>CM056994.1:102102600-102702600 GCA_029891345.1 Dryococelus australis
ACAGTGTTTCAACCCACGACGCTAAGATTCGACAGTGTTGCCCCAACGACGCTAAGATTCGACAGTGTTGCCCAACGACGCTAAGATTCGAACAGTGTTGCCCAACACGCTAAGATTCGACAGTGTTGCCCCAAGACGCTAAGATTCGACAGTGTTGCCCAACGACGCTAAGATTCGACAGTGTTGCCCGACACGACTAAGATTCGACAGTGTTGCCCAACGACGCTAAGATTCGACAGTGTTGCCCCACGACGCTAAGATTCGACAGTGTTGCCCCAACGACGCTAAGATTTGACAGTGTTGCCCCACGCCAAGATTCGACAGTGTTGCCCAACGACGTAAGATTTGCACAGTGTTGCCCAACGACGCTAGATTCGACAGTGTTGCCCCAGACGCTAAGATTCGACAGTGTTGCCCAACGACGCTAAGATTCGACAGTGTTGCAACCGACCAACACCTAAGATTCGACAGTGTGCCCGACAACCTAAGATTCGACAGTGTTGCCCAACGACGCTAAGATTCGACAGGTTGCCCAAGACGTAAGATTGACATGTTGCCCAACGACGCTAAGATCAGTTCGACAAGTGTGCCCAACGACGCTAAGATTCGACAGTGTTGCCCAACGAACGCTAAGATTCGACAGTGTTGCCCACGACGCTAAGATTCGACAGTGTTTCCCAACGACGCTAAGATTCCGACAGTGTGCCCCACGACGCCTAAGATCGACAGTGTTGCCCAACGACGCTAAATTCGACAGTGTTTCCCAACGACGCTAAGATTCGACAGTGTTGCCCAACGACGCTAAGATTAGACAGTGTTGCCCAACGAGCTAAGATTCGACAGTGTTGCCCACACCTAAGATTCGACAGTGTTGCCCCCCAACGACGCTAAGATTGACAGTGTTGCCCCACGACGCTAAGATTGAAGTGTTGCCCCACGACGCTAAGATTCACACAGTGTTCCACACGTCTAAGACGACAGTGTTCCCCAACACGAATCGACGTAAGATTCGACAGTGTTGCCGCAACGACGCTAAGATTCGACAGTGTTGCCCAACGACGCTAAGATTCGACAGTGTTGCCCACGACGCAAGATAGAATTTGCCCGACACTAAGTTCCCAGTGCTAAGCACGCAGTTGCAGACATCGACAGTAAGATTTCGACAGTGTCTGCCCCGACGATCTAAGATTCCCATGACGCCAAATTCGACGTGTTGACCCACAGACCTAAGATTCGACAGTGTTCCCCAAGACGCTAGTTCGACGCAGTGTTCCCAACACTAAGTCGAAGTGTTGCCAAAGACGCTAAGATTCGACAGTGTTGCCCAACAACCTAAGATTCGCAGTGTTGCCCCACGCTAAGATTGACGTTTGCCCAACGACGCTAAGATTCGACAGTTGTTGCCCCAACGACGCAAGATTCGCAGGTTGCCCAACGACGCTAAGATTCGAACAGTGTGTGCCCAACGACCAACACAGATGCCCAACGAGCTGATTCCCAGCGCCAACGACAAGTTTGCCACGCCGCTAAGATCGACATTCAACACCAAGATTCGACAGTGTTGCCCACGACGCTAAGTCGACATGTTGCCCCAACGACGAAGACGACAGTTTTGCCCAACGACGCTAAGATTCGACAGTGTTGCCCAACGACGCTAAGATTCGCAGTGTTGCCCAACGACGCTAAGATTCGACAGTGTTGCCCAACGACGCTAAGATTCGACAGTGTTGCCCAACGACGCTAAGAATTCGACAGTGTTGCCCACACCTAAGATCGACAGTGTTGCCCGACGAGCTAAATCGACAGTGTTGCCCAACACGCAGATTCGACAGATTTGCCCGACACGCTAAGATTCGACAGTGTTGCCCCAGACGCTAAGATCGACAGTGTTGCCCAACGACGCTAAGATTCGACAGTGTTGCCCAACGACGCATAAGATTCGACAGTGTTGCCCAACGACGCTAAGATCGACAGTGTTGCCCAACGACGCAAATCGACAGTGTTGCCCAACGACGCTAAAACAGTTTCCAAGTGTTAGAATCGACGTGTAAGCTCACAGTAGATTCGACACGCTAACATCGACGAAGTTCCCACAGTGTTCCAACGAGTGATTCGACAGGTAGTTCACAGACGTTGCAACGACGCTTGCAACACAGTAAGTTCCACGTGTAACCGACCAGATTCCAGTGCACATCGACAGTGTTTGCCACGGAGATTCCCCACAGTTTACCAACGACAAGTTCCACAGTAGATTGCCAGTTACGCTACAACGACGTGTTTGACAGTGCCACAGCTACGACAGTAAGAAAGATTCGACAGTGTTGCCCAACGACGCTAAGATTGACAGTGTTGCCCAACGACGCTAAGATTCGACAGTGTTGCCCCAAACGCTAAGATTCGACAGTTGCCCAAAGACGCAAATTTGAGTGTTTCCCACGAGCCTAAGATTACGGTTGCCCCAGCTACGATAGACAGGTTGCCCCAGTCCCAAGATTACAGTGTTCCCAGACCAAGACGTGTTCCCCACAGTAGATTCGACAGTGCCACGACGCTAAGATTACAGTGTTGCCACGCAAGACGCAAGTTTCGACGGTTGCAGACAGTCCAAATCGCAGTCCCAAGATCGACAGGTGCCCAACCAAATCGACATGTGCCACGACCTAAATCGACAGTGTGCCCAACGACGAATTCACAGTGTTCCACGCTAAATTCGCAGTGTGCACGCGCAATCGACATGTGCCAACACGCAATGACGTGTGCCACACCAAATCGACAGTGTCCACGACGCTAAATCACATGTTGCCAAACCAATCGACGTGTGCCACACCTAAGATGCGTGTCCCACGACGCAAATCGACATGTGCCGACGCTAATCGACAGTGTTGCCACACGCAAATTCGACAGTGTGCCAACGACGCTAGATTCGACAGTGTTGCCACACCTAAGATTCGACATGTTGCCAGACCTAATTCACGTGTCCGACGCAAGATTCGACAGTGTTGCCCACAGCAAATTCACATGTTCCCACACGCAGATCGACAGTGTTGCCCACACCTAAGACGACTGTCCACGACCTAAATTCACGTGTTGCCCACGACGCAAGATCGACATTCCAATAATCACGGTGCCCACACCTAAGATCGACAGTTTGCCAACACGCAAATCGACATGTCCACGCGCAAGATCGACAGGTGCCCACGACGCAAGATTCGACAGTGCCACGAGCTAAATCGACGTTTGCCACACTAAGATTCGACGTGTGCCCACGACGCAGATCGACATGTTGCCACCTAAATAAGTGTTGCCGACGCAAGATGACATGTGCCAGAGTAACGATTCCGACAACACAAATCGACATGTGCCAGCCTAGATTCGACATGTCCCACGACAGATCGACAGTGTGCCACGCGCTAAGTGACGTTGCCACACCAAGATTCGAAGGTTGCCACACGCTAAACAGTCCCACACGCTAGATCGACAGTTCCAAGACGCTAAGATCGACAGTTCCCAACGAGCAAATTCAAGTTCACACTAAGATCGACTTCCACACCAATCGACAGTGGCAAACTAAATCCAGTGCCAAACCAAATTCACATGTTGCACACCAAATTCACAGTTGCAACGTAGATGACATGTCCCAAGCAGATGACTTGCCACGACCTAAGATTCACTTCCAACACCAATCGAATGTTGCCCCAGACCTAGATTCACTGTCCCACGTAGATTCACATGTCCCAACGACGCTGATCATTGCCACCAATAGTCCACACAATGACATGTTGCCAACCTAAGATGACAGGTGCCACGCAAATGACAGTGTGCCCACGCAGATGAAGTTGCCCGACCTAAGATTCGACAGTTGCCCACGACGCAAGATCGCATGTCCCAGACCTAGATGACAGGTTGCCCACGACGCAATTCACAGTGTTGCCCACGACCTAAGATCACATGTTGCCCACACCAATACATGTTGCCCCACACTAAGATTTGAGTGTGCCCCACGCTAAATTGACAGTTGCCACGACCTAGATTCGCAGTGTTCCACACGCTAAATCGCAGTTGCCGACACACAATTGACAGTGTGCCCCAGACGCAGATCGACAGTGGCCCACACGCTAGATTCGACGTCCCAAACGCTAAATGACTTGCCAGACGCTAAGTCACAGGTCCACACTAAGATTCGACATGTGCCCAACAAATCGACGTGTGCCACGCTAAGATTCGACAGTGTGCCACGACCTAAGATCGACATGTCCAACGACGCAATTCACGTGTGCCAACGGCTAATCGACATGTGCCAACCAAGATGACAGTGTGCCCACGCAATTCGACTGTGCCACGCAAATCGACAGTTGCCACCGCAGATCACGTGTCCAACCAATCGACGGTCCACGACGCTAGATTACAGTTGCCAACACGCTAAATTCGCAGTGTTGCCACGACGCAAATGACAGTTGCCACGCGCTAATCACAGTGTGCCCAAGACGCTAGATCGACAGGTTGCCCAACACTAAGATCACAGTTGCCAACCAAGATCGACAGTGCCACGACGCAGATCGACAGGTTGCCCAACACCAGATCGACATGTGCCCAACGACCAAATTCGCGGTGCCAACACCTAATCACAGGTGCCCACCCAGATCGACATGTCCACACGCAATTCGACGTGTCCAGACCTAAGATTCGACATGTGCCCCACGAGCTAATCGCGTGTCCACGACGCTAAATCGAGTGTCCACACGCTAAGATTCGACAGTGTTGCCACACGCTAAGATGACAGTGCCAACGACGCTAAGTCGACAGTGTTCCCCAACAGATGAAGTGTGCCCGACGCTAATGACTGTGCACGACCAATTGTGCACACAGATGACACCACTAAATACATGTCACATATTTGACATGTGCCCAGCTAAGATCAAGTGCCACGGCAAACGACAGTGCCCACCGCTAGTTCATGTCCACACCAAGATCGAAGGTCCACACGTAAATCCATGTCAACACTAATTCAGCCCAGACTAGATTCGACAGTTTCAACGATTAAATATGCAACCCAAATCAACAGGTGCATGACAACCAGTGCACGCAAGAGTTCCACTAAGATTCGACAGTGTTGCCCAACGACGCTAAGATTCGACAGTGTTTGCCCAACAACACTAAGATTCGACAGTGTTGCCCGACACACTAAGATTCGACAGTGTTGCCCAACGACGCTAAGATTCGACAGTGTTGCCCAACGACGCTAAGATTCGACAGTGTTGCCCAACGACGCTAAGATTCGACAGTGTTGCCCAACGACGCTAAGATTCGACAGTGTTGCCCCACGACGCTAAGATTCGACAGTGTTGCCCAACGACGCTAAGATTCGACAGTGTTTCCCAACGACGCTAAGATTCGACAGTGTTGCCCCACGACGCTAAGATTCGACAGTGTTGCCCAACGACGCTAAGATTCGACAGTGTTGCCCAACGACGCTAAGATTCGACAGTGCTGCCCAACGACGCTAAGATTCGACAGTGTTGCCCAACGACGCTAAGATTCGACAGTGTTGCCCGACAACACTAAGATTCGACTGTGTTGCCCGACAACACTAAGATTCGACAGTGTTGCCCAACGACGCTAAGATTCGACAGTGTTGCCCAACGACGCTAAGATTCGACAGTGTTGCCCAACGACGCTAAGATTCGACAGTGTTGCCCAACGACGCTAAGATTCGACAGTGTTGCCCATCGACGCTAAGATTCGACAGTGTTGCCCATCGACGCTAAGATTCGACAGTGTTGCCCGACAACACTAAGATTTGACAGTGTTGCACCAAGACGCTAAGATTTGACAGTGTTGCCCCACGATGCTAAGATTCGACAGTGTTGCCCGACAACACTAAGATTCGACAGTGTTGCCCAACGACGCTAAGATTCGACAGTGTTGCCCAACGACGCTAAGATTCGACAGTGTTGCCCAACGACGCTAAGATTCGACAGTGTTGCCCAACGACGCTAAGATTCGACAGTGTTGCCCCACGACGCTAAGATTCGACAGTGTTGCCCAACGACGCTAAGATTCGACAGTGTTGCCCAACGACGCTAAGATTCGACAGTGTTGCCCAACGACGCTAAGATTCGACAGTGTTGCCATACGACGCTAAGATTCGACAGTGTTGCCCATCGACGCTAAGATTCGACAGTGTTGCCCGACAACACTAAGATTCGACAGTGTTGCCCCAAGACGCTAAGATTCGACAGTGTTGCCCAACGACGCTAAGATTCGACAGTGTTGCCCGACGACGCTAAGATTCGACAGTGTTGCCCGACAACGCTAAGATTTGACAGTGTTGCCCCACGACGCTAAGATTCGACAGTGTTGCCCAACGACGCTAAGATTCGACAGTGTTGCCCCACGACGCTAAGATTCGACAGTGTTGCCCAACGACGCTAAGATTCGACAGTGTTGCCCAACGACGCTAAGATTCGACAGTGTTGCCCAACGACGCTAAGATTCGACAGTGTTGCCCGACAACACTAAATTTGACAGTGTTGCACCAAAACGCTAAGATTTGACAGTGTTGCCCCACGATGCTAAGATTTGACAGTGTTGCCCCACGACGCTAAGATTTGACAGGGTTGCCCCACGACGCTAAGATTCGACAGTGTTGCCCACGACGCTAAGATTCGACAGTGTTGCCCCACGACGCTAAGATTCGACAGTGTTGCCCAACGACGCTAAGATTCGACAGTGTTGCCCAACGACGCTAAGATTCGACAGTGTTGCCCAACGACGCTAAGATTCAACAGTGTTGCCCGACAACACTAAGATTTGACAGTGTTGCCCCACGACGCTAAGATTGACAGTGTTGCCCCACGACGCTAAGATTCGACAGTGTTGCCCAACGACGCTAAGATTCGACAGTGTTGCCCGACAACCTAAGATTTGACAGTGTTGCCCCACGACGCTAAGATTCGACAGTGTTGCCCGACGACGCTAAGATTCGACAGTGTTGCCCGACAACGCTAAGATTTGACAGTGTTGCCCCACGACGCTAAGATTCGACAGTGTTGCCCGCAACCTAAGATTCGACAGTGTTGCCCGACAACCTAAGATTCGACAGTGTTGCCCCAACGACGCTAAGATTCGACAGTGTTGCCCCACGACGCTAAGATTCGACAGTGTTGCCCAACGACGCTAAGATTCGACAGTGTTGCCCAACGACGCTAAGATTCGACAGTGTTGCCCAACGACGCTAAGATTCGACAGTGTTGCCCAACGACGCTAAGATTCGACAGTGTTGCCCAACGACGCTAAGATTCGACAGTGTTGCCCCACGACGCTAAGATTCGACAGTGTTGCCCAACGACGCTAAGATTCGACAGTGTTGCCCACGACGCTAAGATTTCGACAGTGTTGCCCAACGACGCTAAGATTCGACAGTGTTGCCCCACGACGCTAAGATTGACAGTGTTGCCCACGACGCTAAGATTCGACAGTGTTGCCCAACGACGCTAAGATTCGACAGTGTTGCCCACGACGCTAAGATTCGACAGTGTTGCCCCAAGACGCTAAGATTCGACAGTGTTGCCCAACGACGCTAAGATTCGACAGTGTTGCCCAACGACGCTAAGATTCGACAGTGTTGCCCAACGACGCTAAGATTCGACAGTGTTGCCCAACGACGCTAAGATTCGACAGTGTTGCCCAACGACGCTAAGATTCGACAGTGTTGCCCCACGACGCTAAGATTCGACAGTGTTGCCCCACGACGCTAAGATTCGACAGTGTTGCCCCACGACGCTAAGATTCGACAGTGTTGCCCCACGACGCTAAGATTCGACAGTGTTGCCCCACGACGCTAAGATTCGACAGTGTTGCCCCAACGACGCTAAGATTCGACAGTGTTGCCCAACGACGCTAAGATTCGACAGTGTTGCCCCAACACTGCAGATTTGATAGTGTTGCCCCACGACGCTAAGATTCGACATGTTTGCACGACGCTAATATTATCTGTGTTGTCACGACGCTAAGATTCGACACTGTGCCACGACGTAATATTCGACATGTACCATGCGTAAATTCGACATTTTTGCTCGCTCTAGCTATAGATGATGTGCTAGAAATGTTGTCCTCACGCAGCAACACAATGACCACACCGAGATGCTCGCCCCATGCTCCGCTTTAAGTGTCGCCATGTTCCTCCTCACAACCCAGACACAATGAATATATCGAAGGGTATTGCCCACACGTTAAAACAGTCCACAACTTTGGTACAACCTGTTATTTAAGCACATATAAATATTCTTTAATGTGCCTGCATATCAGTAACTTAACGAGAATTTGTCTCTGAGGCTAACGTTTTTAGAGCGAAAATTCAAAGGAGTTTACATATTTATTTTTTAGACCAACTTTTCCCGCAACAACATTACAAAATTTTGCGAGGAGTGAGGGCTTGTAACTTAATGCACGCTAGTTCACTGCTTTACGCACAAGGTAAGCAAGATTTTCACTAGCACTTAATATTACGAGTATACGCACAGTATCGTAGCATGGGTAGTATGGCCAAAAGCATTTCGAATGAACAGATATTAATATGCTTGTCCTCGAGAGCTAGACTTAGGGCAGCCATTTATTTCGCCATCCGAAATCGGCCGAGTTAAGCTAACTGGTTTTCACCTTCCGCTGCACTTACAAAAACTTGAATATTTCTCCGTCATACCTCTAGTTTCATATGGTCACCTACGTTGGTTCATGATAAATAAATTCGCCACTCATCTAAAAGTTGACTTTACTTCACATTAGAAAAAAAGAATTTCTTTTAATATAAGTCTCGAATATTTTTATTACTGGTGCAAATGCAGTATTTTCTTTTTTTTAACGAAAGAAAGCATTACCCCATGCCGTCTTGATGAATACCAAAACTTTAAATGAATGGAGAGTGATTTATGGTTTTCAAAAGACTGCGATGCCTGAATGAAAGACCGCATGTGGAGAACTCACCGCAATTCGAGTGTCCGAAGATGAAAAGCTGCCGTGAGTTTCTTGGGAAAAAAAAAAAAAAAACGTAAAGAAGTTAAGAAAAAGGGTGAACGTTCTGCATAATACGCGCACAAATAGAAGTGGGGCCACCTGGAGAGATAATTCTCCGATCGTATTTCATTAACGGCGTCGAAAACGTTTTTGCGAGGGCTCTTGACTTGACTGATGACTACATCCAATTCTAGAGACGGAAGAATTACTGCGGAAAGGAAAGAAATAAAATAATGTCAATAAACTTATGTTGTATCAATATTCGATCGGCAGAGGTGACCGACTCGCGGACGTACACGCGTTGGAACATGCAATATTATACAATTCATCGCTCGTTGATGAACCAGCAGAACTCTCCGCCTCATCTACCCCCCCCCCCCCCCCCCCCCCTTTTTTCTTCTCCTATCTTCCTTTCATGCGAATAGGATCCTCAGTGGAAATGATCGTCAAACGCATCACACTCGCGTGACGAGAATCCCAACCAGTGTTGGATCGAGACCGATCTCTGGGATTAAACCTACTGAGTTTGTGAGGGTGGACCAACCATTTTTATTCTTTCTCCAGCCGTGTTATGTAAGACCCAGAGTTCGAACTTTTCCAGTAAGCTTTAGTAAACAATAACTAAACAGTACCAATAATTTCATTATTGGAGTTTAAAGATCCCTAACCTATTACAAACGAAGCACCTCTATCTGTTCCGGCAGCGCAAGTAAGTGGATGGTAGTTCCTTCCTTGCTAGGGATCTGAAGGTCGATCTTCTTTCCCAATTAGTAATGAATTGAATCCCTTGGCTTTAGACGGGGTTTCATGATCGATCCGTCTCTTGTTGGTACAAACGATCGAGAATACGCCGATCTCCAAGTCTGAACCAAGTGAACTTCCAGCAAATGAGTTATTCCTTTGTTTTGAACCCGCTAAACTTCTCCACGTGAAGGATTCCCACGATTTATATTAAGTTTACTGCAAATGTTTACGATTTACTGTCAATTATGAAAAAAATTATTGCCGATCATTATCCTCGAATTTGGTAAGCATTTGGGCGGATACTGCCCTTGACATTATCATTAGAATGTCTAGAGCAAGATATGACTAGAACCAACGAAAACAGCAAATAAGCCAAAACAGTTGAACGACACGCTTTAATATGAAATGGAGATATAAATCACTCTTGGAAAGACCACAAGTGTAACCCTACGGACTATACACGCCCAGTACTACCGAAATCTTACATGCCCGTAAGAGGAATAGTAACACGTCCTTAATTCAGCCACATTTTGTGAGATACTTGCTGAAAGGAAGATGCAAGTCCGCGAAAATTTCAAATATACGAAGGTCATTATCAACAGGTAAGTTCTTCAGCCAAGGCGAGGCAACACGGAGGAGAAGGATAGAGAGTATTGTAGGAGTAATAGCAAAGAGAGCGATGGTATAAACCCACAGTTGACGCAGAGTTCTTCGTGTACTGTTGGCATTTCAGCTGCCTCCTCTAGACTGTGAGCCAGGTGACAGAAACAACGCTGGAGCCAAGCTGTGTTCTCCCCCCTTCCATTTCCAAATTGCTGACGACAGCGCATTCACGCGGATGCTATTCTGCCAGTCCTCGAGAACAATGCATATATTTTTTTCCCTGCACACCATTATTCCGAACTGTACAATTCAATACAGGTATTCAACACTAGCTTTATATTGCGCTCGTCATTTCGTTAACGTTTCTTGATTCATCCGCACCCTGCTTCGTGCGCACACATGTTGTTTAGTCTCCGTGAAAAATGACGATCCTTTCTTTCGCAATAAAACATGTGTTAGAAAAATGACACTATGCTCGGCGTATTGTGTGTGCCTTGATGTGCAATTAAAACACAAGTACTTCAAAATAATATACATGATGATGCTGGGGATCTAAGTCACAATTGAAGTAGTTACATCGGGTGTTATGTACTGCACAGAGTAAACTAGTAAAATGGCAACGTAAGCCCTCTAACGTGCGTTAAACATATTAACCTTCAGCTGCAGTAAAGTTGAAATACTATATTTACAATTCTATTTCGTGTTCGCTAACAAAGTTAACCAAACAATTACCATTCCTGTTATATTTCTATTCCTTAGAGTCCTTAAAACGATAAATTATTATTTTTTAAGTTGAAAAACGCTTCTTTGTTTAAAACATTTTTGATGCAGTACAAGAGGAAAGTATTTTGCTTATTGCTGTCCACCCCCCCCCCCCCCCCAAGCGCCCACATATCTATATTAAATTTATAACTTCAACTTTGGTCAGATAATTACATCTTTATCGCGTTGATACTCGACACTGTTTTGGATTTGAACCACGTACAGCATTCAAATTTCCCGCGTAATTTCCGTTGCACTGATCACTCTCTACGCAGGTACAATCACATCTCTGACTCAAGGAGCGCAGGCCTCCCACGGCGTCTCTCAGAGGACATCTTCACAATCCAGGCTTTTTTATGCCAGTTTCCCGCCGAAAACAATGCCACTCACATCCGCCGCCACGGGCCAGAACGTCTTGGGCATAGGTCGCGTCCTCGACCGCCCGCCCGCTTGAGATCGAGCGAGCCGCCATCTTGGGGGGGGGGGAGGACAAAAACTGCCCATTCTTGCCCCGTGGGAACCAGTTCCGAATTTCTGCCGCACGAACTGCTTGCCGTGATGTTCGTGGGGATGATTTTTTTCCTTCACAGCCCGGGGCTCCCAAACCAACTTCTGCCGATGCCGATGTTCGACAAATATTACTCTGGTTTTACGAACGCTCCACTTTTCGAGAGGCCTGCTGCGGTGTTTGAGCGGTTAGCCTGCTCGCCTCCCACCCATGGCGAACCAGGTTCGATCCCCGGCCGGATCACTCCCGCATTTTTGCATGTGGGAATCGTGCCGGACCATGCCTCTGGTTGGCGGGTTTTCTCGGGGATCTTCCGTTTCTCCCGCCCTTTCATTCCGGTGCTGCTCCATACTCACCTCAATCACCCTCATCGGGTCTCAAAACCTCGTCGTTAAGGGCCGCCCAAATCTATTCACTCGCTCTACTTTTCGAAAAAGATTATTTCTGTGCAATAATCGAGCGAGGAAATGAACCCGAACGCTACCCTTGAGGTACGGGCTCTTTTCCTTGCTGAGGTTGAATATTCAACTCCTGGCACACATATAGCACATTACATATGTAAATGAACAATCTCGATTTAAAAAAATGTTTAGCTGCATTGAGTAATAAAAATTTTCAGGAAATGCAAAAATTATTAAAAACAACTAAAGGACTCGCCAAAATTGTTAGAATATTTCTATTTAAATTATTAAAAGGGGAAATGTATACATATTATTACTCTACAAAATAGATTTGCTATAATGTACGTTATGTAAGATTAAATTGATCATTTAAAATAAATATTTTATGATCGCAATTTAAGATTTTTTTTAGATAATTTTAGAAACTATTCAGGGGGGGGGGGGGAGTCCAGGCAGAGTAATTGAAACAACTACTTTGCTTCTGTTAAAAATAAATAAATGTGGCAATATTTATAAATCTACGTAAGTATATTTATGCAAAATTACTTCTTCATTGGATTCCTTAAATTTAATACTCAAGAACAATTATGAAAATATGCATAAAGTTCTAAAGTACATTTATATACAGAAACATTACTACACGTGTTTATATGCAAGGAAAGTAATTTTTCAACTGCCCTTTTTGACGAAGGTTTCTTGGCACAATATTTTTTTCTTAAGCCTCCGAAAGATAATTACGCATTAATTTCGCTAATAAAAATGCTTGCATTAACTAATGTAACCTTAAAATAAATACATTTGTAACGAAATATTTAATGGGGTTGTAAAATATAAGTTATATTCTTTTCTCTTGTATAGTTTAAGCCATATCTTTCTGAAAATTTGAATGGATTTTTCAGATGTTTTTAATTAGGTCTGTATCTACTGTACTGATGTATTGTTAGCCACAATGAGGTAAGGAAATCAACTTCACGTCCACCTTAAACACTCAGATATAAAAATATAAGATGAATTGAGAGTTATCTATTGCAAATAAAAAGTTTCCATGTAGGTCTATAGGTAGGCGAAACTATAGTGTGAATGAAGTTATCAAACAGAAACACCTACCAATTATTACAAGTAACACTTCCTGTCGTATCTTCAAGGCATCGGGAGCCGAAGGAAGTGTAATTGCGGTCGTAAATGGCAGCAGTCAAAGTACGGGAAGAAGAAAATTACTGCGAACTGCAGGTTTTTTAATAAAACCCTTAGAAATACCGGATGTCCGTGGATTCCGAGAACGAACCCAAGCTGGAATAGTGAAACTTGTTGCTGATGTCCTTGGGATGGCGATAGATGCTAGACTCCGTTCAGACGGTAGGGGATTTTTTTTTGCTTGTGGTATACGGAGTTGTATTATGCGTACGAGATCTTATCACGTGCGACTTCTAGCTGCCATGCGATGTATGTATTACCATTAATGTGGCGAGTTCTTTTCTGGGAATATAGGCCACTGCCCTGTGAATATGGCTTATATAGGTTGTTCATGGTAAAGTGAGCACTTTTTAAGCCCTGATTATTTTTTCTTCCTGCCAATTTATATCCTTCCACCACTTGTTTTTTTTTGTAAGTACTGCTACGAGAGCAATAAACGCAGCGTATACCATTCACCAAAATCAAAAGTCCAAGGCCACAATTGAGTGTATTTACTGGTTATTATGTCAGCTGAGATTGCCTCAATTAGTGCTCACTTTACCGTGAACAGTCTATACGCAACTCCCACTCCAGTATGCAAAAAAAAACACTCGTAAACTTCCCGTGCATAGAATCAGACTCACCACGTGTAACTAGACTATGAAACCCAACCGGATATGGCCACGTGATTAGTATGCCTAACTCTCAATTAAGAGCTTGTGGGTTAAAAGCCACCGGTTGAAATGAGTTGTGATTTTTTCAAAATACAGTTTCTTCAACCTCACTCCAGAAGAACAATGGTGAATTTACATATTACACTGTCTCCTCTCATTCATGAAATCATAATAACTTATTTTCTTGAAGGAAATCAGGCGACAATGAAAAAAAAAAAAAAAAAAACTTCGGAAGTTTGCTCACACTAAGATTAACTTACAGTTTCAGTGAAATTCGACCTAACGCAGAGTAGTTAGCGCATTTTTTTAAATGTCATTATTGAACGTAACATAGGGTTTAATGGAAAACTACTGTGCACATCGCAACTGCACACCTGGTTATACCGCTACAGAAAACCCAGAGGATGGCATAAAAACATACCCTTACTGCAAGTCAAGGTTAGCTGCTCTTTACAGATATTTGAAAAATGAAAATGACCCCACAAGAAATTGTCAGATTTTTTACAAATAAACGAGAAGAAAACAGGACAAGTATAGTCAAACGAAAGAACATCCAAGTGTATACCGATATAAGCAAAAGTTCCTGGTCTCACAGGAGGGGGAATATTAATCATCAGCGTGACTTAAGTAACAAAAGAAGAATAGCAATGGCGTGTCTGAGTAGATGAGCCAAGACAAACTTTGTCAACCAATTTCCTCGCAGTACGAATTACAAGTAGTAACAATAGCTCACTGAAATATTAGGTGTAATAAAAACTTTATGACCGATTCTTCTTGTCTATTTGTGATACTCCAGACGTTCACAATAAATCGCAGAAGAAATTCCTCGGCAACGAAATGACGTTAAATAATGTCAAGAGAATCGAAGCTAGTCAATATAACCGCCCAGCAATTTATTAATTTCCTTCTGCTCGCTAGTTTCCAGTGAACATAATTTTTAAATACGATTGCGGCGGTTCGTTTTTGTTCAAAAATATACAAAGTAACATACTGATGCTCCAAAACCGTAGGACACGTAAATGCATTCGAATTAAATTATTATTTACAATAATTAAGAACTGCATAATTCTCTGTTTTGTACTGATCAATCTGTGCTAACGAAAACAAATCGTAAGCATACTGCTAGAAAATGTACAATCCAGATACCAGAACCTTGAGAAAAAAAAGCGTGTAGTGTGTTTATTGCTGTAACGTATATGGAAATCTGGTATTTCTACCCATTTGTTAATTTTTTACTTTATTTCCACTGCAAATTTATTGTTTATACTTACTATTTGCATTAGAGTTCTATTTGTAGAATTATTTATTATTTAGTTATTCTATGTGCTTGTGATGTTTTGCATATATTTGTTTATTTAATTGTTTACGTCTTTAATTGCAGTATTGGAGTTGGGTATCACAATAGATTGAAATATTTTCAGAATTGTTAAATTAACTTAACGTTTAAATGCAAAATTTTAAGACAGCAGTGTTAAACAGATTGCCAAACTAAATCTATTTAAATGTAAACATTGGTCAAAAGTTGACAGCATAGTACAAAATGCAATATTTTGCAAGGGAATTTTGAACGTGCTTCGCCTATTGTGCTATGGCAAATTCAAACTGGACTGTGCTGAAAAATTATCTCTGCTTTTGGAACTTTTAAGTCGGCATATTGGATCTTGAAGCTCATCGAACATATATTGAAAAATTGTTATTTATTGTGGATCCTATAATCAAGATCTATTCAGGACATTATTTTAGGCCGCCAGTGCGCGCGTGGTGCAAGAGAAGAACGCGCAGGTAATCAATTAGCAGAAAATATCTCTCTGAATTACTGCATGTCCTGTCGGATAGCAATTAAATTGCTACCATGAGCTACTAGAACTTTTTTCTCCAGAAAAATTACAGTTATAGATAAGCAAGGACTGAAAGAAGTTGCACATGGCAGCAGTCCGATGTAATATGATTTCTATAATCAAATCTCAGGAATTCTGCACAACCGTTTCTCTATAGCCTTCTTTGTAAAATATGTCCACACTTCCTTCAGAAGATCCAATGCATCTACCGAAATATTTTTTAATTAGCAAAGGCTAGGCAAGAAAAATCATTGAATGATTAATGGAGTAGAACCAAGCGAGATATTTTTGTTAATTGGAAAAAAACTATCTTAAGCTGCCAAATGTCAACCGTAATTATAATTATATTTTGAGTTGAGCGTTTTAATTTGAGCTGCATGCAATCTTATATCTAAACATAGACTGATTATGTTTCTTCACAAAAATTTTTAGTAATCATTAAACGCTCCTCAATGATTGAATTGCTTTATTAGTTGGTAGTTTGCTCAGTAGTAGTAGTATATTTTTATTATAATTATAGTGTTAATTAATACTGATCTCTTGTTAATGTGGTCATTCTACTGCTATTTATTCTACTATTATTTTCACTCCAATGTACAAGTTACTTATATGACAACTTATTCGTTAACAACTACTCCCTAGTAATAACCCATACCCCAATACACATAATAATATGTTTTCAGTGGCGCAATTAAAGTGGGGCAATACAAACACTGTAAAATACTTTTAATTGCCTATTTAAATTTCTAAGCTTCTCACACAAAAAATTATTGCACGACTCGAAACCGTTGCCCAGCATAACGTATCCACATCAAAAATATTTTTATGGTTCTAAATGAGACAATTTACATGTATGTAACTGTGTAACTTTGTTTTTAAATGTGAGTTACGATTTCGGAAATTATTTTGTTTCAAGTAACAATTATGTCTCAATACCTGGATAAACTTCTCTATTTGAATTTAATTTTAGCGTGTTGCATTAGAATCACAAATCTAATGGGGATGATTGTGACTTTCCCTCCACTACCCCTACGTGCACCCTTAGCCACGTTCCCGCCACGCTCACAAAGTGCTGCTTTTCTATATCTGTGGTCTCGCGGGTTGAGCTCAGTTCTTGACCAAAACTGTACTGCGTGAGATACGTAATACTGTGATGCAGTTGGGATTTTGGATATTTTCCCCGACTAGCTAGCAAACTTTATTTTTTTTATTTATTTTTTTTTTTTTTAGCAACGTTTCTGTGTGATTTTTCTGATAGCTCCACATAAACAGGAAAGCTATTCTGTATGCTGACATGTTGATTCTGTATACCTGTTCCTGTATTTGTATTTCGCTCCACACTGTTTTAAAAAAAACCTTCATTTTACGGAAAATTGCCAGTAAAAATTTATCCAGAGGGTCCGTAAACTCTCCGTAAAACTACCCACACTCTGATTTCCAAAAACGGACTTTCATAAATTTCATGGAACCTCTCCGTTACTGACCTACTCAGTTTTCTGTACTTCCAGTTTAAAATAAAGAGATGATTAAAACGTCTTTGATTTTCGTTATGTCGGTGTTCTACGGTGTATAAAAAAGATATTTATGAATGTTAAAATGTTTTACACTTGAGAAAATTTGAACCCGAGTCAAAAAGTCGCAAGTAAACGACTCTAATCACTCACCTGCGACTCTCACATGATGTCCGTGGTATAACTTTTGTACTTCTACTACAGTCACATAAACAAGTTTTTCTGTTTCTATCAAGAGTAGTATAGTTTATGTGTACAGGCTGTTCACGATAAAGTGAGTACTTTTTAAGGACCTCCCAACAGGCATTAACAGCTAATAAATATATCTTATTGCAGCCTCAAGCATTAAATTTTGATGGTGGGTAAATATACAATGTATTTATTGGTCACACTGCAATGTTTATATTAAAAAGCAGCAGGAAGATGGAAATTGGATAAAAGGAAAAATTTATAAGGGACTTAAAAAGTGCTCACTTTACCGTGAACAGCCTATAGTTAAATGTTACAGGCGCCTGATGCTACTTGGTAATATTGTAAATAATACGTCTTAATGGCATCGATAACTTTAACTATAGCAGAAACTATAACTTTCTGGTTACAGTGGAGAATAAAGCTTCGTGTAGACCCGGAAATGTTCGTCCCCGACACCCGAAGCTATAGGAAAAAACGGAGACATTGCGTGTTTTGTATTTACGGACTTAAGTCCTTTTTTCGTCATTACGGATTGCGTTTCCGTATATTTACCGTAGACTACATTTTCCGTAAATATACGAACATTTTTAACAGTGCATTGCCGCTATATATTTTTTTTCATATTAATAAAATAAAAAATCAATCAATCTATCTATAATGTAGTTCGTACTCCACAGTCAGCGTGTGTGTGTGTCATGTAAGAAGAGGCCCTGAAGTGTGAACGCACACATTGCGATAGGCCTATTCTATCTCGCGCCGTTTGCACAAAGCCTTCAGTACGTACGATTGTATCAGAATTCATATGTCTATTTGTTAAGACGTTTTATCAAAGAGAAAGCTTGCCGTTTTATTTCCTTTTGCATCTTTAAAACAATACCTCTGGACTATACTTCACCAAAATCAAGCACATTCACTAATAACGATACTTTCTTACATGTACACATTCTCATTCAGACATCTCCTACATCAAGCTTTGCTATGGAAATCAAAACCGGTATGGTATGTCGATGTGGCCGTTATAGTCGACAGCAGCTGGGTATTCTAACGGTACTATATCCCATAACAAATGCAGTCGTCCCATTTACAGCGTCGTCATGTCACGCTGGACATTTTTACACTTGTGTAAAAAAATATATATATTTTAAGTAACATTACTACCAAGATACAGTGAAACGCCATCTATACACTTTTCAAAGGACCACAAGAAAATGCTGCTAAATGCAGGGAAGTGAAAAAGAAGAAAATTCGAGCTGTAAAAACAGCTAAAGGCACTGGATAAAGTAAAGGCAGGTTAAGTGCGGGACAGTGTAGAACATGGGGTGTAAATATGTGTTTCTAATGTACTTCAAAATATTTTTAATCGATTAAAATTTGAGAAGCTTAAGCGAATTTGCAAAAAAGAAAAACAAGCATGAGAATTTCTAACTATTTCATGATCGATTTGCTCGGTTGTGACATGTTCCAAGTAACCCTTCGGGCATATGTCGTCGACAAAAACATTATAAAAACGAGTATAATTTTTTGACAGTTAATCGAGAGCTGTTAATCGACCTTCAAAGCATTTTTGTCTGAAAATAAAGATATTCAAGGTACGCACTAATTGTATAGTGCTTTCTGTAATGTCGACAGAGAATCAGGGGGGAATGTTCGCCTTACCATCAAGAATTTAATTTCTTTTTAAAACTGTTGGCCACTGAAAATGTTTTATTTGCACTGGAATATGAATTGGCGTTAAGAGTATTTATTATAACTGTGATTCTAATGATATCTCAGTCACCTGAAAGACACGTGAATATTTTTCATTAAATTCACGGAAATGTTAATTTTTTCGTGTGGTAGAAAGGCTCGCAATGGACTGGAAAATCCCTAAGCTAGGCAACCCATTATATAAAGGCAGTAGAACATACTGGCAGCATTTATTTACATAAGATACAGCTGCTGTTGGTGTAGTTGTGTATAAACGTCACAGGTTAGCAAAATTCATTTTTGAAAATCCCCAAAAGTCTGTTATAACAAAAAAAAACAAGTCCAGCTGTGTGAACAGTTGTTTGGTCTTCGTTACAAAGACGCGTGTTTCGAAGTCTTTCTGACTAAAGAAGCTATTATGATCATATTTGAAGTGTCATGTTCGTAGTTCGATAGATACATATTATGAACCCCACACGATTACTGTGTCAACGCGACTGTGCGTGTACTTTCACGGACCTACCTTGTCGTCTCTAGGTGCCCTCATGTCTGACATGCGAACTACACTCAGGTGTATATGAAAAAAAAAATCACTCAATCTAATCGACTTCTGTTTTAGTATAAAATATGCACATTCGGACAACTCTGAAATAGTAATTTCGAAATACATTGCTTGTGTAAAACATTATTCTGAAGCCCCCTTCAAAGTAGTAAGAAACGACATTCAGCTTGCCATGCTGACAGGATCTCTCGACAAAAATATTGAAAGTCAGTTCAGAGCCCCAAACTTAAAGAGGACTATGTAGCTGCGCGTCCCAAGGTCAAGAAGCGAGGGAGCGATACGGGCGATAGTTACACGCACGCCTAGCTCCTCATCGCTCCTACGCGCAAGGCGTGCAGTGTGTTCGTCGTAACTCTGTACTGTGCAAACTAGATCTGTAACTGTGGGGTTTTATTACACGCGATGAAAGACCACAGATTAAACTACGCCCCTATCTTTGTACTTTTCTCTTGCCGCTTAAGGAAACTGCATAGGCAAGAATACACTTAATATGACAACAGTAAAATATGGCCATAGATAATTGTTTTTTATCTTTCCTGACAAAAATTCATATTTCCATAACTTTTATTTATCGAGGAACGCGTTTACGCGCAAACAACTATTTCACAGAAAACGTTTCAGTACACAGGACTCTTAAGAGGCAATGCGATCTTTGACACGCAGGCCTGTGTAGTCCCTAAAACGCTATTGCTACTTTTATTTAGAGATGCTTCAACTGACATACTCTTCTGTTGATGGACTTTGGATTTATATTTGGTATCCCTAACTGTGAAGAAGGAAAATAATTGAGATTCGCCAATTATGACATATCACAAAAGTTAGCCCTTTGGTGTATTGTTGGCAACTCGCATATTTTTTGTTTGCATTCAACCCCCCCCCCCCTTCTCCCCTGCGTTTCCTCATTTATCACAAATACTGTGGTGTTCCCTTGACTATCGTAAAGACTACTAATTTTATTGACTCGTCCTGGAACGACAACGCCCTTCGCGATGTCTGTTTTAACGTATCGTAAGAGATCGACAGTGGCTCGAAACGCCGCGACAGAAGTGTAGTGAAGAGATTTGGGCAGATCTTAACATCCAGGTCTTGAGAGCCGACGAGAGGTCAGTATGGTGCAGCGCCGGAATTGAAGAGCTGGGGAAACGGGAGATCCCCGAGCAAAACCCACCGACCAGCGACAGAGCAGCACAACAACATGACAGTTCGTAAACTTCGTGCACCACCCACACGAGTCTAAAACTGTCGCGGACACGTGTTTATCTTCACAGCTGCGACGAGCAGATTATCACTTTTCCAGCGGTCATGCAATCACAGTAAATACTGCAAAACTCTATACAGTTCAGTTTTATATTTTGAGACCGAGAGCTTTGAAGAAAAAAAAAAGTTTTTAGTTATGTTGGAGTGGTCTGAAATGGTGTTTCTTAAGTGCTGACGTCTTGCAAGCAGTTAACAGGTGTGCTCATATTGCAGGTCAACACAGTGGACGCACGTTTAATAGTTTCGTGAGGAAACGAGTATCCCAGACATTCTGCAGCGCAGTTTTAGCTACAGGCCCCCTCCGTTACAAACACTGGTGGATGATGACAAGATAGGGAGGGGTTGGGTAAATACCAGGAGGTCGGGGGGTAACGCCCCCCCCCCCCCCAGGAAAATGTTAGAATTTATATAAATATTAAGTTCATATTTTAAGTTCATTCAGTTATTCTTGAAATATGTTAAATATTTAGACACATTTTTACATTTCTTAAACAGAATTTTTATTTTCTTCTCTGCATCACTTCTCCCATGGATCTTAGCCACTGTTAACATTTACTGTAAAGTATCTCCTTTTTCCATGCAGGTCTGGAGGCCCTCTGGCTGTAGAGCCTCGGTGGGCCAAACCCTGGCGTGTCCGACCCTGACTGTCGCTTGAGCAGTTTCTCCGCGGAGCGCGGCACCCCGGCTCCTCGGAGCTGCGCTGCTGCGGCCATAAAACAAAAAGGCGCGCCATGAATTGAGATGCCTCAAGTGGGCCCCACACGTTGCGAACCCCGGACTGGACATCGTGTCGCCGGCTCCTCTCCTCTACCCTCTTCATCCACCATTCTGCAGTCAGCGCTTCCTCCACCCTCCTGACCATACCACGTGTTGCCAGGGCCCGAGCAAAAAAAAAAAAATTCACGCTCCCCTTTCACTCAGCGGAATGGCATTCCTAATTTTTATTACTTCTCGGACACAATGAGCGACGTTTATAAGCCCTGCGTTTCACATGTGCTTTAATTTCATCCAATGTAAAATGGCTGCGGGGGGGGGGGGGGTATCTGCTCTCTCTTCTTTTCTCTCTACCACAGCCACCCTACAAAAGCTTCCACGCCCCTGAACAATAATCTCCGCGGCGAAATGAGGTGTGTGGGCCCGACCAGATTTCCCACTGCCACGCCACGCCACAAACAGCTATAGCATGATGGTGTGGAGATAAACCGCCACAGCACTCGCAGAGCAAGCTAAAGGCTATTCGCGGTAAAGTAATCACTTTTGAAATGGACTTTTGAGAACTGTCACTGCCCCATATCTGCATATATTTTAACAGGCACACGCCTGTGCACGCCAAGTAAGTTGGCAATGACGGAGAGAAAGTAATCCCTCGCTTCAACATTGAATGATAAGTGTTAGGTAAACGTCTGCGACTAGTGAGATAAATTGTGTATGCTGCTTCTTTATGCACGCTGTTAAGTGCATGAATAAGCAAATTTGAAAAACGTTTACTTTCCCAATAATTTTACAGTTCTTTTAAAACTGACGCACGAATAAAGCGATCAGGCACGTGACAGTGTTAATTTCGCATATGGCGGAAGAATACTCAATGTGCATACAAGTAGATCTTAAGCAGAGCTTTCAAAACTGCTCAGTTTACTGTGAAGCTTTTAGCAGGGTTATACTTCGTCCACGGTGAAGTAAATACTTCTGGAGGCTCTGTTCACTTTCCTCTTTTCATTCAAATCAACATTTTCATACATATTAAAACTAGTAGCATCCATACTTTGATTAGTTGTAACGGTTAAACTGATACGAGCGTACAGGGGCTTGTATCACTGCTAAGCCAGTTCTTTCTATAACAAATAAAAAAAATGAAGAAATTAACTTCAGCTGCCGTTAATTTTCAATGTTTACGTTAGTTACAATACAAGGAGCTACGGGCAGGGATTTCTGTTTCATAAAATGTATTTCGAAAGTGTTTCACGATTTAGCAGATAGCCACATGAAACGACAATTATTAAAACTTTGAACAGATACTCCGTAACTTATTTTAATTTACGAGGTACTGGCCAGCTTTTCTGGACTGGCAACATTATGCTCCGTAAAATTAACCGTTCGTGCCGGGATATATGGAGGCTGATTGCCTCTCTCAGTCTGCGGTTATCGATCATGTAGTAAAACGTTTGCGTAATTAGCCATTATAACGAAAATCACACATAAGTAATAATCTAAGAAAATCTTATTCAATAATGAAATATGAGTACACACAGTTGTTGCCGTATATCTGGGAATTATCAAATTAAATCAAATAAAAATATATTTTAGTGATTATGAAAGAATGTGACGACTTTTATAAAGAACGGGGTCATCCATGCATCTTGTGCATCCCTCTATGATCGCGGCCACTAAAGCCATCTAGCATTTGTAAAGGAGAGATAGAACTGACGATGGTTCGAATCTTACTCCGTACTGACTCAATCATCCACCGAGCCGATAAGCAACTGATTTGCAGTACAATACTCAGGAGATCCTGTCAACTTGTGTACATTGCGCGCGGCACGCAGCCCTGTACAGTAGCAGTGTTGTGCTTGTGAAGGTCGGTGCTGTCGACGACCACGTAGTACATCCTGTCAAGTACGGCGCGAGATGAATGACTTCACAGCGGCGTCCATCACCCAGTTGCTCGGCGCTCGTATATCCAGTACAGTTAGCTGCGGGCTGATTGCTGCGACCCTCAGGCCTGGCCTACCAGTTAACTTGCCACAGTGTTAACTGGCCCGCCACTACGACCCTAATGTGGTCCCACGCTGCGCAAGTCTCCAGCGCAAATACACTACCAGATATTTGTTCTTACCCTATAGTGATCTAAGTGTTAAGCGCGTGTCCGAAGTAGGGACGGCGCCTAAGTGAGTCTCAGGGCTGAGCCCTATACGCCTACGAGGAAGGAAAGTGATTCATGGAGAGGCGGAAGAGAGGAATTGGGCAGCCATGGCCGCGACTAGGACAACGACTAGCTCCCTGAATGGACCTGCGGAGTTTTTTTTCCCCACGTTTGAGGGATAGAAGCGCGGGAGCGATAGAGGCGACATTGCCTCGCGAAACAGCGCGCTATCGCCTCTAAGCGCAAGGCTCTGAACTGGCGTGCAGTGTTTTAGTCGCACTGAGTCTCCCTATGGGATGTTCTGCGGGGACCCTATTACATTATTGGTGGAAAGTCTGTAGGAAGATTCAGTGCAGGGCCCTTGAGTAGTTGTGTAGTTGCAGTACTCAAAAACCCTCGACTGAAGTGCGTGCTGCTTTCGCAGAATATAACACTGGATGCACGTTTAATAACTTCTTGAAAAAAAAAAAAAGTATTTCAAACACACTGCAAGACCGTTTATGGGCCAGGTAGGCGGGTGCCTTAAGCTTATAACTAAGTCGGGGGGAGGAGGGGGGGGTTATATACCGGCATTGAAACCGCACAATTCTCCACAGAATATAAGTTCTTACTTATTTTTGCATTAATAGAAATGTTGCAGGAGAAATATGGGTAGGGACCATGTTCTTTATTAATGGAGGACCGTGGTGGAAAAGGGGGGGGGGGGGTGTTGAAAAACTAGAGTAAATGGGGGCGAACTTCTTTTCATTGATTGGCGCTAACTACGCGCTCGAGCCGTCCACCACAAGGGCACCCCAAAGACTACCAGCGTCATCTATTTCCAGTCTTTGAAGACTCAATTTTCCACAGCAGAGATGGAAGATATGCCCTAACTTCAATTATGTATTTCGAAAATAACCTATAATGGATGTGGATCAGCTTAATGGGAACCAGCATTCTAAAATTATCATAAACACTGCGGTCATAAAAAAAAAAAAATAGGAGAGCGTTCTAGGAAATGAAGACTACTACAGACTTGCCACCGTGTCAAATTGCAATAAATGCCTCTCAAACGGAGCTCGCGGCGCCGGTTAATGAGTTTGTAAAGAGGGCTCGGCACACGAATTTATTAGAAAGGATTCACAGGACCCACCGCATTCAATACAAAATAAATATTACTCTCACTTTTGGTCTGACACACATTTAGCAAGTGATACATTTTAAGCGCCAGGCAATTAATTTACTCAAGCGAGGGAATGTTGTCGTCTACACACACTTTCACTATGCATGTATACCACACCCACGAAGTCTGTATTAACCAAAGATAAGAAAAATTCAGCCGAAACACTCGCGGTGTCGGAATGTGATCCACGACATTGAAACGAATAATAGATGGCTGAGAAGGAGAAGCGTAGAAAAATTCTCCCCCCCCCCCTCATAGCCCCCTCCCCCCACCTCCCGACTTTTCCGTTTTTTTTTCCGCTCACCCTACCCTGTTATCTGCCTGCTCCGCAAAGTTGCCCTACGATCGATAATATTCTTGTCTTATCGGCTCGTAAGTGTGCTCTTCTGCTCGTAATTGGTTGAACAGATGCCACGGATCATTTCAAAACATTTCAGCCATGTCTTAAATAAACACAATGTTTATATCATTAAAATCACCCATTTTTGTCAATGGCTGCTTAGTTTGCATCAACAAACATTCACATCCGTTTGGAAAATTAAATTGTATAGTCATTTACCAAAAATATGGAACCTAAATAGGGTTTTAATTTTTGAAATTGAGAAAATGAATTATTTTAGAGAGAAAATATAACTAGAAATGTACTCTGGCGCAATAAATTACGCTCGTTTTGAATTTAAAGGGGCACTTCAGCAAATTTTGTCTTGTGGAACTAAAATTTGGCAATGGACATTTGAGCTCCGACAATATTTATTTTTAAAAATGTGACCATCGAAAATACACTGTCAAAAGAACGTTCCGCCATTTTTGGAGAAGTGCTTTAAAAAAAATTCTCCGGACCTGACCGTAAAATTACAAACAGGTTTTTTTTTTTTTTTTTTTGCAAATAAAGGCCCCTCCAAATTTCAGAGAAAGTTCCGTTAATTCAGAAAAAAAAAAACCCTCTTTAAATTCGCTAGCAAGTTTTTCTGTACATCCGCTTTAGAAATGAGGTTACCAGGAAAGTATTCAAGTTTCGTTATTCACGTATTTTACCGTGTCTAAAAAAGTAAATTTGAAAAATATATAATATTTTACTCTGGAAAGCAATTTGAGCAGGATTCATAAGTTCTGCTGGAGACCACAACTCTTCCCAGTCATCTTCCGAACAATATGAGTTATTTACAACAATGTACTTTGCGTAAATTTTTTTCAATGTTTAGTAATGTTTGAGTGTTTAAAAGTTTTGCTAGCATCTACATGTGCTTGGTACTCCTTTCTCGTGTTTGAAGGAACAGGTTTAAGTGGCACAGATATGCAGACTGCCCCAGAAATGATACATTTTCGTGGTTGCAGCGAAGAAGATGACTTCGCGTAGGCTCGGTATTGCTCGTTCCCGAGAGCCGAAGAAGGTCTATAGGAAATGCGGAGACGTTCCTTAAATCGTACTATCGCAGCTCAGCTCCATTTTACGTCAATGTGGATCGCGTTTGCTGTACATAAACTACATTTCCGTAGAAAATTCCGTAAATATACCGACATTTTTTAACTATTTGATATTTATTGGTGCAAAAACACTGGCAACTAATTTATTCTTCTAATTATCTGCAATAGATAAGTGTTATATTTATTTATTTCTCAAATACAACTAAATGGATATTCCTCGCATTTTTAAGAAACAATTAATTACAAAAAAACATAACTAGTAGTATAATAATGGACCTATAATACTTTTTTTTCTAATTTGTTAAGTTTTTAGAATTTGTTTTTTAAACAAAATGTTAATACGGAATATTCTACTATCACCTCTGGGAGCAATTACGCTACACTTGTAAAAGAAGGGGGGCATTGGGACATAAATTAACACTACAGAGTTTTTGTTTTACCATATTATACAATTCTATGGACACCAACAAAGGAACATGAAAAACACAAGGATCCTACAGAATTGTTCTACTTAGTATGGGAACAAATGTTTTACCAAAATTATGTACTCCTGCAGTTATATCCGAGGCCGCAAAAATTTACATTCTATCTCGACGCAAGATATTTTGCCAAATAAATGCATTAATATTGCAAAATATTTGCTCTCACAAAGTTGGAAAGAAACCGTCATCTGGGATCATCCCCCCCCCCCCCTCCCAAGCTTCTTAAGCCATCAACATTTTCAACTTCTTTATGCCCACTCTTTCAAAATTCTGTTGAATTTAATTAACGTACACTGTGTTTGAAGTTATATGTGTTAATTCATGTGCCATGGCCTCTTAAGTGAACCGGCAGTTTGGAATTCCGACTGGCAGGCTGCCAACGATACAAGCTAATCGCAGAGAGAGGCAGCGGTCACCTGCGGAGAGCGGGACGGCCGACACTTTCAGGCAGTGCATACACCAGCACCAACTATAGACCGTTCACGGTAAAATGAGCACTTTTGAAGGCCCTGCTTAAGATCTACTTGTATGCACGTTGTGTACTCCTCCGACTTATGTAAAATTAACAATGCCACGGGCCTCATCACTTTACACATGCGTCGGTCAGGAGAAACCGTGCAATTATTAAAAAATTAAATATGTTACCAATCTGGTCATTTTTAAAATAAATAGATTTAAAAAAATAGTAAACGAAAGAAATAATTTAAGTTAGCACCAATTACTAGCTAACACTTTTTATTTGAAGGCAAGATATGGTGTTATTTTCCAGCCCATCAGTACCAACTTTACTCCGCGCATGTCACTCAGTGGGCCCGTTTAAATCTATGCGGAGTAGGAGCAGTGACTTTTTTCTAAGGTTGATTTCGAAAGTGGTCACTTTATCGTGAACAGCTTACATGCCGCCATCCAACAACGTGAGGGTGCCTCCTACCTGGGATAGAGATAACGACCACACAACTGTTGAGACTTGTGAAGCGGGTCCGCACCCACCATCCCCGGATGTGACATAGAAATAAAAGTGTTTAGTTAGAATGAATAATAATAAGGTAGAGGCTAATCGCCAACTTAAACTCACGGGCAAGGTATTAGGTCGATCCATATTACTTTAACTACCTGGGAATTGTTCGTGAGAAGAGATGGAAAACCGTACATGAGAATACTCACTTTCATTAGATAAAGAATCCAAAACATGTCGAGTGGGAGTTACGTGTGTTAACTGAACACAAAAAAAATGCGCCCTGTTTTACCACTGGGGCCGTGTTCCAATAGGCGGATATGGTTGCGTGACGATTTTGTCTGCGAAATCAGTACCGCATTCACGTGATTTGCGTTTTGCGTTTCTTCAACTTCGGCAAATTACCAAAACCCGCCATGTTAGTTTTGTCGACTCTTAAGTGTAAAATACGCGTGAACTAATGTTATCTGTAATAAATGAATTCGTGTCAAAATATTTATTTAGTACAGTAAATCGTCGAAAATAATAAAATACGCATGTTTTTAAATTTACTAATTTATTGTTTAGAAACAGATTTACGTTTTTATCTACTTTTTCTCATTATGTCAAATGCTAAACAGCACTGAAAGAGTAGTTTTATTAATACACGTGGTTTATTTTAAGTACTTCTGGCTTTTGGGTTTTAAATAGTTATTTCGGGTTTATCTTGTATCGGCGAAATCGCTGTGTACCTACGGTAGACAGCAACACCGTATAGGCCCCCTACTAAAGAGTTCGATGTCATGGTGTTCTAATCAAAACCTGCGTCTCCAGGATGGAGCAGCAACAAGCTGAGTGTGGGGAGGTTTTGGTCAGCGCTTAAGAGAGCGTCAGACGTAAATAAATGCTAAACAAGACAATCGAAGTCCGCGAGTTTTTTGAAGACCAAGATAGCCAAACCAAAACATGGCAAACCTACACCACGGTTTTTTGCCAACATTCTAAGTTAACAATTTGAGTGTTGTATTTCTGTAGCAACTACGCATACAACATTTCGACGTCAGACATAGATAATTAGAAATGCACCACAGTAACATATTTTCTCACAAAGTTAAGAACTGTTACGTTCTACTGGCCTTATTTTTTGTTTAGTTTTTTTAATACTAGCTTCCAATAACTTGTAAATGTTGGTTAACTTGTATATTGTTAATTTCTATACCAAGCCTTCTTATAGGCTGTTCACGTTAGAATGAGCACTTTTGAAAGCCCTTCTTAAGATATACTTGTACGCACGTTGTGTAGTGTTCCGCCTTCTGTAAAATTAACATTGCCATGGCTTCATCACTTTATTCATGCATCGTTCAAGGGAAATTCTGAAATTATTAGAAAAATATTAATTTTACAAATCTGGTAATTTTTACATTTCAAAGCAGTGGAAAAAAAAAAAAAAAAAAAAAAAAAAAAAAAAAAAAGGTGAAAGAAATAATTTAAATAAACGCAAATGGTTACCTAACACTTTTTATTCGAGGGTAAAATTAGGAACTACTTTCCACACATCGTTACCAACTGTCCTGGGCGCATGACACTCAGTGCACCCGTTAAAATATATGCAGACAGGAGCAGTGATTATTTTCAAAGGTTTTATTTCAAAAGTGCTCACTTTACCATGAATAGCCTATACCAGCCAGCCGTTGAGCGCCGGTGAAGATGAACTGAGGCTGAGGCAGGGAACGAGGAAACTGTAGTGCCCCCGAGAAAACCCGAGGGTCGTCGGCGATGTTTCACACGCAGTAGGGGCTCGCACCCACAGGGCGGACTTGCTTGTAGTTATATGAGCGGAAATGGCGAAGCCTGTTTCATCTCCATCGCCATGTCAAGACGCACAAAACGTTGATATTTCTAGTGGCAAGATTTCAATATGGCTAAGTATTTTAAGAGCATATTGAATTATGGTTTAACATTTCAGTTGTTCTAGGTCTTTACTTACTTGTAAGATGTCTCAATTAACGTAAATTTGACACACAAACGAGCAAATATGTCGTCGATGCTTTGGGCGTGACGACACAGCGAACGTCATCTACTACACAGTAAGCCAACTCTAATGCCCGGTTGCACCGTCATGGTTCGAAACTCGATCCGAGATTGGATCTAAGATCGACACACAGAACTGTTGCACCATTCGAGTTCAGAGCTGGACTGGATATCGAGATGAATTTAATTTCGAACTGCCGAAGTTGGCAGTTCGAAATCTCGATCCGAGATCAGCAGCCATCGTGACAAATGTAGTTTGAAAATACGCCAACAGATAGAACTACGTTCCATTGTTTACTTGGGAAATTAAAACAACGTTATACGCACTTGAATAATATTCAGTAAAATTCGCACAATAATAATTCACTTAAAACAGATAAAACATTGCGCATCTAGTTCTATCTATAGTGAAAAATACGCCTACTTCCATGACGTCAAGTATTACGAACCAATAGCAAAATTTGTCTCATACTTAATCTCGATCCCTCACTTTGGAACCAAGATCGACGAATCGAAGCTCCAGAATCATGAAATTTCGTTGGTGCAACACTTTTACATTGGAACCATGATCAAACTGGATCCTGGTTCGGAACTAGGATCATTCGATCTCGGATCGGGGAAGATGCAACCGGGCATAAGCTCGGAGCCAGCGAGGAGGAAGAGAGCCGGATGGCCGCCCAGCCGAGCGCAGGAAGCGCTGACGCGGCAAGGACGCGAACTGCAGGCCACCTCCCCCACACCAGCTGTCATGAGAGGGCACCGTCTGCAAAAACTGGTCCGCGACTGCGCGCACGGAGGTGATCCGGTCTTCCGAGCTCCCGACGGCGCACCTGCAAGCCGCCGTGCAATGCCCTACGTGCCGCTGCCATTCCTCTTCACGCCACGACGGCGAGCTGATGTATAAGATGTCCGGGGCCTACCGTGCCAGTACGAAACAACAGAAGCCACGATACATCGCATTGAGGAGCAAAAAGCGTCGGGTGTGTGGATTAATCACGTGATGCACTCGAAAGTATAGGCTGTTCATGGCAAAATGAGCACTTTTGAAAGCTCTGCTTAAGATCTACTTGGAAGCACGTTGTGTATTCTTCCGACTGATGTAAAAGTAACATTGACATGGAACGCGTCACTTTATTCATGCAGCGGTCACGTGAAAGTTTGAAAATATTACAACAATAAATACTTTACAAATCTGGCCATTCTTACAGGAAGCGAAAGAAATAATTTAAGTGATCATAAATTGTTACCTTAACACTTTTTATTCGACGTTAAGATATGGAACTACTTTCCATCTGTCATTACCAACTTTATGGGACGCATTTCACTCACTGTGACCGTTATAATATATGTAGGCGGGGCAGAGACTTTTTTCTAAAGTTGATTTCAAAAGTGCTCATTTTCACGTGAATAGCTTTGATCAATATTAAACTTGCACACTAGGGTAAAACTCCAGATATTTACCAACAACAAACTTGCACATTTGGGTAATTGTTCAATATTAAATTCAACTACAATAAACAAAAACATTATTAAACGTACACGGATAAAACCGCAACACAATTTACCACCACTGAAAACCTTTACCGATGTTAAACTTGCGAGTCAAAATTCGTCAGCATAAACTCGTGTAAAGGCTGTTCACGATAAAGTGAGAACATTCGAAATAAACCTTAGAAAAATGTCACTGCTCCCAACTTGACATATTTTAACGGGGGCACTGAGCGACATGCGTCCAGTAAAGTTGGTAGTGATAGATGGGAAGTAGGTCCATATTTTAACGTCTAATAAAACGTGTTTGATAACCATTTGTGACGACTTCAATTATGTCTTTCGTTTCTTTTTTTTTTTAATGCATCGAAGTGTAAAAATGAGATTTGTAAAATGTTTACTTTTCTAATAATTTCACATTTTCACTTGACCGACGCATGAATAAAGTGATGAGACCACCCATGACAATGATAATTTTACATAAGGCGGAATAATATGCATGGTGCATACAAGTAGATCTTAAACAGGGCTTTCAGAAGTGCTCATTTTACCGTAAACAGCCTATAATTACTAATCTCCAAAACTTCTTGCCTTACAATGTATTCATGCTCCAAATATTTTTCTTTCTAAATAATGAGATTGTAACAAACTCCACTTAGACAAGAACCAAAATTTGCAGAGGAGAATGATGGTCGTAAAACTAACCTTGGTATACACACTAAATTCGAATCAGTGGGAAACCACTGATTCACAGTGAAATTCAATTACTCTAATCAGTGAAAATGGCTCCACTTAGAATCAGTGGAAAACCACTGATTGTTTCAGTGAAAAAATTTCACTGATTGAATAAGTGACGGCCAACTCCAGTGGCGAATTAAATAATGCTTTTATTGAATGTAGCCAAATAATTACGTGAAATAAACATGTTTACGATAGTTTACGATTTATATTGTGCAAATTTACCGTAATTTAAGAAAATTCAAAAAAGTTTCGCAGGTTACCGGGACTGTACTCGTGCAAACTTCGACTCTAGGCCGTTGCCTTGCCATCTGAGCTACTTTAATTCCATTGTTGTTGTAGTTGCCGTTGTTGTTGTTATTTGTTGAGCTCAAGTGAGACCGACTTTCAGTAAAAATAAGCCACTGAGTAAACAGTGAAAAAAATGACTGACGAATCAGTGAGAAATGTCACTGAATCAATCAGCGAAAGAAATATTACTTTTTTTTTTTTTTTCACTGGTTCATTCATAAACTAAAGATGAGGTAAGATAGATCTCGCTGGCTGTGCACAACCAATCTCCCTGTCACAACATTGAACTGCTTTTCTGCCTACACGTCTAGCAAAAATGGCGTCGATTGTGTTTGAGGTTAGAAAACTGTTTAGTAAACAAGTGCTTTTGAGAGGTTTTAATACTTACTCTAATCAATTTGTAATGCTTTTTGATTTCATTCAAACTGGTAAAAATACTTTATTAATGTAACAGTCCTTGTCATTTAAAAATTAAGATGTAAACAAACACGTTCATCACTGTTGACCATGTAACTTTGACAGTTGTGTAGAATTGGGGTAGGTCGATGTTGAGTACATGCTCAGAAGACTAATAAGAGGTCTACCTCATCTTTAGTCTATGGCTTCATCAGTTACATTCACTGAAGTGACTGATTTATCAGTCAGATACGTTTCACTAATTCAGATTTAGCGTGTACATCAACCTAGCTCCATTAGGCGACTATCCTTTGTTCATTTATCAGACTATTGACATCAAAAGTAGAAATGTAATTTAAAATAATAATAAAACACGTACCATAAGCTTTACCTGCTAAAAAACTAAACTCGTCAGGAAAAATCCTAATTGGATCTGAACTATGTCAATGTCTACGTTAACACCTTTTCTCATTATAACACGGCGGAAAACAATTACAATCATATTGTATATTTCATTACTACTTTTGGCACAAGTACAACAGTCAGCATCCGACGAAAAAAAAAAAAAAACTTGCCGATACGAGGCATTGGTTCATCTTCACCAATCCAGGCGAAATGTCATCGGCACAAACCCAGCTGAAAACTTGAGCAAGTTTCACTCATGTCTCTCCCTGCGATAGGTTGTGTACCCCTCCACTTCTTAACATACTGCCAGCCAGCCCCCAAAAGTTCATACAGACAGAAACAAAGAAATGCGCGGTGTCAAAACAAACAGTTTACAGTTGAACGAGACCTGTCTTTTCAGAAACAAAAAACACCAGAGCACACGCTCTCTGAGCGCGAAGAAAGTTCTAACACAGACATGTCGACGATCTTCGCCCAGGAGTATCTAGGTGACTACACTGCGAAAGTGTGGCGTGCGATTGCCACGCCACAGCGGAAAGGAAACGAGGTTAGAACACTGTTCAGGTTGACGAGTGCTTTGAGATGTTTGTATACTGCCCTTAATTTTTACACGCACTTGAGATTTCAGGTTTTAACTGCATGCTAATGTAAAAATTCGAAAAATATACATGAATAAAAAAAAATTACAAGTTGAATAGTGGACGACACACGCACGCGACTGTTAAGGGGGAGAAATTGCCATAGCCTCACACGTCAACACGTTTCAATCTGTGATCTTATCATTTCTGTGTGCAAATTTGAAATAGCTGGTGGTTCAAGGGGCCGCGGTGGCTCAGAGGCTAGAGCACTCGCCTCCCACCGAGGCGATCCGGGTTCGATTCCCGGCGGGCTTGCTTCCGGATATTCGCACGTGGAGATCGTGCTGTACGATGCCATTTGCGACGGGTTTTCTCGGGGATATCTCGTTTCCCACGCCCCTGCTTTCCGGTGCGGCTCCATACTCACCTAGTTTCAGTCTCATTGGCTCTCAAAACCTCCTTGTTAAGAGCCACCCACATCTCTCCACTCTCCGGTGGTTCTACACGAATTGTCTTTAGAGTCTATACACGAAATTGTGCTTTCTAACTGACGCGTTAATACTACACGCTACACTGTGTGGATGCTGGCCATTGCGGCGTTCATATCCATTATGTATATCATCAATACATCACTTTGCGATTACGTCCACAATTCACAATTCGTGTGCACTGTTTGCACGCTGTTTTGAACAAGTTTATTGCGGTTAAAAGGCACTCGTTTCGCGACAAAGGGAGAAATCCCTTAATGGACCTCTTAGATCGTGAGGACACATTGACATTGACTCTCGGGCACCAGGCGAATATGCGCTGTTCACGGTAAAATGAGCACTTTTGAAAGTCCTGCTTATGATCTACTTGTATGCAAGTTGTGTATTCCTCCGCCTTATTTTAAATTAAGATTACAATGGGCCTCATCACTTTATTCATGCGTCGGTCAAGTGAAACTCTGAAATTATCAAGAAAATTAATATTTTACCAATCTGCTTATTTTTACACTTTGATGAATTAAAAAATACAAAAAGCGAAACCAATAATTAAAAGTTATCACAAATGGTTACCTAATATTTTTATTCGACTTTAAAATATGTATCCAGTAATCGTTACCAATTTTACCGGGAAAATATGACTCAGTGCGCTCGTTAATATATACAGGCAGGGGCAGTGACTTTTTTCTAAGGTTCATTTCTAAAGTACTCAGTTTATAGTGAACAACCTTTAACAATGCGCTGATCTTGTCAGTGGCTCTGAGAGGACTGTCAACCATGGTTAGAAACAATTTTGGAGGTCATTAGTCGGCAAGAAGCATTAGCTGTTGGAAACTGTTTGATGTTCAGTAGTTCCAACACAGTTTCTTTGCAAGGGAAACTTTCAAGCTTTAAGGAGGCAGTGATCTAAATAAATGTTATAATTTATAATTAAATTTTGCTACTTATTGTATAAATTAGAATTGCTGGTGGATTGTAAAAAATATGCATGAACAAATTTTTAGTTTTTCTTCAGTGCTTACCCATAGTAGTAGTGCAATCAATTACGGTATTTTATTTCTATGTACTTATGTAGCCTGTCTTAAGAAGTAATTCTCGGTTGAAAGTTTTCGCTAGATAAGTAAAGCACTTTATAAGGTTGGCAAATAGAAAATTTTAAACTCGCAGAAAATTACAGCTTCTCTCAAATCCCGTTTGAAGATAATTTCAGTGGGAAAAATGTTTTAATCAAATAGGGTCGATTCGTTAATATGTTTATTTGTTCAAATATTATTTCTATGCCAGGATGTTCTGGAAAACAGAAGATCTGGAATTGTAAAAAAAAGTATAGTGGGAAAGTAAATGGAAAAAAAGGGTTGGTCTTTGGGAGGGAGGGAGTAGGTAAAGCTATCAAAAAGTTAGGAAATTCTCTAAATTTATTTTGTGTTATTTAATGCCGCCCTTATAATATTGTAGAACTATTAATGAATTTTAATGAACTGTTCATGTTATTATATTAATTTTAAAAAATACCAAAGCATCCATAACTTTTAACACCGTTTTAAAACGTCACACAATTAACTAAATCAGATATATCTGATATAAAATAACTCTCAACTCTTTCTCCCTATAAAAACCGATAACAATGGGCAAAACTGAAATAATAATAATAATAATAATTGAGCAACTTAAATACGCTGTATTCAAAATATATATATATTTTTACCAAACTCGCTATAATATAACATTTAAACTTATGTAACGTTGCTGTGACTTTGATGTAAGTATGAAAAGAGATATTACAAATAATTGAGAGTTGACACTTTGTATGCCTAAGGGAAACTATCCCAGCAATAATTAGCAATTTACTTTAAAATAAAGGAATTTCGTTGAACATGATCTACAGAAGAAGATGTAAAACCTGTAGCGTTTTCTTTTGAGAAAATGTTGTTCCATTTTTCATTTTATAATCAAAGAAATTATTCATTTCTCGAACTTGCGAAGTACGATTAAAACTATTTCCCCCGTCCTAGAAAATTAAAAATGTCGTAAGGTGTTATTTGACGTTAATTGACATGCACGTCGGTTATTACCTGTCTAGACTACAGTTGAATTGTGAGCCAGCCGCACTGGCATGCACAAGGTCGAGCTACAGTCATCAGCGTGATGGCAGGGAAGGCTAACAGGCGGAGACTGTAATGAAGAGCGTGATGCGCTTAATTGTAGCGGCGCTACGCAACTTCGGAGAAACCACTTGATGCCTCGACAAACTCCGCCGGGTGATCGATAACTCTTTGGGTCGACTCTCTCTTAAAGTTTCCGGAAAAGTGGTTCGCCTATCTTCATTAACCACTTCAATACCTTGACTTTTCCCCCCAAGGACTAGCGCCTATTTCACTATGCCTCTAATTCTGGATGAAACACTTTAAATGTCTTTCCTGGAGTACCATCATCTTGCGTTATACCTTTAATTGATTGATGGTGCCGAGAATCAAAAGGGTTTCACTTAATTGCCCCTTTGCCCGCAAAGGTGATTAAGATTATATCACTTTTTTTTTTTTTTCACGACTGTTAGAACACTTACTTTCCTGTGAAAACAGGCAACATGTTTGCGAGTAACATTAAGTAGAGCCTACCTGGCTCACGAAATAAAGCCAAATTCTTCAATTGTTCACATCAGCAGGCCGCATACGAAGTTGACATACCACCTCCAGCCGAATTATGGAATTTAGTGCTACAGTCAATGTCACATGTTCGCGGATTGAATTTATTCTGCGCAAAATTTTAAAGGACATATTAAAATACATTTATCGAGTAAAAATGACTATACAGACATAAGGTCTATTGTATACAGATTTATCAACTTTTTCAGCATTTCGCATGGGATTTTAGTAAATTAAATAAATGTTCAAAAAATTCCAGTATTTTCCTCTCCGTGAAGCAAATGTTTTGTTAGTATTAAAATACCTATATTCGTAATCCTCACGTAGGAAATACCCAATGCAAAATTTAAAACAATTATCCATAGCGTACAAAATATGAGAGTAGAAAAAAGGTTCTACATGAGGCAATTAAATGAAAAAATATTATAATTTCTATCGTACATAACTTGGTCTAGCGATGACTAGAGTGTGATGGTTATGTTAGGTTAAGTGAAGTGGATGCCGAGTAAAGATGAGAAATGAGTGATAAAATGAAAAAATATTCAGAGTCTTATACGAGGCAAAATATATTCAAAGTCCTGCACTAGTGTGTGTGTGGAGCGCATGCAACAGATGTGCACTCTAGTGGACAGCGAAGGTGACTACAAGTCCTACATGATGGATAGGTAATGTTAGGTTATATTAGGTTATGTTAGGTTATGTTAAGTGAAGTTAGGTTAAATTAGGTTAGGTTGCGTTTTGATTTTTCCTGAACTGTTGTGTATGGTTAAGGGATGGTATAAGCCGATAGGACAGAAGGAGTGCGGAAATAAAATTACAAGTCCCAGCATGAGTGGTATGTCTTATACAGGATGGGAAATATTCCACATTCAACACAGGGTACACAGTTTTTTTTAGTTCAGTATGAATAGCAAAGTCCCTACACAAATGAAATATTATAAGTCCCTTCAGAACAGAAAAATTTTTCGAGTCCTGCGTGATGTGAGAATTTATGTAAGTCCAATGGAATGTTAGAAAATATTCTAAGTCTTGACACGAGGTGGAACGAAAGTGACTAAATGAAAACTTTTACAAGTTCTACGAAGATAGCGGGTGACTAGGTCGAATGATTGAGCATGATAAAATGTGACTAAGGAAAATAAAATCCAACTTGGTGGGGATGGAATGAAAAAAGTGGAATGACAGAGCACGAGAAAATATGGATGGAATGACAGGGCAGGATAAAATAAAATACAAGATGATGGAAATGGAACAGCAGAGCATAAGAAAGTAGAAATGGAATGACAGAATATGATGTTAAAATGATGGGCATAGAATAACAGAGCAGGAGAAAATTTAATATAAGATGGCAGACATCGAGGTGGAATGACGGAGCACGAAAGGAAGGTGACTAAGGTGAAAAATAATGCGAGAGTATGAAAAAATAGGAATATAATCAGAGCATGATAAAATGAAATCCAAACTGGCTCCTGGAGACAATATGGCAGCCTGATACAATATGGCGATTCAAGATGGCGACCGGAAACAATATGACGGTCGGTTGGAATCCGAGCCCGACTCTGGACCCTGCGCCAGAAGGAGCTATGCTCCACTACTACTTTAAAACTTTTGTAATTTTTACATTTCTCAGATGTTCCGCTCCAAACGTCTTGCGCACCTGGGCACGTGCCCAATATGCCCGTTTATGAAATAAGGCCTGCCAGAACTAGCTAACTCTGTTAGTAATATCTAGGCCTATTTAAATATTGTATCAGACAAAAGAAAAAATATATATTGTACCTTGAGCATAAAAGAGCTAGGCCAGGCATGATGAGACCGCCACTTCGGGTTGAACCGATACAAAAAAAAAAACCTATTAGGTAGCCTATTCAAGTGGCAACGCGAGGAGAGGTGGTCCTTGTGTACAAGGGATTCAAATATTCAGTGAAGTAGGTATATCCAAACAGAAAAAAAAATGATTTACTTCCACAGTACCTACTGTTAACCACGAAGTGTAATTAATGCGCACATCAAACACTTTTAATTCTGAAAAAAGAAAATTATAGCCAAATATAATCACCCTGTGAGAACATCAAACAACGCCGACATATGGGTGGTACAACTCTACGAAGTGTTTGAAATATCTCCTTTTAATAACACTGGTAATCTTTGTCCCATAACACTAATTTATGTTTTGATTTCATGTAAATAATATGGTAATATGTTGCCTTAAAATGTAATGGGTGGGCAAGTGACAAAAAAAAGCTATTAGAAACAGTAGCAGCTGTATGTGTAGTGAAATTTACATTCGTAACACAATATATATACCACAAAAAGTTTGAAATATTGTGCGATAAGGCATTTTGTGTGGTATGGATTATGTAGTTCATTTGTGATCAACAGAGAGCGCACTGGTGCGTAGAACATGCTTGGGACAAGTTAAAAACAGCGCTTTATAATCTTTCACAACCTCCAGACACACATGGAGGCCATACACGGTACTAAGCTGATGTCGGGAGAAAGAAACCCTCCCTAGTCAGACACACCATTAAGTTAATTTTGTTGTTCTTTAGTATTTATGTATCTGTGATATTAGAAAATGGTTAAGTTCTTTGAAAAATTTGAAGTTCGCGTTTTGTATCGGAAACGTTGCTATGCTTTCTTTTGTGTATATTTCATTCGTTTTTGCTTTCTTTATGTATATTCTAAACTATTTGTGAGGTGTTTAGTATAATAGTACGCAATATTTGCAGTTACTTGCCAGCTACCTAGCGTAAATGCCCTGGTGTAGCCTAATCACGGTTTCTTCACACTTTTTAAATCAAACCTTTGAAAACTCACACCATGTATGATGTCATCGGTAGTTTCCTAAATATGCGTGTTTCACAAGCGTTTTGTACTTCTGTTAACATAAAAATACCTATTTTTGGTTAAATTGAACTTCTGCTTATATTCTTTTTATAAATAACAATATTTAATTTCTAAATAATACGAATAAAAATAAGATAGGTGTGTTGGTAATGCCTAATAAGAAATAGTTCTTATGCAAAATATTATTGCGCTGAGAGCGCACGAATTCGGTGTATTGTCCCTTTGGTGTAATTTTATAGACTTGGTTAAATACACCGTCGACCAAAAAATTATTGGGCACCCGTGAAGATAGGTAATTCAGTACGCCAGTTGACTTGTGTGGCCGCCATACGCTGCAGGCCGGTGTAGAACCAATTGACAAGGAGATGGCACGAGGTACTAAGTTATCGGACTTCGATAAGGGCGTGATTGTGGGCTGCCGTCTCAGTGGGCTGTCTAGCCGGGCGATTGAACAGAAGGTAAACAGGTCGAAATCGACCTGCGTAAGTGGAAGGTCGATAGCCATTCCGCCAATGCTGCACGTTCTGGAAGACCTCCAGTCTTGACCGACAGAAATCGCAGAACCCTGAAACGTGAAATTGTCGAAAATAGGGCTACCATTCGACAGGAGTTTCATGCAGCAACAGGAGTATTGGTTTCCATTCGAACATTGAGTACAGAGGCCCGCCGACTTGGATATTTCGGAAGAGCAGCTGCACATAAGTTCCATATCACGATAAGCAATAAAGCTCGGCGACTCAGTGTGTTTGGACCGTCGCAACTGGACATTGGAGCAGTGGCAATCGGTTCTGTGGCGTGATAAGTCGAGGTTTACATTATTCCGGTCCGATGGACGTGGATGGGTGTGGCGTCTACCCTGGGAACGGATTCTGCCGGAGTGTATAGTGCCAACTAGGAAATTCGGAGGTGGTGGAGTGATTGTGTGAGGCTGTTTCACGGCCTTCGGCGTAGGAACGCCGGTGTTTGTCCGTGGTAGCATGAACACAGAGGCCTATTGTAACATTCTGGATAATGAAATGCTCCCAACATTGTGACGGTTTTACGTAATGGACCAGAATGACAATGCCAGGTGCCATGTTTCAAGGGCTACTATGCAGTGGTACGCCGACAACAATGTTCGCCGACCTCAACGCTATAGAACATCTTTGGGACGAATTGGATCTCCAGGTGAGAACTCGTTAGGCGTGGCCAAAATCCATTGCTCAACTCATGGAATGGTTGCAAGAGGAATGGCGACGAATCCCCGTGGATGTCCAGCAAACACTCGTAGAGAGCATGCCAGACAGGGTGGCTGCTGTTATAGCCATAAGAGGTGGCCCTATGAGATTCTAACGGGGTGACAACCACCGAGCAAACATTGTGGACAGATGCCCAATTACGTTTTGGTCGATAGTGTAAATATTATCTGCGTGAGGTGGAGAATACTCTGGAAAACTTTAACAGGGCTTCAGAAAAATTGGAAGTAACTACGAATGGAATATATCTTGACTTTTTCTTGCAGCCTGAATGTTCTGCGTCATTAAGACAATGCTACCAGCAGGCCTATTGTGACCCACGAACGCTAGTTTGCTTCCGAACGCAACTTTGCGTTGTACCGTGTTTCAGATAAAGGTTTTAGTGAATATGACCACTCCTCCTTGCAACGATCCCTATATTTTGCGTCAAAGCAAACACTTTGCGCCTTCACACACTTTGCAACGACAGTTGGCAATACTTAGATTGTAAAATATCTCTCTTCTAAATAAAATCGAGGAAAGTTTCTGTCTTCAACGTTTCCCAAAAAACATTTCGACGCAAAGAATAATACGATTATAAAAATACAAACATTACAAAATCGAGCAAAATATGAAAACTTGGTCATCTAGCACGAAGTTGTGAACTGTGGGATATTTATATTTTGCATGTACTCTTACGTGTGTTGTTCTTCTGTACTGATAATCATAGCTTACGAACGCTTACATTCCTAGCCTATTCATAAAATTTAATGTGATAATCAGGAGTTTATACAATAGATGTGGTTTTTTTAAGCGATAAAACTTTTGGAATCGCGGATTTAACTGAAATAATGCAACCCATTTAACAGAATACTTATTCTCTAATCAAAGTGTTATTTCATAATAAACACTCCATACCATGAACCATATTTAATTTAGTTCATAGTAATTTTTAACTCTTAATACATCCTAAAAAAATTACAATAACGTATATATTTATTTTAACTCTCACGTAGAACGTAGATAAAAAAAAATAAAGTAGGATTATGAGGATATAAATTTAAGATATTTAATAATGTTCATTTTTGTATGCACGGTGAGAAAAAATAAAAGAAGTAGTTTGTTAAAAAGCTGAAAAATAACTACTTATTCGTTAAAAAAAAATAAGTTAAACCAGTACGGATTTGAACTCGCGAACTTCTTGCCTCCCTAACTCGCGAACCTAGCCACTACGCCATAGTGCACTTCGCAACTACGCGACTCACACGGGTTAAATAGCACCCGCGTAACTGTGTGACACGGCGGGCGGCTTGAAAATATGCATACTGTACGTGTTCGTTTCGAAAGCAAACATCAGTTTCTTCTGTAACCATGAACTACTTTGAAATGAAAATGAATACTTTTTGAACATACGGAAGATCCTGTTTCTTAGCTCCATTATTTGATTACAACAGTTATTGTTCACGAGGTTGCGATCACTCGTGAAAAATGTCCGCAATGTTCTCTTGCTGCGCAAGACGCAAAGTGGTTTGCGCGGTTTATGTCTCCCGCGTTAGGTTTGCGGCCGTTTTTATAGTCGACGCAGAATTTGGGTTCGCAAACTGAGAAGTTGTAATCAGAATTAACGCAAAGTACGGTCTTGCGTCGTGGGGGAACGCAAAAACTGCTTTGTGTTTCCTAGCTTCGTGGTCATAATAGACCCCCTGGCCAAGACACCAGAAAACAGCTAGTTCGTGATTACGCATAGCAAAATCCCGCCAGTTCGTGGCAGATCATCAACTATTGCAATGTATAAATAATCATTTGGCAGAATAAATATCAACGTAACATTACGCTGTTGAATATTCTGGATACATCCGTCTTAGCTTCGGGATTCATAATATCAATCATATATTATATGAACAATGACAAACTAAACCCACATTTCTTTAACGTTTCTATGCAAAAGAAACAAACAAGTATCCCATACTACTCTACTAGAATAGGAATAAAGAATTGTAAAAAAAATATTCGTTTACAAATTTACATCCATACATTTATGACATTTCTGTTACACAGGGAATGGTAACAAGTGCGTCAGCAAAAATAATAGAAAAAATGGCTGACGAGATTCTTTCGGTATAAGCTAGCGTAGTGTCGATACAATTAAAGTAGTTAAACAAGAAGCAAGAACTTGTAAAAAGTAATCACGACTATAGGTTGCATAGTATAGATTACATACACGCATAGTGTGAGAGTTTGATAGTGTGAGAACTGTTCGTTAACAAGGAGGGCGGTGACTGGGAGAGGTAACAAGGTTTATTTTACTCCAACCAATACCTCAGACGTAAGTATACGCAACAAAGGAAAACAAATACACGTTCTCGCCAAAGAGAAGTAATTGGGAGACCAGCTCAGGTACACTCTGGTATCCGAGTGTTGTTTTGTGCGGACTCAAAATGCCTACCGACATAAAATTGTAAAGGAAAACACGTGAAAAGGGAGATGAAAGAAGGGGGTAGGGCTTTACTAAGCAGCGATTTAAATCATGGGAAATATTACAATATTTATATACATTTGTGTACAATGTACACATCGTGCAGCTTTTGCATTATCTTTTTCTTTCGGTGATTGCGAGAAACTTTTGAAGAATGTTAAGAATATTCTAGTGGGTGTTTTACGCCATCTGTCCCAAACTTAGGATAAATTACACTGAGCGAATACTATTGACATGCATGGAATCTTGATGTCTTAAAATTATTCTCAAAAAATTTTAGTACGAGTATCACGCCAAGGTATTGTATTTATTACTTCTCTTGTTGGTCTTACAGTATGTGGGACTTTCAACTTCGACGATGAGCCAGGAAAGGTGCAAGAGCCAGTTACATAAAAGAATTGCAGTTACCAATCAGCTTTGAAAGTACAAAAGTGAGTGTTCATCAGGATATGTTTACCTGTAATCACGTATCAGGAGCAGAGGTGGTTGAACTATCATCAGAGCATATGAAAGGGATTTGAGCCAAAACGATTAAAAGGGGATTCTTGGTGTTTTGGCATTTATGGTGTAATATATGAGATAGCACTTCTGGTACTGCTTATTATCGCCACACGCATGGGCGTCAATTACTATGTAACAGCTAGTTTCAAATTAAAGAAGTAAACTTTAAAACTGTTCACTTCGACAAATATGCTAATTTAAACAGTTGTTCCAACTAACTTATTATTTTTACCATCAGCTGTCACACAGTTAATATTTAATATCCTTATTCATAAGTATATAGTTCAACTCCGATTTAATATAAGATTATATTACATCAAAAAATAATAATAATATTGGAATTCTGAACGACCGGGAAATATTATAAGCAAAAGTCTTGAATTAAATAGTCTTGTAAGATTTGGTTTTCTTTTACTAAAATTATTAACTTCAAAAGATATTTACTGTTTATAAATTAAATGGTCCTCCGATGAATATTTAAAAGAGATTAAAATTTCAAATTACAACAAAATACAGTGTCAATGTTAATCATGAAAAATTCTGCATCAAACAATTCTAGCTTTCATCCATAAATTATTAGTATAGGCTACTCACGGTAAGGTGAGCACTTTTGAAAGCCCTCTCATTTGGAATAATAGTCAATAAATATATTTTATTTTGATCTTGGACGTTAACTTCAGAGTGCGGTGGAATAAACACACTGTGTTTAATTCACAAATGGCAATATTTATTTTAAAAGGTGGTTAAAGGATAAGAAATGGCTGAAAGTAAAAAGTAACTAGAGATTCAAAAGTGCTCACTTTACCGTGAATAGCCTGTAGTGGAGCGAACAACACAATTATAAGGATTACTTCAATAAAATTAGCTCAACTTGGTCGCTGATCCAGTTTTAGTGTTAATAAGGTTACATAGGACTTATCTGACGCTGGACCTTCAGGAATGGCAAACTATGTGTATTCTCTCTCTCTCCCCCCCTCTAACTTGATGGAACCTCGCGAAGCACGTCGTCTCTGCTCTCGGGTGTGCGGGCGTCGAGCTTCGTCGTCGATCCGCCGCAGAATTATCCCGGCTGTACTGCAGCTCACGAATTGACTCTGGAATCCTCCATGAGATGGGACTTCCCGCCGTCAGGTAGCTCTTCTCTACAGTTTTGCACATCGTTAAATATTATGCAAAGTCTTCTTCCAAATATATCTGCAAACTAAATTATCTTGCAAATTTCACGTATTTAAAATCAACGCGTTCTTGTGGAAATAATACATTTTGTTAATACGTGATAGTGATTAATTATAATCTTCCTTTCCAAAATAATTTAACTTTTAACAACGAAACATCACTTCAATATTCTTGCAGGACTTTTCTTTTGACGAACCTTTTTACTTCTGTTCTATAGTTTATTTTTAAAGTCATGCTATTCGTCCCTATCAACCAGTGTTTATTAATCTTTTTCCGAAAATACCTGCCACCAAGGTGTATGCTCCGTCATAGAAAAATACACTAACAAAACATTAAATCATAAATTAACATAGTGCAAAAGAAAGAAAAAATTAAAATTAAATCGTACTTTGAAACAAGGTAAAGAAAAACCAGTTGTAATGGGGGAGCCAATTTGAGCTCCTAAACCAATGGCCAGGTTTTCAATCCTAATAATTTGTTCTCACTAGTGTTGTACAAATTGAGTTATGTTCCCTCAATTTTTGCTCCTGTGAAGGAAAGGGCAAGGGTGGAAATACTGAACTAGTGAAAGAGATGGATTGGGCAAGGTAATGTTAGACGCGGCTTGTAAGTAGGAGGGAACATTTCAAGATTAGATCTGGTTTTATATGGTCAAACCTGTTCTACAAGTAGCATTTCCCTACTACCATGTCCTTAAGAGATTTTTTACTGCATCAGTTATGAATAGATGTGCTTAAGAAACATCGCAAGCTATTTTTACCCGTCAGAATTTATGGGCAAGAATGCGTTTTGATTTTGTGTTTCCTTTTATTGGCTGCATATAAACTCTACAGTAAAATTACGTTTCTTCTTTTTTATAAGAACATACGTTACTAAATTACGTAACTCAGGTTTTTGTATCTTGTTGTGAGAAGAGTAAGATGGTCCACTGCTATTATTTTCAATTTATCGTCATGCAATTGGCATCGAAAATTTTCTCTATAATTATACACATGTTTATGGCATAGTCCAACAAATTTTGTAATGTAGGTGCGACTATTTACAATTCTTTTGAGTTTAAACATTAAAAGTAGCCAAAAATGCAACTTTTCAACAATAAACATACATATTTTTCAACGAATAAAATTGAGGCGTGGAAAAATATACTGAGTCAACAATTATACAAAAATAATTGTGAATTATTCTGTTTACTAAGGCATAGCTAAAAGTTGGACGGCGTTTCAAAGAAATATCTAAGTAATTAATAATTTATTTTATACAATTGTAAAATAGGATATTATGATAATATGTTCGCAAGAAGGACACCCATTAACTGTGTAAAGAGGGGGAAAGGGAACCATGCAACTCTAGCAAAAAAAAAGTCCCAGTTTTGGCCTTAAGTGTTTTAAACCATTAACTTGAAAGTAGTTTTTATAGGCTGTTACGGTAAAGTGAGCACTTTTGAAATCAAACTATAAATAAAAGTTACTGCCCGTTATAATGGTTTTCACGGTAAAATGAGCACCTTTAAAAGTCCTGCTTAAGATATATTTGTATGCACTTTGTGTATTCTCCCGCATTATGTAAGATTAACATTGCTATGGGCCTCGTCACTTTATTCATGCGTCGTGTCAAGTGAAACTATGAAACTATTAGAAAAGTAAATATTTTGCAAATCTGCTCATTTCTACACTTCGATGCATTAAAACGGCAAGAAGCGAAATAAATCATTTAAATTATTACAAATGGCTACCTAACACTTTTTATTCGACGTTAAGTTATGGAACTACTTTCCATTCATCATTACCAACTTTACTGGGCTCAATGTCACTCAGTGCGCCCATTGAAATATATGCGGGTAGGGGCAGTGACTTATTTCTTAGGTTCACTTCTAAAGTGCTCACTTTATCGTGAACAGCCTTTAACTGCATACAATATTTGCTAGCGTACACACTGGCGCGCCTGCTCCAAGTTAAGTTGGCAACGAACTAACTAAAACATTTCCAGATATTGACGCTGTAGCGAGTCTAATGTTTACACAGCAAATCAGTTGTGTGTTCCTTCTGCGTTATGCTTACTAGAATACGAAGTGTCGCATTAGTGATACATTCATTTGGGTTCCAAACAATTTCAAATTTTTATCTTGATCGACGCATGAATAAATATTTTAGCTCCATCACAACGCAAACTTTACATATTGTGGGAGGATATACAATGAGGGAGATAACTACATTGCCATCAGTGCTTTCAACCGTCTTCTATTAACAGTGAATAGCACATATCGGTGTATTTTTTACTTAAAGGAGGGAGTTGGACGACTTTGTTAGGACAAGGACATTGTTTAACTACATTTTAGAGACAATTATATTTTGAAATTACATACCACTGTCACTTCTGTAGTCCTTAAGGTGGTTAACAAATTAAGGTATTCCACTGATATTACAGCAACAGTACATTTATGGTTACTTCCAACTGTTCTGAAAACCTGCTAAAGTTCTACTTCCACGACATTCCTACGCTTCAGGCAGACGAAGATAGATTACGTTTAAGATATCACACCAAAGGCACAACGCACCGCATACGCGCGCACTCTGTTTCATACACTGGAAAAAATTACAGGAAAATTACCTGTCAAGTGTAAGGTAAGATTTGCAAACTTGTATGGCAAACACATTTTCCCTTACATGTAAGGTAAAATTACCGCACTCTGAAGTAAAATTCACGTATATGGCAGTGGAAAATCACATACATGGATGGGAAAATCACCTTATGATGCGTGCATCTCTTCAGCATAGTGTCAACAGCTAAGTGTGAGGGGACGGGCGGAAGCAACAATTCTGTAACACGTTAATATTCACTACCATGTCATGCTGTCGTCGTGGTGTAATGGACGGCGCATAGGCCTATCATGATAGAGGACCATGGTTAGCGTCCAGTCACCAGCAAGTGTCGAGGATTTTAAGGTTGAGGTTTTGGTTACTATTCGTCAGAGGATATAGGTAATAACAAAATTAACAGTACTAATAGTCAAAAATATAATGTTATTAAGCAATGTAGTAAATATTCCCTTACTTGCATGGGATTTCCCCCCTCTTTTGTCGGGTACTTTTTCCGTACCATTAGATAATATTACTTTACTCTACATTTAAGAGGTAATTTTGCCTTACACGTAGAGGTAATTTAGCTTCCTTTACATATAGGGGAATTTTACTTCAATTTTTTTACAGTGTAATATTTTGCATAAGAAGTATTTTTTACTAGGCATTACCAAAACACATATTTTATTTCCGTTTCATTGATATTAATTATAAACGACATATTATAATTTATAAATAAAAACAGGTTCAGTTTAACAAAAAAAGGTACTTTCATGTTAGCACACGTATAAAACGCTTGCGATACACTACATATTTATGAAACAACCAAACACTTCCAACATAAGGTGATATTCAAAAGGTTTTATTCAAAACAAGTGAAGAAACAGAATGTCTTGCTTTGCCGGGAAAAAAATCAATAATGAATGCTGAAAAGGTTCTAGGCTGAAAAACTGGTAACACCACAATGATTTATCTTCCCACCCCTAACTTGTGTAGTAGTTTCAGATGCCAAACAATTATATTTAATTTGCAGACACGCATAAGTATAGGCTATTCACGGTAAAATGAGCACTTTTGAAAACCCTGCTTAAGATCTACTCGTATACAAGTTGTGTATTCATCCGCCTTATGTAAACTTAACGCAGTCGTGGGCTTAATCACTTTATTCGTGAGTAGATCAAGTGAAACTATGAAATATTTAGAAAAGTAAACAATTTACAAACTTGCTTATTTTTACTCGTCGATTATTATGAAAAAAAAATAGAAACAGAAATAAATAATTTTTGTTACCACAAATAGTTATATTAAAATTTTTAATCGACGCTAAGACGTGGAACTACTTTCCACCCCTTGTTACCAACTTTACTGCACGCATGTCACTACGTACGCCCGTTGAAATATATGCAGGCAGGGAAAAATGACTTTTTTTCTAAGGTTCATTTCAAAAGTGCTGACTTTATCGTGAACAGCCTTTATATTACTTAACTGGGCTGGATTCTGTAAGGTGGCGAGGTCGTGCATCAGAGAGAGACAGCTCGGTATCAGGTCCTCAGCCAGGTCGGCGTCAGGTCCTCAGCCAGGTCCACGTCGCGCCACTGCTATGCTCAGCGGCGAGGAACGGCAAGGGATCGTGTGACGTGCCCGGCATGTTATCCCCTCTTATCAGCGTCCGGACAGTTCGGAGCCCGCACCAGTTAATTGGTGTTTCTGTCGCGGAGTGAATCGAGGGGGGGGGGGGGAGAATGGGACAGGCCAGATGGGCAACGGTGATAAATTCATCGAGAAAAAACTGACCCCGCAGCCAGGAGGTTAACAGGGTTATTTCTCAGTGTGTCGCCATGATTAGTGAGCCACTTGTCACCCGGGCGATGAGAAGCTGCGTACTGATAGCGCGCGTCGTACTGCTCCACGCTCGCGACACACTTGGTCCTCTCCGGCCGAGCCTCACTTGACATGCAGCAAGCACACTGTCCAGCAACTAGTAACACAGCCGGCATGTTCTCTAAGCCCGCCCAACACGTTAAACAGTTTCTGACAGTGACATTACAAATCGGTCCGCTAGTATTATTGTCACCGAGGACGACGTAACATAACGAAGCGGTATTCGAAATGCCAACTGGCAAACGTGACGACGTATCTGGGCACGCTTCAAAGTTCCCAGCACAATTAAGAATATCTGGCAAATATTGTATAAAAAACCAAACCGTAACAAGTCCTTGGAAAATTAATTAAATGCAATTATGTAAGAAAAGATAGAAATGCATCCTACAACAAAATAAATGTGTCCATGAAGTGACGAATTAGTTATATTTTACGTTCCACGAAACAGACAAGCACTGCCGAATGCTAGTGGGCCAAATTTCGAGATCGTAAATGTAAAAAATTGTGTCAGTGCCTTCTGTGTCCTGTTATTCTCGTGGCTTAACTCAAAACATGTTTTATTAACGCGCCCAAGTGCCTAAAATTGTCCAAATTTGTACACAGCCTACAAACCAAGCGCTTTAATGGGGATAGTAGCAAGCGCCAGGTGCAGCAATGGCCTTTCAAGTGGTTCTCCCATCCTATTGGCGTGAAGATAGATGCATAGGTGGATTATGTTGCCGACAGAAAGTGATTGAGAGAAAGAGCGAGTGAAAAAAAAGATACACAGAAAGTGAGAGGGGGGTTGATCGGCACTTAACAGCGATGTATTAGGCGCTAGTGAGGGTCGGGTTAACTGAAGACGAGGCAGCGGACCGTGGTCTAGGTTGTCCGCAGTCCGACACTGCTGACACCTAGGTGGTGGCGGTGTTCCTGATAGCAGCCTCCACTCTCTTGGTGCTTATTGTTACTATCCGCACTGTATATTTCTCTCGCCGACTTCAACACCAGCGCCCGAGTTAGGACATCCTGCTTGTTGTGTGGCGTAGCCAAGCGCGACGCTTACCTGCGATCAGTTAGGTGCTTATAAAATGAGTCATGTGGAAGGCTGGAAACGAAACCTTTAAACGGGATCAGTCCACGCAATCTTGTATTTTAGGAATTCTCTCCACAACATTTGTCACAGATTTTGTATTTTGTTTTAGCTATTGACAGCGCATAGGGAATAGCTTTGTTTATTTACTAAAATCGGCATAGCTTGATTACTGTTACTGGTTTAATTTCTGGTATCGCCTGCAAGAAAGCATTACTTGATTTTTCTAGCAGTCACTATTCAAAAAATTAATCAAGACAATAAAGCTGTAATAATTTGATAGAGCCCGAGAAACACTTGTTTATATTGTGTTGTGCGATAAATTGGGTTAACAGTCTTAGAGAAAACTGACGGCAAGAAATAATGAATCCCGACGGCTGGGACTGATTCCCGTTATGGACACGGTCATCCTGTAGGTTTACAAACTCGGGGAAAGAGTAACAATGGAGACGCAATTTAAAGCTAGCAAAGACTTTATTTATTTAACACCAAATTTTTACAACTGCTACGCTCATTATTAAAACTGGGATGACGGAATCTGTCAGCAAATAGGTATCGCGTGATATGGGTTCAGAGAATTTGTTGGTGCTCCTGCTGGTTTTCTACAACAGTATAAGGGACTACGACTGTTTCCACTGGGCATCATTTGAAACGAAATATCGAATAATAAGTAATAATTACTAATAAAAAAACCGGCAAATATAATGAAATAAAATATATTGATTTATTTTTAAAATCGAGGTCATGTGTTTAGAATTTATATAGGTATAGGCTGTTCACGGTAAAATTACCACTTTTGAAAGCACTGCTTAAGATCTACTTGTACGCACGTTGTGTATTCTTCCGCCGTATGTTAAGTTAACATTGACATGGGCCTCATCACTTTATTCATACGTCTGTCAAGTGAAAGTGTGAAATTATTAGGAACGTGAATATTTTTCAAACCTGCTCATTTTTATACTTCGACGCATTAAAAAAAAAAACAGAAGGTGAAAAACATGGTACCCTAACTTATTTGACGTTACATATGGAACTACTTTCCATCCATCGTAACCAAATTTACTGGGCTCACGTCACTCGGCGTGCCCATTGAAATATTTGCAGATAGGAGCAGTGACTTTTTTCTAAGCTTGATTACAAATGTGTTCACTTTATCGTGAATAGCCTTTAAACAAAAATACTTGCATTAAATAATTCTGACCACTTAAACTGGCACTGTTTAAACGTGGGATACTTGTTGAGTGGCGAATACGAGAGAGGAGCGGAAGGGATGTAGTGAAGGCCAGGTGGTAGTTGCATGGACTATAGTTGGCAACATTGCGGGTAGCGGTGTTGCTGGCCTGTAGGAAGTGACGCGACGTACCGAGCAGGAAGTGGCGAAGTGCTGCGCGCGCACGCCGGACCAGCTGAGCACGCAGATGCAGATTGTCTAACGCGAGACGTGCCCAGCCGTGGTGCAGGGGGTCACCTGGAGGTCGCGCCAAGGTCGCCAGCGAACACTGCAAACATTCCTCCCGCCCGCTGCAAGCGAGCTCACATCAGCATCTGCGCGCCACCTGGCGGCGGGCTCACACACCAGAACAAGCAAGGAGTCGAGTAGATCACCTGTCCGGGCGGCTCTCAACATCGAGGTCTTGAAGTGATGTATGGAGCAGAGCAGCGGGGGAAACGGGAGATCCCTGCGAAAACCCACCGACCATCGGCATCGTTCGGCACGATTCCCACGTGCGAAAATCCGCCTTGGTCGGATACGAGTAGTCTGACCACTACACCACCGCGGCCCCCGTGGTGTGTATAGAGGGCGTTCAATAGGGGATTGGGTCTCGCGCGGACGATCGAGTCGCTCGATTAGACGAATTGGAATGTGACATGGGAGGCAGGACATTACGCCGTAAGTTTGGCTGTAGTAGGAAAAACCTTAGGTATAGGTTATCCAAAGTTAATTGAGTACTTCTGAAATGAACGTTTGTAAAATGTCACGGTCTCTATACCTACATATATTTTAAAGGGCGAACTAACTGGTATGCGACCGGTAAAGTTGGTAATGACAGAAGGAAATTAATACCATGTCTTAACTTTGAATTATCAGGTTTAGGTAAACATCTGTGAATACTGGAATGATTTATTTTGCTTTCTGTCTATTTTAATGCATTGGCCCACAGTGTAAGAATGCGCAAATATGTAAAGTTTTTACTTTTCTAGTTTCACTTGACCAACACACGAATTAAGTGATCAGGATCATGCCAATGTTAGTTTTACACATGGCATAAAACTACAACATGTGAATAGAAATAAGTCTTCAGTAAGGCTTCGAAAGTACTGAGTTGACCGCGCCAGAGCCAGCAGCGGTCAAAGGCTCACTGACAAATCTGGTTCTGCTTGAACATGTCCAGATTCAGATATATACTGTATACACATGGCTCGCCAAACTTACCGAAGACTTGCCGCTAGTTAATGAACGCGAACCTACCGTAAGAGGGCCGAATTCCGTTGCCTTTGCAATGCGCAATATGTAAAAGAAAGTCGTTCTCATCCCTCGCTGCTTGCGCGTAAAGACTATATTACACGATCCCTGCAGCCGTACTTGGCTCTTGTACAAGCTTCTACAAGCCCTGGTGCACAAGCCGGTATACCAGCCGCTATATGAGCCGCCGTGTAAGATTCATATTACACGACAGCAGTTTGCGTATAGGCGGTTCATGGCAAAGTGAGCACTCTTTAACGTCCTCCCAACAAGCATTAACCACTAATAAATATATCTTATTGCAGTCTCAGGCATTAAACTTTAAGGGTAATGAAATGTATACGCTGTGTTTATTGACCACATTGCAATATTTATATTAAAAAGCAGCAGGAAGATGGAAATTGTATGAAAGGAAAAATTTAGAAGGGCCTTAAAAAGTGCTCACTTTACCGTGAACAGCCTATACTAGCATTTGGCACCGTCGGTGAATGCGCAGCGTGTGGTTTGTAGTAAATGTGAACCCCATTCGTAGATACATAAATTGATTGCTTACTAGTAAGCATAGTTTCACTCATTTTCTTGAAAATGACAATCACTAGAGTACGAGTGTGTTATTTTTCAAATTCTGACGAAAATTACTGACCGGTTGGCTAGGTGCGTAATTTTTGGCTATGCCTGAAGATTAATTTTATTTGAGAGGGGGCAGTGCTTTTTCCTTAAATTGTTATTCTAACAAGGGTGACGTTCCGGCTAAAAGTGACAAGGATAGTGTTCTCGGGGATCACTGTCAAACTAATATGTTGTGGTCAGACGAGGGTTGTAAACAGTATTATACTGTTGTCCCGGTTGTCAGCGGACCGCCAAGCTGCTTTGACACGTGCCGCCACTCGGGCATTCAGGAGGGTAAAATTCGCCTGCTACACCGGCGACCGGCACCGCTTCACTCGATCATGTGGGGATTTATGGGTATCACTGGATTGCCTTTGAGATGCCCTTTCCAACCGTTTACGAGTTCTGTATTTTGACTTGGCTTTTTGACGAGTATAGACCGACATTGTGCTAGATTTTCTCACATTAAACAAATACAATTTCTCTCTAACCACACGAAGCAAATGTTTTTATACACACGCAATCGATTGATTTTGACGAGAGCTGTCGATTGAAACTCAAACGAGTGTCGTAGCTTCTCCTAGTCAAAAGTTATTCTATGCGGAAGTTATGAGACGCGGCGAAACTAACTCTAAATTGTCCCCCCCCCCCCCCTCGCCATACGCGATGCTTCGCAGTCCTCGCTCAACGTAACATATTCTTGGATCCTTCGACAATCGAGTGGTGTAATGGAATTTTGAATTTACAGTAGAGGATAGATTCGGAGCTGCAATGCCAAACTGTATCCCCCGATTTTGTTAAAATCACATCCTTTTCAGTTTCTTCATCAATTTGTTTCAACTAGTAGCCACGGGGAGCGCCCTACGCTCTGAAACTGCGACGTGATTGGCCACGTACGAACGCCGGTGTGGAACCTGCCACGAAAAATATGACGTGTCCAATTACCAAGCCTGGTACGAAATCTGGCCGTACAAGGCGGGAAATGCCATGACGGGTGCCATACTAACCCGTATACTGGTCTCTATGTCGGACATTACACAAGCTTTTACGGGATCTAGTATCGAATAATATCGCCTTAAGTGTACAGTATATTTCATTTATTATATTTTACACTTTTGAATTACTAATTAAGTACCAGTACCACCCCCCCCCCCCACGTAAAAATAATTTAAGAAATTACTGTTAAGGTCAGAGCGTTGTTCCGGAGTTGCAATTTACGACTACGCCCCTGCAGGCATTCCATAGCCCTTAACCAATCAGCGGTTGGTATCACTTCGCACCTGGGGCAAGGGTGGCGGTGGGTTAGAAGGGAGGGACGAGAGCAATAATTCACCGCGGGGGGTTGGACTCGCGAATTCCAGCCGCTCGGACCCCACAATGCACGTCAAGTCAGGAGGTTGGAAGAGAGGCAGTTGAAGGAGGCGGGTCGCCTGTGAAAGGCTGCAAGGTGTCCCGCTGCTGGCCTTTACACACGCATACCTGCTGGCACTGGCGGGTCTAATGACGCCAGCCTGCCAGCCAGCTAGCTTGCCAGTAAGGACGTTGGGATTCTGTGTGTGCGAGGCGAGATCGGCGGTAGATTTTTTGACGTGAATATGTCTTTAAATTTGCAACCATAGTGTGAGGCAATGCAGAAAATCCGACGATAACATCATCGGGGGATACAGTTTAGCATTGCAGCTCCGAATCTATAGACTAAATTCAAAATTCAATTACACCATTCGATTGCCGAAGGATCAAAGAATTACGTTGAGTGAAGACAATGAAGCATCACCGGGGCGGGGGGGGGGGGGGATGGCGGCAATTTTGAGTCCGTTTCGCCGCGTCTCATAACTTCCGCATAGTATAACTTTTGACTAGGAGAAGCTATGTTCAAAAAATTATTTTCTACGTTTGTTAGTATATTGGGTTTTTTTTTTGCGACATGAAATAAGAGTCTGGGAAAAGTATGAAAATGTTGGGAAATCATGTTTTCAATAAATCTAACAAAATAAATTATGTGACTTTTAAATTTATATAAATTTTAGTACAAATCTGAAAACTAAACGAAATGTTCAAAATTAATGTCCACATCTTGAGAATAAATTCTTGATAAATTTGAATGCTGTTCACCGTATTTCAATTCTAACTTTCAAGATAAAATTTCAACTCGGTACAGTCGAAAGTTAAACCACTATCGCAGGCAAACCACGTGTCGGATTTCAGAGAATTTTCCACCACGGCACTTCTGTTACTACAGAAAACGCTAACTGTAACCAGCCTGTGTATCAAAACTAATTTATTAAACTTGTACGAATCAATATTTGCAGTTAGAAGTCTCATATTTACTTGGTTAATAAAACTTTTCAAAATATATATTTTTCCAAGTTGACATTGATTTTATGCCACGAAAATATAAAATAATCATTGAGATAATGGCAAATTTGGGTTTTGAACGACCTTTAAAAAGAAGCTTTTACAAGGTCAACAGTGACTGCGTGTACCTGGAGCCGTTTTTCGTGTTCAGGCCAAAGGGAGAGAAGAGCAATAAGGGCGACTCCAGTACAAGCAGTAGAGCACCGCGTCGCCTCTACGCGAAAAGCACTGAATAGGCGTGCATTCTTCTCGCTTTGCTACGTGACTGTTTTCACTGCTAGAAAATTTGTGACAAATTACAAAGCTGACCTTTGTACAAGTAGGGGTGGGTATAGACTCTAGATGTATGACTGGAAAAAAAGGGGGGGGGAGGCGGGTTACGGTATCTTGCAGACGAGGGTCTAAGCTTACGATTCGACCCGTTAGAAAGTACTACAGTTTCGTAGTGTTTTGGATATAAAGTTAATGTCTGAAATTGCGAAATTTCTGCGGACTGCAATAGCAGTAAACTCCGCCAGCACGAAAACTGTGGTTGGGGCGCTGCGTCAATGTACCTTTAGGAACTTTGTAACCGAGCCACATATCCCACGAGGAGTGTGGCGCCAACTGGGAAGGGCGGACACAGAGGTACTTGCCGGCCACCGCGCTTGATGCACCCTGCAAAGCGCCCGCCAGTAACGGGCGCCGCCTACCTGGCACTTGAAATGAGTTGCAGTGTGTTTGAAATCCGCGATGTTTTTTACGAATCCATTAAACGTGCCCCCACGATAAAGCCTGTTCACGATAAAGTGAGCACTTTTGAAATCAACCCTACAAAAAATGCACTGCCCCTATCTGCATATATTTTAACGGGCGCATTGAGTGACATGCGCCCAGAAAAGTTGGTAACGAAGGATGGTAAGTAGTTCCATATCTTAAAGTCGAATAAAAAGTGTTAGGTAACCATTTGTGATTACTTAAATTATTTATTTCCCTTTCTGCCTTTTTCTATGCATAGAAGTGTAAAAATTAGCAGATTTTTTTAAATATTTACTATCCTGATAATTTTACAGTGTCACTTGACCGACGCGTGAATAAAGTGCTGAGGCCCGTGACAATGTTAATTTTGCATAAGGCGGAAGAAGAGAAAACGTGCATACAAGTAGATCTGAAGCAGGGCTTTAAAAGGGCTCATTTTACCGTGAACACCCTGTACCAATGTACGAAAAGAAAAGAAACCCTACTACAGGAGAGGTACTATACATCATGTACGTTATAAATGCAATTCCCGAGCACTCGAACATAGCTAAAAATGGCTTTTCATACTGCTGTATCTCATAATATACTGGTTGGAAACACGCGAAAATATTATAGGAACCTGCATTGAACCTTGCTACAGACTTTCTACCGATAAAATGATAGGGTCGCCGCTTAAAGTCACATACAGGATGGACAAAAGTATTCGCCCTCTTGAATTTACAAGTGTGCATGGGCTCTTTCAGCTAACACGTGTCAGTTCTGCGGCTTAAGTTGAGTTCCGTGGTCAGATAGTGAACCTGCTGCAGTGGCACAGTGTCGTGAGATGGGGCGAAAAATGAAGGAAACTTCCATTGAAGCAAGGGGAACTACAACGAGACTTAGATCAGAATGAAAAAAGTTCCCGATATCGCAGAAATTGTAGGAAGGAGTTTTTCTACGGTTAAAAATGTTGTACGAATATTTCAAGATCCAACAGGGCTCGCCAGCAAGGAAAGAAGTGGCCGCCCGCAGAAGCTATCACATTTGTGAGCAGGGGTATGTGGCTAGTTCTATTAAAAAGAATCCAAAAACGAGTTCGCCCGACATAACAGCTCAAGTGAACAAAAATTTACATAAACAGGTTTCTTCACGGACTGTACGAAGGGTTCTCAATCGAGCTGGGTACCACGTTAGGGTCCCACGAAAGAAGCTCTACATTAGTAAGACGAACAGCGCTAAACGACTGTAGTTTGCGAACGAGTACGTGCAGAAAGATACTGAATTCTGGGAAAAAGTGTTATTTTCAGATGAAAGCAAATTCAATATTTATAACGATGACAGATTGTGGGTGGGGTGCAAGCCAAACACTGAGTTTGAACAAAATAATTTGCAGACCACAGTTAAGTATGGAGGTGATGGGGTCATGATTTGGGAGTCCATGTCAGTCTCAGGAGTGGGGGAACCGGTTTCCATCGAAGGGAATAGGGACAGATTCGTGTATCTTCAAATATACAAAGACAATCTAAAGAAGAGTGCAGAAAGACTAGGCACTGCAAATGATTGTCACTTTCAACACGACAATGACCCCAAGCATACAGCGGAAATTGTACGTCCGTGGCTGCTTTATAACACTCCACATGCTTTGAACACCTCCTTAGTTAATCCGACAGAACATCTGTGGAGTGAGTTGGAGAAAAGGCCCAGCAAACACCACGTCACCAGCAAACTACAACTAAAAGAGATACTTCAGAAAGAATGGAACAGTATTGGCTTGAATATAACACAGAACCCTGTGCATCCCATGTCAAAAAGGCTTAAAACAATAATAAACAGGAAGGGTATGCAAACTAAGTATTCAGATCAATATTAATGGTTTTGTTTTATAAGTGTCAGGGAATGCACAGATATTTATGTCTATGCAAGAAATGTCTCTCAAGAAGACTTCATGTATTATTTTCGTTTCCTGTATAAAATACATCCCTTTTGCACAATCAGAAGGTTTTATATATCTATTCCTGACACCTCTAGAGACAATAACTTGTTAAATATTTCCATTTGAGAAATAATATTGATATTTCGCTTAACATTATCTCTGGACGAATACTTTTGTCCATGGCTGTAGCTACACGCAGCACAATGGGAACACTACACGCCAGTTCAGCGCCTTGCGCGTAGGGGCGAAAGGGCATCAGGCGCGCGTGTCAGTGTAGTCATTATCGCTCCCGCGTTTTGCTGCTTCAAACGCGCAAAAAACCTCCGAGTAGGCGGCGCCCTTAACACCACGGCCGCCAGGTCGCCTCTTTCCTCACGGGGCATCGCGTCTCCCATAGACGTTCGAGGCTCCGTATTATATACGGAAATCAAGAGCACCTAAGATTCCATTATCTTACACTGATGTCAACTCACCATGTAGAAACAGTGGCAAGCGCCCGGCCCAGAGTCGACCTAGTCCACTTACAAAGAACTTGCAATGGGCAACCGCCGTTGCGTAGTGTCCAGCAGACACGTGACTTTGCTGGCGAATTCCCTTTGCGATGCTCTGGCGGTCCCGATAGCGGCCAGGCCAAAGTTGAGACCTAGCAACGCGGATCGCCACTTCAGATGCTCTCGAAGTGCACACAATCATTCGGTACGTGCTTCATGGTGTGCGGTACCCAGTAGTTGTCTACCAATGCACAGTCACCAAGTCTCGCCCTGAAGTGTCCATGGAGCGAGAGGAATTGCACTATGGCGATGGCTAAGTAACATGTTTAGGGGTCCACCTTACCTGGAGCTGTTTCACGTGTTTGAGACCAAGAAGAAAGAGAGCGTTAAGGGGGAAGTATCTTTGCTATCTTGGATTTACGTATTTTCCTCATTAACTTAATTTTCGTAGTCAATATTTAAAAATCAAGCTAGTCATGACATAGGGGACATTTTAACAGTTATTTCTAAATCCCACTTATTTTTCTTACATGATTAGTGTCACATCTTTAACCGTAATCAAACATTATCTAATTATTTAATAATTTCAGTCCCACATGGGAAAACACAGGTATATTTGAAACCCTACAAATTAAAAGAAATTCCTTAAGTAGTCGTTCATGTCATATCTAGCTTTGATATTTTATTTCTGATCATACATTTTCATTACGAAAATTTGTAAGAAAATTCGAAGATGGAATGGATACTGTCATCGCGCATCAAATACGACATCGCCGCTCGCGCAGCGCTATACTAGTGTGCAGTGTTCTCGTCGTACTGACTGTATACGTGGGACTTGGAGCAATGATCCGATCATTTCATTCGTAAAAAGAATGTAGCACGGTTTAAGGCCAGGCTTCACCATGCATGGGTGTATAGGGAATTAAATGCTAAATTTGGACAAGAATCTCACAGCCGTTTTTTTTGTGGTAGTATTTTCAACTAATGATTTTGGGTTAGAGAACGAACGCATCTAGATTTATAAACCGTTTTAATTTTAATTTTGAAATTTTGAAATCACTTTTTTATCATTTATAATTTCATAAAAAACGAAAAAATGCATTTAAAATTTGGAAGGTTTGCAAATCTAGATGCGTTCATTATCTAACAAAAAAGCTTTAGTTGAAAATACTACCACAAAAAACGACTGAAAAATCTTTGCCCGAATTTAGCTCTATACGCCGATGCACGGTGAAGCCTGGCCTTAATACGGGGTCCTTTAATAATTTTGTATGTATCTGACCCGAATATCTTGAGATTGAGCGCTCTGAAAACGCAATTTTCAACAATGCTGGAGCGTTCCGAAATGGTGTTCCTAATGTTAATGTCGTCTTGAAAATAATCGACACGAATTGTCTAAAGCGAGTGAGTGAAAACATCGAGGTCCTGAGAGCCTATGAGGGTGAAGCGAGATGAGTATGGAGCAGTGTCGGAATGGAGGGGTGGGGAATCGGGAGATCCCCGAGAAAACCTCGTCCGGAACGATTCCCACATGCGAAATCCGGAAGAGACCCCGCCGGGAAACTAACCCGGTTCGTCTAGATGGGAGGCGATTAGTTTAACCACTAAACCACCGCGGCTCCATTTTCTAAAGTGAATGTCATTTTTGTAGTTCAGCACGTCAGAGACATGTTTAATAGTTTCATACAAAATAAATGGATTTCAAACACCCTGCAACGCAGTTTCAGTGACAGGTAGACGGGTTTCCACAGGGCCCCGTATACTACAGCAAAGACCAAAAAGGTTGTTCGCCCCTTTTCGGAGGCAGCTCACAAGGCTTGCCAATAATCTGCAGTATTCTCTCGCACAATTTCACTACTGCTTGGGTTCAGCTTCCCGCATAGCAGCAGTCAACGAGAAAAGTATACCTTGTTTGTACATTAGGATTGTGAATACGACGGGACTCTACAAGTATGTTATCCTAGACACCGCTTACACACGCCAGTATAAAATCTATGACTGCATGTAATATAATGTTGTTCCCTGGCAATTATTTACTATATCATCTTCTTTTAATCTATTAAAAAAAGTAAATGAGAATGTGTTACTGTAAGTTATTAACATGTTGTTAAAATTTCTCTCTCTAGAATTTAAGTGGGCTATACCAAGTTCGTCAAGGGATGGAGTTTTACTTCAATAGAAGAATTGATAATAATTTTCTAATTTTATTTGCAATAACTACAGCAAATATTCTCTCAACTCAACTTCTCACATAAATGGATATCACTAACTGTTCACGATTGACACCAATTAATACAATTTATAATTACTACAAATAAATCAATGAAATTAAACAATTAAAGATCAGTCCAAATAGACAGTGTATCGACCTATTCAATTATTTTATAATTTATGCGTCCATATTTGACAGTTCGAATCTTTACAATAAAATCCATATTACACTTCCATTCCGTCCCACCTCAATTCAGTTCATGTTCCCCCCAGTCGCAATGTTCTGGAGTCCTCCAAGCGCCCTCACGCAAAGTAGGCTTCACTAATCGGTGGTTTCATACCCTCTCTTCCATTCACAACACAAACACCTCGCCCGCCGTCGTCCCGCAATATCGTAACGTCATACACACTTCTCTTCGCTCGCACACACTCGGCCAGACGGCCTCCGTCAAAGACTGCCTGCCGCAGGGCCGCGGCAGTATATATATATCGTCTAGGCCGTCACCCAGAATCTTTCCCAACTCACGAGTTGCACCGGGGGCAGCCAATCTCACCAGAACATTCTTACGTCGTCGCTAAACGTATCAGAATATATATCAGGCGATAGGAGGTCTGTGACGTCAGCAAGTCTGGCCGCTGTCGGTATTCACGGGATTCCCAGAAGGGTAACAACCGGCTGCGAGCGCATCGTTCCAGTGAGAGGGGAGGGGAGGGCGAGGTGGGTCACCTCCCACAGCGCCGGACAGCCGAGCCAACGCTAGCTGCAGCACGTAACAATATAACCGAGCGAGATGCCGTAGTAGTAACATCACGCCCTCGCATTCGAGAGGACCGTAGATCGATTCCTGGTGTAAACATCCCGATCTCGGTTTTTCGCAGTCTTCCGAAATTTCGCAATTACTAGTAAAGAAAAAAACAACCAGATATTATTTACGTGTATACATATAGCTATTCGATTTATGCCCCACCAAGTTTTAAAACACTTCAATACAAGAAGTGAACTTGAGGTCAGATAAAAAATTGATACATTCAAAATGGCACTGCATCCGACGCACTACGATGCCAAGCCGATCGTACGCGTAACTTTTGAACTTAAATTTGCAGTGCAGTCATCTGGGTGATTGTGATAGGTAAGCGTTACGCGATTATTAAGAGACACGCAGTTAACTTCTCGATTCAATTTCACTGTGTTCATGCCAGCCTGAACGAGGAACAAGTAAGCTCGATTGTCCGCGATACAAAAGCTTAAGTGAAGGCAATTACGACCTCGACTTTTCATTTGTCTGATAAACGTTAATGTCCGTAGCAAGTCAATAAACTCATAAAACGGCAACAAACTGTTTGTGTGTGTAACGCACTCAGGCCGACTGATTTACTAACAGTAGTATTTCTAGTCTCCTAAACGAGAAAAAAAGGGGGGGATAAAAAGAGAGGGGAGGAAGTACAACGCGATGGTTACCATAAGTTTCCTCGGGAATAAATAAACATTTTCGTGTAGTTTAAAAACAATTTTTTCGAACACGCTTTCCACGACTAGTCTGGACGATATAATGTTAGCGAGAAAAAAAGAGAGAAATAGAAAAGATAAACATGGTATTATTCTCAAATGTAGACGGCGGTAGTCCACATTCAGCCTTCTATAGGCTATTCACGGTAAAGTGACCCCTTTTTAAGGCCCTCCCAACAGGCATAAACCAATAATAAATGTATCTTATTGCAGCCTCAGACATTAATATTTTAAAGCGATGAAATGTATACAGTATATTTACTGGTCACATTGCATTGTTTACATTAAAAAACAGCAGGAAGATAAAAAAATAGGGTGAAAGAAAAAATTCAGAAGGGCCTTAAAAAGTGCTCACTTAACCGTGAACAGCCTATATAGGGAATACCAGGAGCTTTCTCGCTACATAAAGCCGCAGTGACAATCTTATATCTATCTGCCTAGACTCGGGATTAGGTAGATACACAGCTATGCCTCTGCAAACAACCCGTAACATTGCTGGTACGCCTGTTAGCATTATTTTGCATTTCTGCGTAAAATGTATTTAAGAACCAAATAAACTGTTGTTTCGCTTACTCTCTCTCCTCTCTCTCTCTCTCTCTCTCTCTGCGCTTTATGTCCGTATATAACTTACAAACTAACGAAAGTCAGTTAATATTATTTGGCACTGTCATGCCTTCGTTTATAAGATGCATGGTGCACTCGTAGTGTGCCAGTTTGTGTGACATCTTTCTTTTTTCACGCTTTGTATCTTTTTGGACATATTTATATATTGGTGTTTTTAGTGAGAAAGTACGCTTTTTTTCCCAATTTATTCCTTCATTCATTTAAATAATTTATGCGCCAGTAAGAAAATTTCTTTGTCAACTTAATGTTTATATTAATTTTAGACAGTGTTGTTGGCTCTTAATATGCAATTTGTAAATTTAATTAATGTTTAGGTACTTTTGACAGTATATTAAAAAATATTGTGCTTTATTTGTCATTTCTCTTGTTATGGTCTATTTCATATAACTTCAGTAAATTTTGACAGTTCTCGAAAAGAAGTGTGACCACGATGTATCCCTCCACCACAGCTGTTCTGTCGCTGAAGAAAACGATCTTTGTAAACAAACTACGAATCTAATGGCAGCAAGCATTGAAAGACTGACAACCTCTGTCTAGTAATTAGACTACTATAGCTGGTTGCTATTCCCAACTGTTTCATTTTTGTTATGGTCGCATAATATACTAGTCAAGGTTCTGTTTTATTTTATTGGTGGGGTGCGGAACTATAGTTTTATATCTTTCAGGAGACGATTTTTTTTTGTGGTTCTTCTTATAAGAGAGTGGCGCTTGGAACTTGCATTGTTTTGATGATGCAGTAACAAATTTTGTTCGTACGGAAATAGCAATCAATTTACTATAACTCAAACGTTTTAAAGCACTAAATGTGTCGATGTTCGTACCGATGCGAGAAATGCTCAACAGATAAATATCTGCATTTTTTTATATAATGAAATGCACTAAAAGGGCGCTTATTTAGGCCACGTACATTTGAAAACCTCCCGCAAGAACAAAACGCAAATAAATACGTCACTGTTAATACCGATGTGTGAAATGCACATTGTAAACATGTTAAGCAAATTTAACTTCTACGTAAAAATCGTTAGTGTTTCAATCAAATAAAAGTCCAAATACATTTCAAATATTCTAACAACAATTTCAGAAAAGATTATTTACAAACCACACAAACTTACTGTTCACTTCGTAATTCCTAAACAAGTGCCGAACTTTGGATGATTAATCACTTGTTGGCTACTGATACGAAATAATTTATTTGCTGGCTTATGCAATTAACAAAACACTTGTACTTTTTCTTGAAACCAACAAATTCACACTTCACAACGAAAATAATTTTTCGCTCGCGCTTCGCGGTGGTTATAGAAAATGGCGGACCACAACACAACAAACCATTTTACTAAACGGCAGACACGTGTCGATATAATTCATTTTGTTCTAGAAAAGCACCTACGATGAACTACACGTAATGAAATACGTAAATACAGAATCAATTAACTGCATATATAATATTCCGATATCACCAGCAGAGAATTCTCGCAAATAGATCAATTGTGACGGAAGAGAGAGAATGGCAACAACGGCTTTTCACCGGGCGGGTGGAGACCATAGACAACATACTCAACGGAGATTGGTGGAGAGCTTTCACATAACCGTAATGTTCGCATGCTCTACCATAATATTTCTAAATATTTTTAAAGCCCTGGCTCTATTAATTAAAAAGAACTGCGTATTAGACTGAGCGTGATTTTAACCATAAATGTTGTAACTATCATTAATTTTCCACATTATAATTTTTAATTCCGAGTACTATTTTCTTTTGCAATCATCATCAAGAGCGCCAACATAATAACACGCATCCTGCAACAACGATCAGCTGGCACAGTACTTTGGAAATGAGGGCGTTTACTGTTTACATGCTGTGTAGGTTGGTCACAACGTCTGTCAAATTTTATTGAAGTTATATGAAACAGAGTATAAGATAATTTTTGTCAGCTTATTGTAATAATTAATTTGTGTGCAACTCGTAACTATGTATGTGGTAAATACTGGCTGGCATATCGATACTATCGATATGCCAGCCAGTATTTACCATGGCTTATCGATACTATCGATATGCCATAGAGTGAGTGTTCCATCGCGTGGTTTTAGATAATTTTCAACGTGGCTTTAAGTGCTAAGTTTTTGGGCTAACTTTTAAATCTGCTGCAATGATGAGGTAGAATACTCTTAACGCCGCTATGCGAGTAACTTTTTACGTAATATTTTCCCGGTCGTGTTTTGTAATAATTAGTTCCTGTTTTGAATGAGTTGTTCGCTATAAATTTTACAGTTAGCGGCAGCAGCCTTATTGCCTGCCTTTTCCTGATGCTGTGTCTGGTAGCTGCGGACGGCGATTGGTGTTGTGACGTCCAAAGTCAACATTTTAACGCACAGATAAAAATTTACTCGTTTTCCATTGCATGTGCATTGGACACCATCTCAATTCGGCAAGAACAATGTTCTTCTAATTATGTAGTACGAAACGGCAGTTACCAAATTTCGGTCACCTTGTGGACTTATCCCGATCAAAACAAACTTATTGTGAAATTTGTTAATAATAAAATACTCAAAAGGTTAAAACAAAAGATAGTAAGGCAAAATATTTTAAGAAATCTTTTTTCAATTTAATGTGTTAATATGTAAAACAAAACAAAAAAAAAAAAAACTTTTTCTGTATCAGGGGACATCCTGGTTGATTTTTCGAACATTAATTTAATGCCTTTTTTTATTTGCTGTCATGTGCATTCTTTGTCATAAAAAATTTAATGTGACAAAATACTATTGTTAGGACTACTGTTACCATGTTGAAAATACAGATATTACAAATATTTTCATATTTTAAAATTTTATTGACTGGTTTGCCATGTGTTTTTGATGAATGAAGGGATTTTGGGAGGCTGCTGGAACCACTTGTTTTAGCTTGTGTCTTACACATGGCAACCCGAAATTAAGATCCACGTAGAGCATGGTCCTTGAGCGGTCGTGTGAGCACATCTAATCCATTCACGGTTACTTCAGCCTTTTCTGAAGCACTGCTAATGTTCTACTTCCAGGATATTCCTCCGCCTCGTGCAAACTAAGCTTAACAAGTCTGGAGAATTACACCAGAGGGACAACGCACCGTATTCGTGCGCACTCAGTTGTAATAAAATTTTGTGTAAGAACTGTTTCTCACTAGACGTTACCAACATACCTATTTTCTCCCTGTTTTTAACCAAATTATTTATTAATGAAGCATTATAATTTATGGATAAGATATTAATAACATTTCAATTTAACAGGGAAAAAAGTAATTTTTATGGACACAAGGTCTGATTCAAAAAGGTCGAAGAAACCGTGAATGGACAATAGGTAGGGCTGGTGGCGCAGTAGCAAGTATTTAAAAGCTGTCGCCATTACCATCAAGGCAGGTCTGCACGCGCTTCTTCATTTCACCTGAGGTATTCAATACATCGGGAGTCACAGTATGAACTTCCCGCCGATTTTGCCGGTGGCTTATCCCAAACTGTGACAATCCTCCATCGACGCGCTTTTCAATCACGTGTTGCTTCGCTGTATGCCGTTTAATGCTGTCCTGCGCATGCTATATCTTTCGTATCACAAGGGCGTGATGACGGTTGACGGTTCCTTAACAACAACAGCGCAGTTAGATGCCTCGCGCATTTCCGAGGACAGTGAACATTAAATCCCCCTTCACTTCGCGGCGGCACAAGCTCGGTCTACAGATTAGCGCGGCCATCGCGTCCTTCCATGACTAATCCCCGTCAGATTTCACTGCATTGCGTCTACGAATTTGAACGTCGGGGAGAAAGATCGAGTGAAATGGATACGTCTCAACATAAGAAAGTGATTCAAGAGGTATCAGTACTTTATTTTATAATTTATAAAAACAACCGTTAATATACAGATACATAATTTTTAACTATAATAACCTCAGTTTGTAATATATTTGTTGCAACATTCCACAAGCATCATTTTGCTACTCTAGAAAGGGAGGGGGGAGTGTGGGGGGGGAGGTGAGGTGTTTTTCATTTTTCCGTCCAACATGCATGTATGCTTTTTGCACGTTTTTGTTCTGTACGAAATCGACAACCTGTTATCTTTAAGGCCATTGGTACATGAAAGGAGAACATTTATATGACTTTTGTCATAACTTGTTTCACAGCGGAATTTTCAAAATTTTTGGCTTGACAAAATGTAAATAACTTTTAGCACCTTCTTACATTGTTACAAATCCACTATGTTCGCTATTCTTGGAGCACTGATTGCAGATAAGAAAACAAACATTATTTCTTTTCTTCCATCAGTACACCGAGAATAACGACGGCAGTAAATATCTAACAACGTAAGAAGGTACTAAAACTTATTTACGTCTTGTCGAGCCAAAAATGTCGACAAACCCTTTGGAAAACAAGTTAGGACAAAAACTATATAAATATACTGCTTTCATGCACCAATGGCCTTAGGAGAATGAGATCTGGACTTTGTGCAGGATGTTCTAAAACCTCGAAACTTTAGTTTCTGGGGTGTGTAACAGTGGTGACGGCCGTGTGGGCACAGAGTAGATAAGTACACAGAGGCGAAATGGCGAGACGGGTCTTTTTTTAATGGAGACGTGCATTTCCTCTGATTGGCTGCGCGAGGATCTGGTGACGGGACAGACCTTGTGTCTGATTGTCTACTGTCTGAACTGAAAGGTTTCCTGTTGGCTAGGCTGTCGAATGGCGATTACTGCGCGCTGATTGGCGAATTGTGTTTCGACACGTTGGTGACCAGTGACGCCATTTTGCTGGCATTTGCAGTCAGACTTCGCAGACTAAGCTGCTGTTTTAGCTCTGCATTCCTATGTACTCTGTGGCGTGGGTGTGTTTTATGCAACAACAAAACATTTCGGCAACCAATCTTGGCGTTTGGTTCGAATGACAGTCTTCAGTATATCGCTCCGCATTTCACTGCAACAATCACTGTTCGCTGCTGAACCCTCCTCCAGATAGTGCTCCAGTATTGTCACTTGTCAAAGAATGTGAGCGCCTATGAAGAACTGGGTTTCGAATATTTTTTTCTTGACTGGAGGTTGCGGGTGTTGCACTTCAGTATTCTGGCTATTGCTATCCGCATTGATCCTAGTTTCGTTTCCAATAAGGAAATATTTATAACTTTTTTTTTTTTTTTAATTGGGTTATCTGAGAGAGATTTCGAAAAGTGTCCCCTTAATGCAGTTATTGGTTGTCAAATCATTATAGTTTTCAAAATATAACACTCAAATTTCGACACAAGAGTGTTATAGGCAGGTTCAAAGTCTTGAATTAGTCCTAGAACGGCATACTGCGTTTGTGTTACAAGCTACGATAGGAACAAAAACCACTTTTCCTCTACAGTTTATGGTTTAAACTATTTCTTAAATGAATGTTAACATTTTCGCTTGAATGAACAAAAATATATTTACGACAAGTCTGACCCTTATTTTCAACAAAATTCAGAGCGCCAGTATTCGCTCACCTGTTTACAAAACGCACTAAGGAGCAAACCCAAGTATGCTGCAGAGTTAAGGAAATTAAGACTTTAAGAGTGTTATATTTTGAAAAGTATAATGCTTTGACAACTAATAACTCCATTAAGGTGGCATTTTTCGAAAGCTCTTTCAGATAACTAAATTTAAAAAACGTGAAATTTCACCTTAACCATTATTTTCAAAAAAGCATCACCTTTGTTAGCAAAGTGATGCAGTAAGAGATGGAAGATGGCCATATGACTGTGCTTGTGAGGTTCATTCAGTTGATTCGGGAACCATCTCGCACAGACTTCCTGAAAGCTAAGATAGTCACGGATAACCCCATATGTCACTTCATCGATAGTCACTTGTTGACTGGATAGAACCATGGTAGAACCTTTTTCAATTGTGTCGTCAACAGTCGTTGCAGATGTTCTTTCTTTATCCTTCGCATGCTTTTCAGAACGTGAAATTTCTCAATTCACTAGCGCATACTTCGCCGTAATAAAACACTATACCCTATAGTTCTAAAAACTTAGATGGGTTTCTGCTTTTGGTAGCTATATTACTGGCCCACAAAAAAAAAGAATAATTCCTCTGTATTGTTGTTTGGTGAACACGGAAAGCGTGGTGCGGCGGCCATATTTACTGTGCAGTAGCGGTAAAGAAAACCGAGTGAAGACGGTAGAACATATGTTAAGTAGACGCGACAAGCGCCATCTCTCAATGTGCACGCGCAAAATAAAACTGACCAGTAAATACTGAATAAGGAGAGGATGCCTCTAAAAAAAACAATACAGCCAACCGACAGAATATTATAGCTATAGGCTGTTCACAGTAAAGTAAGCACTTTTTAAGGCCCTCCCAACATGCATTAACCACGCATAAATATATCTTATCGCAGTATCAGGCATTAAATTTTGAGGGTCGTGAAATGTAAACCCTGTGTTAATTGGTCACATTGCAATGTTTATATTTTAAAAAAACAGCAGGAAGATAGAAATCGGATGAAAGGAAAAATTTAGAAGGGCCTTAAAAAGTGCTCACTTTATCGTGAACAGCTTATAACTGTTGGTGCTTAATAACATACACCCATACAAGGGCTGTTCACATCATCACGACCCAGTGATGTCTAAACACGAGCGACTACAGCGGCCAGTATATGACCGCGACAAAATAAGTAAGTTGCACTATAGATAAACGCTGTAGCTAAACAAAGTCGGTTGCAGTTTATTTTTATAGCGCAGTTTTAATAAATAGATAAGTTTCCCTAAACGCTCTGCATATACGGTCCTGTTGTGCAAACCCTTCTATTTCGTCTCCCTTTCCCCCGCCACTGAATTTCGCCGCTGCACCCGTTCACCTAATTTCGCCCCCATCGGCTCTCAAGACTTTGATGTTGATAGCAGCCCAAATCTCTCAACTCAACTCGTTTTATATTTCTTCCGAGCTTATGTGGTCCGAATCATTCGGGAGGTCGTTGGGTTTTATCACGGCATCCGAGTTATCATGAGCATGATTTTTACGACCGATTTCCCATCACCCTTGGACGCAAATACTGGCGTGGCTCCTTAGATTGAATCCTGATTAGCCTCGGCGCAGAAAATAATTTGTTGTGTTTGATGCAATTGGCTTCCGATGCAGAGACGTTACCAGCCCTTTATCCGACTCCATTGCAAACCTCTTTCACATGACGTCACTAACGTGACTGTCGAGTATTGTAGTTTAAGGCGTGGCTGCGTTAAACCAGACACGTCACACAAACATTATAAGAGTGAGAGCATTTCTGATTGGAAGTGTCGACCTCGCTTCTCGTGTGAAACTGACATAACAAAGACAAAGATATTTCTAAGAAATTTTTAAGTGGTGGTCAAGGAAACATCAGAGATATAGCAACGATACGATACTCTCATGCTACAACCACCTCGTCACTGAAGACCTGCGCTAACTTCCACGTATCGCCCTCTACGAATTTGTGCCCGATCACGATTCTGTTTACGTTTTTTTTTTAAACCTTTATTAATTTTCTAAAGTGTATGTAGTGTATGCGCATTTCCTGTTTGGTTTGTTCTGTATCTTAGCAGAAATTCAGTGTAATTAGCGGAGTTGCAAGTCCCGTTTCACATACATACGTTAGCCGCTAGATTCAGAGAGGTGAGCCCGATGAGAGCTCCTAAAGTCTACGGTTGGCCTTTCGGTTCGAAGACTGAAGACCATTTAGATCATTTACCGCATTCGCGGGTGCTAGAGCCATTAAGACTAGGACAGCCTCGCGGCGAGAAAACTTTTTTTTTTTTTTTTTTTTTTCCTCATCACAATAATTTATTTTCTACCTAAAGAGGACTGTTATTTAGATCACCCTTGATTAATCCTATTATAAATAGAAACAGTGAATTTAACGAAATAAAAATTAACTCTAGTTGTAAAGGTGCCGTGACTGAAAACTAAGTCGCGCTTGCAGAAGAGCATTTAGATTTATATAAATTATTATGTATGAAGTTAAACCTAAACGATTAAATTAATCCTACTCCTTTTTAACAAGTCTAAAACTCTCCCCCTCTCTCTCTATACCGGAAGGAAGAGCTGGAGTGGGAGTACCACACGTGTGTACCAAACAATGTCAGTATGACATCACTGGCTCCTGCATACTTGTGATAGGCCCATGCCAACGTTGATTTTTATATGTAGGATACGCAAGTGGCAGAAAAGTAAAGAGCTGGAGATTCAAAAGTTTTCACTTAAACGTGAACTTACTACTAGTCCTTCAGTTATTAATATCGGATCGAATTTCCCAGCTGAGACAAGTAGGCCCATATTATCATCATAAGAAACGTTTTGAATATGAAAGTCAAGGCCACGATAATAGAAGGGCAGGTCTGCACAAACGCCTTTATTCATAGCGTGGATTTTGTTCACAAAACAGCCGTCCGCAACACCTTTAAGTGTTCTCATGTTTAATGCGCGAGTGCCTTCTGTAATTAGGCACATGATACCCGCATCTGTAAGTACATTAGTAATAGCAAGGGACACACGATTTTCGCGAAAAGAAATCCTTTCAAATTGTAGGTTACTTCAAAACACGTTTACTCGATTCATTATCGCGATTGGATGGTTTCAACTGCTGTGCATCTGAGGTGCCTGCTCGTAAACCACAGGCGTTCAGTACCGCAGTAACTTGATTCTCATTCAGTACCGCAGTAACTTAATTCTCATTGGCCCAGCCAAACACCATATTGTTTTCCGACGAAGGCAAGCGCCCAATAACGGAAGGGAAACGGAAGGAGTGCAAGTAGGATATTGAAATCTAACCTCGGTGTAGTTATTTTCGTGAAAATCGCGTATCCCTGGTAATAGTCAACGATACAAAAAAAAGTAAATAAAAGATCATCTTATTTTTGATCATTTAAACGTTTCTCTCTCTTCTTGTAAACTGACACACTTCATATCCCAACAGTCTGTGAGACAAGTTACGGGGGCGTGGAACAAAAATTAACACCAAATACGTAAATTGATGTTCACTGGTTTTTGAAAGCCAACATAGAAAGAAGTAAAAACGGAAATCTTAGATAACAGGTTTTGCCAACTTAACGACCAAGTATTTTGCAAGTATTGCCGTATAGATTTCGCATAATGTCTTGCGCCATGGAAGAGAAAACAAAAATTGACGGCGTCAAATATCTCGGCAGAATAACGTCACTCAGGTAAAATATTTGCTCTCGTAGTTAGTAGAAACTATTCTGTGTGGTTGCCCTTTATTTGTTTGCTCTATCGGCTTCCATAAAATTTGTAAAATACGATAAACCTCAATAGCATTAATTTATGTCCCGTGCCCTCTTAAGGGGGTTAATTGAGTAAGCTGACAAATAAATATATTTAACAATAAGTTACACTGAAAGAGTTTACGACGAAAAAATTAATTATTTCCGCACATTTGAGAGAAAGGTTTGATCCGGAGAACAAAATATACCTGTGTGTTTGTATAGGGCCAAAAAAAAATATATATCTAGTTGCCCGAATAAAAAATATATTTTTCATTAAATAAACATTAGAAAGTAACCAAATTAATTTTGTTCATTAAAAAAATATACATAGTCGAATTAACAAAATGTCAGTGGTGGCATAAAATTAATTAGATTGTCAAAAAAAATATTTGGTTGACTCAACTGTATATATTTGTACGGTTCATCATCTGATTGCCTCCGTTCGAAAATACAACTCTATCTTAAGTTTGTACTTCTTTTTTTTTACAATTAGTATAGTATCAGTGTTCTTGGTGCAGTTATTGATTCTTAGTAATGGTATAAACATCCCAATAAAACAAGTTCAGCAGAAAGCTAAAAAGTAAAGCTGTAAACACGTCCAGTATTTGAAATTTGCGTATTTAAAAGCATTTAAACTTCATCAGTTATCACTTTACACTATAAGAAAATATTCGCTGTGTGCTCGATACACTACGGTAATTTGCCCAACTAAATTAGTCCATGAAGGGGCCAGCCTTTAAACGCTCGTATTCTGACGTGTCCTAAGAGAGACAATAACGTTATACGGGTGTCCAACTTGCTACATTCTTAAAGTGCTGACATAATAGGTAAGAATACAGAAGTTCAAATGGCGTGGCGGTTCCGTTGATGTGGGCGTACCCTTTCGCTGATTGGATGCGCGAGCTTCTGGAAACGAGCCTCGTATGTGATTGGCTTATATACTACGTGCTGCGGAACGGTCCCTCTTGGTTGGGCTGCCAGCTGGCAGGTAAGCTACCAGGTGCTGATTGGCCAACGGCTTTCCGACATGTTGGTGGAGAGTGCGGCCAGTTTGCTGGCGAGTGCGGCTGAAATTCGCGGTGTAGCGGCTATTTCAATTCTATTATTGTGTATTCTGTTCTGCCGGTGACAGAGGACACTATAGACCGTTTCACATTGAAGTTAACGTGGAGTTCACTGCGTTAGAGGCTGTTCACAACCAAATGAGCACTTTTGAATTCAACCTTAGAAAAAAGTCACTGCCCGTGAGTGCATATATTTAAACAGGCGCACTGACTGACATTCGACCAGTTAAGTTGGTAACTATGGATAGAAAATAGTTCCATATCTTAACGTGCAATAAAAAGTGTTAGTTAACCTTGTATGATAACTTAAAATTATTTTATTTAGCTGTCTGTTTCTTTAATGCATCGAAGTGTAAAAATAAGCAGATTTCCAATATATTTACTTTTGTAATAATTTCACAGTTTCACTTGACCGACGCATGAATAAAGTGATGAGACTCATGGCAATGTTAATTTTACATAAAGCGGAGGAATACACAACATGTATACAAGTATAATTATCTTAAGCAGTGCTTTCAAAAGTGTTCATTTTACCGGGAACAGCCTATAACTTTGCGCTTTGTTCATGTATTGATCGCGCAGCACGTAATTCACATTGAATCAGGAGCGACACAGAGGTAAATTTATCACGCGAGAAGTTGACCCAACCAGCATAAAGTAAAGGTAAAGAAGTCTTGCCAAATTAAATTTAAGGGTACATTATTCTCTCTTGTTTCTGTATTCTATTATTCCTACCAACCTCACACTGGATTGATTGTGTATTATGCCACATTTGAATAGATGGAACAGTTTCGTTTGTGTGTACAAATTAACTATTTGGAAAATTCTACGAAATTAAAGGAAATATATGGGTACAAAATGTCGTCAATTTATGTGAGATATGAGGTTATCAGCACGTAGAGAAAATACTTTAAAATTATAACAACTGCTCATATATAAGTGTAATAGCAAATATATGTGCTAGTATTTTTCAGATTCCAGACAAAGCTAAGCTTATTGAGTAGTAATGGATTACAACTTATCAAGACGAGCCTTTCTTAAGAGTGGGATGGACCCCCGTGGGAACCCCGCGTCCAAGGTCAAGAAGCGAGGGAGCGATACGGGCGATACTAACACGCACTTCTAGCGCCTCATCGCTCCTAAGCGTATGGCGTGCAGTGTTTCCGTTGTTACACTGTACTGTGCAAAATTAGATATGTAACAGTGGGGTTTTATTACACATGATGGAAGACCATATATTAAACTACGCCCGTATCTTTATCTTTGTACTTTTCTCTTTCCGCTTAAGGAAACTGCATAGGCAAGCTTTAAAATTGCGATATTTGACCATTTTCATGGATTTTTTTTCTCCAAGAATAAACCTTAATATGACAAAAGTAAAAAAATAGGGGCATAGATAAGTGTTTTTTTTATCTTTTCTGATAAAAAGGACGTATTTGCAGAACATTTATTTACCGAGATACGCGTATTCGCGCAAACAACTACTTCACAAAAAATGTGAGAGTCTACCCCACTCTTAATTACAATGTGAACACAGGTAAAGGCTGTTCGCGATAAATTGAGCACTTTTGAAATCCACCTTAGAAAACAGTCACTACCCCTGCCTGCATATATTTTCACGGGCGCCCTGAGTGATATGCGCCCAGTTAAGTTGGTAACGATGGATGGAAAGTAGTTCCATATTTTAACGTCGAATAAAACATGTTAGGTAGCCATTTGTGATAACTTAAATTATTTGTTTCACTTCCGGTTTTTTTAATGCATCGAAGTGTAAAAATGAGCAGATTGGTATAATATTCAGAGTTTCACTTGACTGACGAATGAATAAAGTGATAAGGCCGATGGCAATGTTAATTTTACATAAATCGGAAGAATACACAAAGTTCATACAAGTAGACCCTAAGCAGGGCTTTCAAAAGTGCTCACTTTACCGTGAACAGTCCTATACAAATAAAAAAATGACAAGTTGAGGCATAAGTAACATAATGAGCATCACACTAAGTTCAAAGTGACTCGGTCTTATCTCGAGCGGGACTTAGGGACACATCCTTGCCAGCGAGAAGAGCTGCCGCTATCGCAGAGGACACGAGCGGGCTAGTTGGTAGCGAGCAATATTTGAAGAGACGCCTTCGCGCCGCTGTTGACACACCGTCTTCCTGCCCGCCGTGCTCATGCATGTAAACATGAGGGTAGGAGGAGGCGGCAGTCTTAATTCTCTCTTGGGCCGATGAACTACCTGCGCTGGAGCACGCACGCGTCCTCATTACGCGCCTCCACAGCGACCAAGCTCACAGTGGGTTGCCGAGGAAAAGGAAGTAGAGATCAGACCGCCTGCGCGGCAGCCGGGGTATTCCAGTTCCACGCAAGGCCAACTGTCCTGCCAGCATTCCAGTCGCTGGTGCTGACGCGAATATGTAGTGTAATTCACGATTTGTCAGTTTTACATCGCTCGGTGGTACAGTGGTAACACACTAGACTCATCCGGGAGGACATGGGTTCGTTTCCCGGTCCTGACATCGTAGCACCTGGTTTCCATGGTTTTCCGACATCACTCCCAAGCAAATTCTGAGACCATTCCTTAGTATACGAAAGGAATGATTCATTTACAGTCCCTGCAATCTGCTCTGTGTGTAATGATCTTCTCGATGAACTGTCGAGACCTACCTAACTGTTTCAATGTGCGCTGTAAGTTTTTAAACTATGGATCGTAGAACTTCAACCAAAAGAAGTGTCCATGAACATACGTGTCCTTCCAAGGTTCTTCCTGAATAACTGCGCTGAGATACATCCCAGTTCGTGTAGTTGCCTCCGTACCAAAGTACCAATAGTGATGCAACATTCTACACGAAGTGCTCGAACTGCCCATATACATTAGATTCCCACATGAATGGAAACGCTCTGTAGGCCTACATATCACTTGAACACTTCGCAGAGAATACGAGTACTGTAATTTTCAAGAAAACGAATCTATGGCTGACCTGCGTGGAGGAATTAGTAGCAATTGGTTCGAATCTCTTGTAAAACTTTAAGTATGCTAAACTTAGTTTTTAGCGTAACCCATTTCCTTTTCGCTATTATCAATTGAGGACACAGCTAAAGCAACATAAAAAAAATGGTAGTACAAAATTGTTTTTCGACTAACATCAGAAAGCAAAAGTTGGGAGTGTCGCCTCTACTGGGTTGCTCTAACTGGAAATGTGCAAGTAATAAAATTGCACATAATAATTCAAGAATGACATAAGTTTTCAAAAGGAACACTAGAATATGGTGGAATCCTAGTGGTCACTGAACCAGCGAAATTACCTGTCTCTAGCCACTCCTTAGACACTTGAATTTTTTCAATTTTTTTTAAAAGGTAAATTTTATGTACAGCGCAGAAGAGTTCAAGCTAAAGGTGAGCGGTCGCACTATAGGCAGACTTATGCAACCCGCCAACTGGCACGCGAGGCTCTCGAAACGTGGCAGGGGAATTTGGCAACACGGCGGGCTGTGTCGAACGATCAGGAGGGGGAGCACAGTAAATTAATGGGTCAATTGTCCGAGCGTCCGGCCCAGTGGTGTCAAGGGGTTGTGAATGGTGACGCACGGACATCTCCCGCCGCGTCGCGCAGGCACAAAGGCGAGTAGTGGGTGTGTAGTAGGAGGCTGAACGAGGAGGAGAGGGCAAAAAAAATCTCTGCTTTATCCCCTTCCCAACCCATCCTCATTAGCACCTCTGCTGACCCCTCCCCCTTTAGAGCCATGCTCCATCACACGGGGCCACATATTGGGCTGGCACGCGAGGAAGCTGCAGAGGAAGTCACTTGACGCTTCTCTCCTCGCGTCAAACACACAACAACTCCAAATAGGCCAATTAAACTTCACAGCTTCGTGAAGTCGACATAAACTAAGAAAGTGTTTTTGCCAACTTTGCGAGCAACTGTTCTCCAGATTAGTACATTCATTCCAGCACTATACAGTATGTTTCACGAGGCATTACAACCACTCACAGGACTTATTCCTTACACCATTTGGAGCAAAATATGTCTTACAAATGTGGTCCTATTCCCAATATTTACAGACATTTGAAAAATTACGAATAAAATAATAGCCCTTTCAGAAGTAAATACAGTGATGTATTATCAGACCGTATTGTTTATAGTTGAGCATCACAATTGCTTGGCCGCACGTGTATGTAGCAGCACACGGCTGTCTTTGATTTCTGTAGCGGCATGCATGATCCCCATACGCAATAATCTAGTGTTGTTATATCTGGCGAGCGAGGAAGCCAGGGGTGAAAACCGCCTCGTCCTATCCATCTCTCAGGGAAATGCACATGTAAGTGTCCAAACACAGCACAGCGGAAGTGAGGAGGTGCACCATCATACTGGAAGATCATACGACGTCTCACAGCTAGCGAAATATCCTCAAGTAACAGCGGCAGTTCTTCTTGTAACTGTAGAGTGGGTAGCTGACTGTCGAGTTACTCAGGAAATATTGTGAATAGGGCCCACATTTATATGACATATTTTACTCTAAATGACGTAAGGAATAAGCCCTGTGAATGGCGGCAAATCCTCGAGAGTCATCATGTATATTGCGCTGCGACAACATACAGCTATATATTTACGACGCCAGAAATAGCTAAGCTGAAACACATCATTCTGGCAGAATATTTGTTCGCCAAGTTCGTGAACAACAATCATGCAGGGTTTGCCTTTCTTAGTTTCTCTCTATTGACTTTCTTGAAATGTAAAATTCGATTATCCTCTATAACGTAAATGTCCGTACGTCTCACGGGCTCTTCAACTGCCTGTGGAACCTCGCGTGACCTGCACTTATTGAATCTGTGCTCAGTAGTTCGCCACTAAAGGTATTCCCAAAGCGTTGTTAGTAGTAGTTTGTACTCGAACCCCCCACCCCCTCTCTCAACCATGCCAGCGACGCCATTTTAAATGTTCACTTTAATACGTCTTCAAAATCAGACCGACATGTGGACTGCCAGGGCAGGAACGGCGGTGTAACGTTTACAGCCATACACTATAACTTCTCAACTAAAGGCTGTTCACGATAAAGTGAGCACTTTAAAAATCAACCTTAGAGAAAACACTGCTCCTACGTGTACAAATATTAACGGGCGCGCTGAGTGGCATGCGCCCAGTGAAGTTGGTAACAATGGATGGGAAAGTAGTTCCACATCGAAGTGTCTAAATGAGCGGATTTTTTTAAATATTTACTTTTCTTATAATTTCACAATTTCACTTTACCGACGCATGAATAAAATGATGAGGTCCATGGTAATATCAAATTTACATAAGACGGATGCATAAACAACATGCAAACAAGGAGATTTTAAGGAGGACTTTCAAAAGTGCTCAGTTTATCGTGAAAAGCTTATACTGTAGTGACACGGTTAAAATAAATGCGCTCTCGCTCGACTGCGATGCGAGCGTGGACTTGAGTTGGCGCGGGTGGGGGCCCGCGACGACTGCCGGCTACTTCGGTCGTCTACGAACAATTTCCTGGCAGTAGGCCTACAACTCGCGACTCCGGTGTGCCAGCGCGCGGATCCTGGTCACAGACGAAACATCTCGTCTAGATCAGCCGATTCAAGCCATAGAAGCCAAATATACTTTCATTCCATTCCCATAAGCCAAAGAGAATATCACCCGCTAACGCAAACGTATTCACGTCAAACCCATGGGGCTGTGTCCCCGAAAAAGGTCTTTAAGCTGTGGAGACTTGATCGATCGCGTGCCTAGAGCAACAGCGTCCAACCCAAGTAACCAGCGATGGCAGGCCAGTGGCACATTAAAGTTCAGCTTAAATGGACAGCGTTGCTACTACAATTTTTTTGATCACATTTTTATATTGTAACGAATTACATTGAGATACGTATTTTTCTAAATAATATGAGTGAATTTCAAAGATGCCAGCTGGCAGTATTCAGTTTTAGTTTGCTTCAAGTATTTTGGCGCAACCTCTTATAGTGGCTGCTCAAAAATTAAGAAAATCGTTTTAAATCGTTACCGAGTGTCTTCACGCGAATTTCGTTCTTGGTTTTTATCCGTGAAACTGGGAAGTTTTCTTTTTTTTTGACTCACTGACCGACCTCCAGATACTTTGGAATCGACAGGTCTCAGGAATAAGTCCCAGTCGCCTAGAGGGGATCGAAGTCCTGCAAAAAATCGTGCATCGCGGCAGAGGGGGAGTGGACAGCCATCGCCGTTATAAGTCCATTACTACATCCCAAAGTGTACTTATGGCTAAACCCATGCTATAACTAAGAATGGAGGGAAAACCACTATCATAAGCACTGTAAAAATACCCTTGACAGGAAATAAGTTCAAACTTATCATATGCCTTGATAGATGCGATGTGTTACTGGTATGAGCTCTTTGTGTACTATGTGTCATAGGAAGAAACACACCCGCGCGCGCGCGCGTGTGTTTTACGTGTGTGTGCGTGTGTGTGTAAACACTGACCTAGCAGTTTCAATAACTAAATTGTGGGAAGGGGCGATTTATCTATAACCAGAGGCGTCAATCATTATATCGCACCCCTACCCCCTTTTTTTTTCCTCTCTACACGAAAATGGTTCTATCACTCTTGTTCATTGCTGAAAATAAAATTAGACACAAGGACAAATCGTAAAACAGAAAACATTGTTCCGAGTATGAGATGAGACCGGTGAGTACTGGATAACTCAGCTCACAATATTTCAGTTGGAAAGCCGCTGTGGGTAGAGGATTAAGGGAAGACGAGCAGAGAGGCGGAGGTGCTGGACACGAGGCTAGCGAGAGTAGCGCAGAGAATGTTAGTACATGTGAGACGGCGCGGCAGAAGGAATGTTAACACGGGCCGGCGGCCGATAACTCTCCGCCGTGGTGCAGGGTGGCCGTCCGTCTCGACGACTCCTTCACCTTACAACCGGCGCCGTTAACTAGGGCAGGCCACGGCCTCCCTCTCCTAGAGGTAAGAGAGCCCCGGGTAACTTCCGTCGGGTAAAGGCACTTCCCTTACACTATTGAAAACTTTACCATTAGACTTTACGTTTGCTTTCCGACATGTTTCTTATGGAGCTTGACACAATGGAACTGTCAAAGGTGAAGTCAAGCACTCTTGACTTCACGATTTCGAAATGTTGAGATTTAAAGTCAAAGTCAAGCAGCCATTTTGCCGAGAATCTAACATAGGACATATGGAAAGTGCCTTATTTTATTGTGGGGCGATTTTAATCTCGATATATTAAAAAAAGCTCGTCTTAAATTAAATAAATGGCAAACAAATATAATGTGAAGAGGAAATATATGACTTGACATATTTTAATAAAGTAAACTAATAATTTTCTTGTTTTAAAATAAACTTTTAATATAAAATTTAAGCCTATTTTTAAAAAAAAAAGTACGTAAAAAGCATTCCTGGATAATATAATTATTTAAATAACAAGAGAGACATATTTACGAAGCTCTTAGAACCGATCTTCATTGTCTGAACTCTGACTTTACAATTGCATTGTGTTAGTGGTGGTTTCGTCAGAGGAAAGGAACTGTAAAGTCAAATGCTTAAGTTTTCTATTGTGTAAGAAGCTGAAAGGGCATACGCGGTAGAGTGCGCATGCCAACTGCGCAGTAACCATCTCTGTGTTGCAACGGTTGTTTTCCCATTACAACTGTCCAGACCACGTGGCTGCGACTGAGATCAGCTCAATGTTGGAACAAGTACTTCAGGATGTTCGTACAATACTCTTGAGGGAGTGGCGCGATATGTATATTTTTTTCCAAAGCGTGGACTTGTAAAACCAAACGTACTCCGTAAATGCTTACTTCTACCGGGGCTCGTGTCGTCCCGAAGCCCATTCATGGCTTCACTTAATATGACAGCGTTCATTCGATTATGTAGTAGAGTGCCGGACGCGCATTCGGGCTCGGAAGGTCGAGGATTCGATTCAGGGCAGTTGTACTGGTTTCTTAACAGGTTTTCTATCTCCTTTCCACCCGGATGTTGCTGCACAGCTACTTAGTGTTTTTTTTATCCATCAATCATGACCCATTACCACATGATCCTCATCAGCCAAAGAAGTTGTTATAACTGAGCTAAGTGGTTTGGATTATCAATATTATCATAACATCCTATTACTATTAACTACTCTGTGGATACCAGTTCATGGTAAAGTTAACACGTTAAAATTCCCATCATCGCGAAAAAAATTAATATATTTAAAATGTTATCTGCGCTGTTTACTCCAGATTATGTAATCTATTTATAACATGTAAATACCATCAGAATGTGTAAAAACATGTGTTTTTTTCAGTCATTCTAGTTGTTTCCTCCCTGGATACGATATTTCAAAGACTAAAAAATTGTGCTGCGAGGATTTTCAAAAGCGTATCCGTACGAAGAAAGGAAGACATGAACAGTTGTACGTACGAGTAATATAGTCCATATTTTAGCAATGTAAGATATTAGTTCTGTAATAAACTATTGCTATTTACCGTCAACAGTAGTATGGAAAATGCGTGTTTCTTGTCGTATCTACCGGCTAATGTACAGGATGCGTAGTGAAATAATCACGTCATATATTATGCTATATACAGATGATTATTGCGATACGCCTCTTACTACGACACGCAGTGTAAATAAAATGTTAGCAGCGTACCTATTGCTACGGCCTGTAGGCCTAGTGTGAAAAAAGAGAAATTTCGATAAAATACAATTCCCACTGATAGTTTTCGTCATTATTGTTTTTGAAGTGTGCGCGTTGGCCTAAGGCGGTGGTTACTGTATGTTGGGACATAACGTTATATAGCCACGGAAAATTTCTGACCTTTAAAACGGTTAGGCAAATGTGAATCAAGTGTATACATTATCGCCTGTGGTCAAGCAGATGACAAACTGTTAGTGATGGATAGGTAGAGCTTGTTCCCGGTAAAGTGAGCACTTTTGAGACCCTAGTTACTTTGTCCTTTGAGCCATATTTTATCCTTTAACAATCTTTCAAATTAAATATTGCCATGTAAGCAATAAACACAGTATGAATTTTCCACCGCACTCGGAAGTAAACGTCTAAGACTAAAATAAAACATATTTATCGACTATTACTTAAAATGAGAGGGCTTTCAAAAGTTCGCACTTTACAGTGAACAGGCTATACCAGCGGTTATCCTGAAAGCAAATGTGGTAAAAACCTGGCAAGACAATCAGAAGTAGTACTCTCACAAGGTAATGTCACGCAGGTAGAGCGGACTCAAGGGCCACACCAGAGATCTCTGGTCACCAGGGGCGGTTTTATCACTTCAAGTTACAATTCGAGTCGAGAATTAACCTCGGGATCGGGACGCCACCCAGTTTCGTTTTACGACTTCAAGTTAGTCACCACTTCAACCTTAACGTTAACCCGCCCATAGATGAACTGACGACCAAACTTAAACAGGTTAAATAATATAGAAAATATCTTGGGGTGTAGAACGGTGAATACTCCCACATTATTACGTACCTACTTTAAGCACAAAACTAAGTACTCCAATAATGCTAACTTCTGATGACTGTAATAATATATTACCACTGAGTAGCGGCTACTGAAAGTGACTCGAAAACAGAAATTCTTCAGCGATCCACAACAGAAACGGTGCCATACCATCATACAAGCAAACCAGCCTCAATTAGTTGATTTATTGATTATAATATAGTGATTGTTTTAGTTATTTTCGTCCTACCTGCAGCTAATAGTGTAATATAGAAAGTGATAGTTTTATTGTAAAATACAATGCTATATGTTTTCCATAGTGTTATTAATAAATGAGGAAGTTAGGTTCAGTTATATAATTTAACTAAAGCAAAGGTCTACGGCATATCACCAACCTGGCTACACGTAAGGATTTTTAAAAGTATTCAGACGACTTCAATTATCAAATGAAGCACCGACAAAGGTATATTCACGCAGGGCTACAAATAATTTAGTGAAAATCTTTCATGCCATAATACGGGTACTAAAAGAACTATACACTCATGCATGTGCACTCTAAACCTGAGCTAATATGCGAATTAATAAATTTAATTAGTAAAAGTATCAACTTAAAATTCTTTTAACTTCATTTTCGTGCACTTTTCTGCAAAACGAAGTGAAAGTGATCATATCTGCTGTAACTAGGCATTTATTTGTATGGGAATTACACAGGAGTTTTTAAACTGTATGTTTTAATTACGAGATGTTAACTCTCAACCTGAAAGGTGGTACAGCCTGACAAGGGTGACTGATACCTTGCAAGTTGTTTCTGGATCAGGTGTCGGTAGGAGATTATGGTTTTGGATTGTAATGTTCGAAATAGACGCCAATGAAACCTATTCGGTCTTCTTGGAAATCGACGTACGGGATTTCCCGATAAAGTGAGCACTTTTAAAGGCTCTTATAAATTTTTCCTTTCATCCCATTTCCATCTTCGTGTTGCTTTTTAATATAAACATTGCAATGTGACCAATAAATACAGTGTATACATTTCACCACCATCAAAATCTAATGCCTAAGGCTGCAATAAGATATATTTATTAATGGCTAATGTCTGTTGGGAGGGCCTTCAAAAGTGCTCACTTTATCATGAACAGCCTATAGTAACGCTGGCCAACTGACGCACTTCTTCACAGAACCGAGCTTCAACCTCCTTTGAAATCGATACCCTTAATTTCCTAGCGGACAAAGCATTCAGGAGCGCTAGGCCAGCCACTTCACCCTCTCAGAGTACTGAGAACCCTCTGTAACCATTAATTATTGTTTTTAATAAGAGTATAAAATGACTAATTGTGCGTGCCTCAACATTTTTTGAGTGCTCCCGTCTATTCGAACGAAACTTGGTAGATGCATAGCCCGTAGGAATACCCTGTAACTTTTAGATTAGTTCTATAGGTTAAATATTTCTGGTTTTACGATGTCGCTTTCAGTTGATATGTTGACCTGAATACTTGGAATAGATTTAGACAGAAACATAAATATAAAGTTATGGGGTTACAGGTTTTATAAAATAATTTTAAACAAGATTTATTAAAAAAAGGTACAAAACTTGTGAACAAATGCCAGTTAGCTAATTCAGTGCGTGCAATAGACCACTTTTGGTTTCACAGCTATTCCTGGTTAACTATATTTTTATTATAGACAACTAAATTCCGAAAATAAATAACATATAACTTGGTTTAACACGCATTCTTTCAAAAAGTGATATTTTATTTCTACTTTAAAAGGATTCCCATTCTACGCTCAAACAGGCAGTCATTTTTTCTCAAATGTTGATATCAAAATTTAACAGTATGTCCCGCGGCTCTGTATGGTAATGCAAAATTTAGACCTATCGTAAAGTGAATATCAAATATTACAAAACTATATTGTTACCGAGTTTGTGAACAAATTTTAAATAATTTTGTATGTGCAATGACGGCAGCTAAGGGCGTTCTTTGTATATACCAGAATCACGTTTTTTAGTGTAAGTACCCGCGATACGCACAGTGAAAGCTTCTTATTGAACACGACGACGACATATTTCTGTAACTGATTTTACAGCCAAAACGAGTACCCGACACGAGTAAGCGAACTGTGCTTTAAATAATGTCTTAGTTTTATGGCTCTATTTTACTCATACTGAAAAAAAAAAGTTTTAGTGCCACAGCAGGTAACAGCCCATGCAACACGTTAACATCGGGCTCTTTTCCCATGCTGCGCTGCTGGCGCCCGTTGACGTGGAACGCCGATCTCACTGAAGATTCACGCTCCGCCGAAACTCGAAATAGGCTCTGCAACCAAGTGAGTACCTGTGCTAACCGGGTCCTTGAAGCTCCAGGGGGCAAATAGGCTCGAGGGGGGGGGGGGGAATATTCGACAACCCGTTCCCAACTAAACAAGCCGGGCGCATAAGCGGAAGCTGTTGTAACCCCATCCTTGCCGGCCATTTATTTTTGTAGCAAGGCCAATCCGGTACCTGTACACCTGCTCGTTTGCAATATATTGCATTTGATGCGCTGATAAACTGACATGACGTTTCTGTTGGGGATTGAGTAACGACCCCTCGGAGTTGGCCTGCCGTGGTTGAAAGGTCATCGAAAAGTCTTGGAAAAAATTGGCTGCAGCTTGTCAGGCTTCGAGATGTACGATACCTAACTCAGCCATAATATATATCACGACATGATAGACGTATTACAGTGCAAGGCTAGTGCCATACAAAATATCAAAAGGCGAATATTAAAATTCTACAACTTACATATTCAAGGCGCAAAAAAAATTGAATGATTCGAAAAATAAAAATAACAGTAAAGCCCACAGTAAATGTCATCTTAATTGAACTAAATGTGGAAATAATTACTTCAAAATGGAATTGGATTTGCCGGCCGGGGGGGGGGGGAGAGAGAGTAAGAGATCGTGTTTGACAATGTGACGAAGTTATTTTATTTTATACTGGGCACGACAATTTTATTTTTAAGTTTGTTGCTGGCAGTAAAAATTGTTATCGTCCACGCCCACATACATTTACCACGACAGATAACCTTCGCAGACAAGAAGATTCCAGGGCACAAGAATACAGCCGAAAGTGAAGTTCTAGTCAGAAACAGAGAATCTCTGATACCCAAGTAAAACGGTGTTCGTCCTGCCTCTTATCGAGAGAAACTTTCGAAAAACAGAATAGGTGAAATAGAAATGAATGAAAGGAATATCGGCAAATTGTTATAGTGAGCTACAACTTTACGATAGGCTCAGATATAGTATATTAACAGTATCTTTACACTTTTAGAATCAAACCTTTGAAAAATTACTCTATGTATGACGTGTTTGGCTTTTCCTAAACATATTATGTATGGCAAGCGTTATATACAGCTTTCTACTATTATAAAACTATCTTATTTTTTATTAAATTTAACTTTTACATATCAATTATAATATTTCATCTATAATAAATTCGAATACAAACAGAGATGACGCGTGTATTGGAGATGCATAGTAAGAAATACTTCTCGTGCAGAACATTGATAGTCGAGTGTGCACAAATATTGTGCGTTGTCCCCTTGGTGTAATTTCCTCGACTTAATTAACCTTTGTTTGCATGAGGCAGGGGAACAGCATGAGAGGAGAACTTAAATAGAGAGTCGGGGAAGTTGGACAACTGTGTATGGACTAGGCATATAGCGAAAGTCCGGCAGCTGGTAATTACATAGTCATTAGCAGCACGTATAATGCAAGAAACAAAACAGTTGCTCGATTAAAGTTTTATTAAACGGAATTTCTGTTTATTTCAGTTTTGTATATTTATTAAATTTGCTGCGGTTTAAACGTCCTCGTGTTAATGCACCTGAAGCGCAAGAACAAAAGTGTTCTTTAAATTAATAATAATTCCAATATAACACTCTACTTAAAAAATTTTCACACTCAGGTTCTCCACATCGCAATCCAACAAGCGTCACTCATTTGCGCCACAAGTGCAGGCTGTTGTTACATTAAACATACATCGCACATAAAATATAAAAACACATGTTCCACATTATGTAATTACCGCTCGCGCTATTGTGGGAATACCAACAGTAAAAATGTTTTGTGCAGCTGGAAAAGAAACTTCGAGCTATACAAACATTTTTTTACGTGCTCGCAATTTTTTGTAAAAGTGTCTTATTTATTCTTCCGAAAGTGTAGTAATCGTACCACTAAACAAAAATATTGGCATTAATGCTGAATTACGTAAACTAATGCAAGTTCAGGCCAAATTTCTACCCGGTTTATTAATTCATTTTTTTTGTGCGTTTCAGTTCATACTCTCAGTTTTCTGAGACAATAAAGAAAACTTTGCAGTGGCGGGTGGCGGAAATAATAGTTCGATAAATCACTTACCCCACTGAAAGAATTTCGTATTCAAATACCGTCCAATAAGATACCCATTAACGGTCGATTTATATCACAGTTGAATAATATGAAAATCAATTTTGACGTGGTTTGAAAAGGCTGTCACAAGAGTTTCGATTTCATACTTATTATGCAATAAACATGTTTATAGCTAACAATACTGTTACATGGACGCCTGATGGGCGAATCCGAGTACGTGAGGGCTGAAGGTCTTTATAAAAATAAAAGAACTAAATTCAATAGTTATATTTATTCTCAATGCTACAAACAGTCAAACATATGTTATTTATCAGTCCGAGCATCCTACTAACAATTATTGTTTTATTGAGCGCAATATTTAATTACTATCTCCGTATAAATTAAAGTCTTTATCACAGTCTTTACTCTTGCTAATGCCCCTTAAACTGCTCCAATAATTTCCACACATTTAGTTAAAACCATCTATTTCCATCGTCCCGAATGTCTTTTCACTCACGCATCCAGTCCACAGTCCTACAGATCAGTCCCACTCTTCACTGCACGCAATCTCGCCGACGCGCTCTCGCAGATCGCCGCAGTCATCCCTCCCTGCTCCGGAATCGCCCATCTGTCGCTTAACGTAGCACGAGACGCCAAACTCTCAACTCTTAATCACTTTCCCCTCAGTGGTATTTATATTTGAGGTAGGTGCCGTCTAGAACGTTCTCGGCAATCCAAGTTGCTCTGGGAAAGGAAATCTTGATAACATTCCCACGTGATAAATGGAGACATGATCGTCTCAGGGTCAGCGAGGTGCGAGTTGCGATAAGTTTGTAGGTGTGTGCGGCGGCGTCCTTTATGATAGGCCGCTCGCTTCGCCTAACGTTACAAACTTGAACTTCAGCTCTCGGCGCGGAGGAAACACCGGGCAGCGACATGCAACACGCAACAATACGTCAACGATTGTACATGTCAAGTTGTTTAAAACTTAAATACCTCAAAATGTACATATCTGTTGTGAAATTCACATCATTCTGCACGCAGTATTGATATTTATTTTTCTGTAAAAGTGCTGTGCAATTTTAATACCGCGAATTTAAAGAAAAACTACTGTTCAAATAATTAAGTATGTATGATCCCACCAGAGGCACTCTATATATTGTCATGAGAGATGTAAGTAATTAAGAAGTCGTCCCGTGCAGACCAGAGGTGAGCCTGGAATCCGAACAAATGCGAGGCAGCACCAAGGATCGTCGGCTCCAGTCGTGAGAAAGTTACGCAAGCAGACGGCTTTTGAGACCAATCGTTCTTATAGCCAGCGCGATTTTTAAGACAATAACAAAAAGGAATAAAAAATAAACTTTAGAATATCTACATGTGTTATGTCAGTGGATAACGTTGTAAAACAGAATCACACACTGTGATTTCTTAAACACATTTTAAAATAAAATCGATATATTTCGTTTTATCTTACATTAGTCATAAATGTCTAAAGTTCAGAATATCACGTGGCTTATCTGCTTCAATTCACTGCCTTCGCATATCCCTCTTTTCCACGCCGAGTGTCCTATGGGCGTGAATACAGTAGAGCTCCTTTTCCTGGGGAAGCAGCCCAGATATTACCAAATAGAGCCACCGAATCCCACCATCCACCCCTGGCATTCTATGCAACCCTCCCGAGCTGAAATAAATCAGATAGTATTTTCGGCCGAGCGAGCGAGGCGAAGTGTGAAAGGTTGGAGGTCATTTCACACGACTGAACTGCGGCATATATCGATCTCAGCACTTGAAAGGAAAATGGGCGTACTGACAGAAATTAATGGCGGCTGCAAATATTCTCGTCCCTGCGTCACACAATTCGACTTTTAACAGCTCGGGTTGTCCATTGCCAAGGGCGTCGGCACACTTCAACTTCGGGAGAGCACTCAATTATTTTTTTCGTTATATATATTTTAAAATGTATAAGATTGACAAAAACACCAACTGTAACGCTTAAAGCACATCTAATGGAAACACCCAAATTAATGCCAAGACAAAGTTTATTGACTGATATATTAAATATTAAATATATTTACTGTAAATGTTAACAGTTATAATATATTTATTAGAAATAACTTTTTATAATTATAGTTAGCACATTACCAATTTCAGAAGTGCGTTGGCATTGTACAATTAATTATTTACATAAAAATTAATCAAAAGTAGTAATTATAAATAAATTTGCTATTTCTTTTTAATCATTCTGTTTTTGAAAGTAGGATCTAATGTTGTGGCACTTCCTTGCAGCACATTTAATAGGTTTTGCTTGGTTTATTGCAAGCCTAATATCCATATACTATAAACAACATTAAACATCTTCACATTTTCCTGATTCCTAGAATACCTACTGACAAAATGGCAACTCTCCAGGAAAGAACCACACACATGCCATTGTTGCTATAGACATACACGACGATGTCAGTCATCTTCTTACACAATAATGTCAATGGAATGTGTGCCCCCGCTCGAGACAAGAATACCTGCGGAGAAATGAAGAGGAATATTCGTAGACAAATAAAATCACGTCGCTTGGGAAGCATGCCTGACGTAAGTTACAAAATGTGTGAAAGTGACCTCCAAAATACAGAGTAAAAGTTTATATATAGTTCGTTTAGTACTAAGGGTTAAAATCTGTCCTCTCCGTGCCCACTCCAGTGGCGTGGGACAACCACCCCATCCCCACCCCCTCACTGTGTCGACGCCCACGTATACTACTGTTCGACACCGTGCACAGCGTGCCCAACGAATGCATCACTGTGGAATTTTTTATAGCAAATGAAACCATTCTATAAGAGAAATTGTCTTGCTCACAATTATTTAGTTAAGATTCCCAAACGTCTTTTTAAAAATATCACTCATGCAGTACTGATATTCTTTAAGAGAGGCGACAGATAACAAAGGCGTCAACAGAAATAACATTGCTTCCGTTGTAAATATATGCATTTTCAAACCATGCAAATCGTGCGCAGGAGGAAGTAACCAAACAGTGGCAACCATAAACACAGAAATTGTTAGTTCCCCACTCTAAGCACGTTTATATTTCGTTATTAAAGTAATTCAAATTTTCCTACATTTCCTGTCGGTCAACAAAATTCCCATGTTTCAAATTATGTTCCTTTGTGCACTGCATCTGCAGTGCTTTTGCGGAAGGCGGCTGGTTAGGAATGTGATAAAACTCATTTGTCTGAAATGCAACTATATAACAACTATACGAGTATTAACGTCGGTAGGCCTACGTGGTTAACAAAAAGCTACGATATCCAGGCCGGGCCAAGAAAAGGAAGAATAAATATTAGCTTTAAATTGAATATATATTACGAGAAATTATTCAATCAAATCTTAACGACCACACAATCACGCTACTTGTAAACCCAGCTACATGTACTCGAGATTGAAGTTGAACTGTAAATAGACTAACCAGTCACAATAAAACTTTGCTGTTATTAAATAACGGATGTTTTGGGTTTACATCAATTACCTATGTGCTCGTACAATGGCTTAAAATCGAATCCTTGCGAAAAGTTTTAATAAAAATCTCCGTTTCCACGTATTACCACAAAACTAGCGTCAAGTAAGTTTCTTCTTTTAGAAGCTAGAATTGCGATAATATTGAATACCAGTACAGTGTTTTCAGTATTTAAGATCTTACATTTGAAAAACACATATGTGAAACATGTAGCCTATATATGTCATATTTGAAAAGTCCGATCTAACTCCGAGGGTTATTTCCTTAGTGCCCTGATTCTGCAACAGACTCGTTATCTACAAAAAAATCTTTTGGACAATTATATATCAGCTTCAAGCAGCCATAAATTAAATCATAAAATACAATTTTGATACAAATGTACTCCTATGATGGAGGAATTTTCGCCATATTTGGCGTACGAGAACAGGTTTCAGAAAACATATTTCAAACAAAACGTGCACGCGGGATCTTACGCAGTTTCTTTGAAGAAACTAACAGAAATAAATGGCCATTAAACAAACTGTATTTATTAATATATAGAACTCTCCGAAATGGTTGCTTAGGTGATACTAGTGGCAGTAAAGAAACGTTCCTAAAGGCTGTTCACGATAAAGTGAGCACTTTAAAAATGAACCTTACGGAAAAGAAGCCACTGCACCGGCATGCATATATTTTAATGGGCGCACTGAGTGACATTCACCCAATAAAGTTGGTAACGATGGATGGAAAGTAGTGCCATATCTCAAAGTAGAATATTAAGTGTTAGGTAACCATTTTTGATAACTTCCATTTATTTCTTTCGCTTTCTGTTTGTTTTAACGTATCGAAGTGCAAAAATAAGCAGATCTGTAAAGTATTTACTTTCTTAATAACTCTACAGTTTCATTTTACCGACGCATGAATAAAGTGTTGAGGCCCATGACAATGTTAATTTTACATAAGGCGGAGAAATATACAACGTGTATGCAAGTAGATCTTAATCAGGGCTTTCAAGATTGCTCATTTTAAGGTGAATTGCCTATATGAAAATTTATAATAAAATATCAGGACTGGGATTTTTGACAGAAACTGTAATATTACTATAGGGCTATTAGTCACGGTTATGAGTTTCAGTCAGTTGACGTAAAGGCCGTCGAGCAATGTGGATTCCATGCAAGAACAATAAATAAGTTTGCGCGAGACATTTCGGGTATTTTCATTCGGCGACGTCTCGTGTTCACGACGAAGAAGCTCCACATTTTATTCAATATGGGATAGTATAACTCCTCACATAGGATTTTTGTCAGAAATATTGGTACTCCTGTCGTAAAAGCGCATCCTCTCATTTGTTTCGTTTCAGAGAAATACGTGGATTACGTGAACGCCACAAAATAACGGTGATCTATCTTGGAGGGAAATTTCAAAACGTGTAAATGATAATTTTACAGACGTGAAATATCCTAAACAATGGTCTACGTGAGTCATGCGTGGAGTGAAAGCTCACGCCTCGAGGCTGGTCAACGCACCAGCGCGGGCACTTGGTGCGTGGATGTGAAAATCACGTGGGTGTCGCGCACTCATCTTCATGCTGGCCAGAGAACGAAGCCCGAGGCGTCCCACGCCTAGTTAAGGCCGCAATGGAATCGATTTCCACCCACGAAACAATTTCCTCCATGCGCGTCGCCGCATTATGCCATGTCACAGATCGCCTTATTGGGCGGAACGGGTCCCACCCATCCGTCTCGAGCGCGCCGCGGCCAGATGGCTGGCCCCAAGCGTCCCGGCGACACGCGAGTCTTTATCTCTCAACACTCAATAATACAGAAGCGCAGCAACCGCTTGTACAGCGAACTCCAGCCTCAAACGCGAGCAACATAGCGTCACGAATCAGCAACATTTCGGAACGCCGTTCCTCAGTCGGTGCCTGGTAACTTACAGTAAAGACTGTTCACGACAGTGAGAGCTCTTTAGAAATTAACCTTAGGAAAAAAGTCACTGCACCGGCATGCATAAATTTTAATGGGCGCACTAAGTAACATTCGCCCAATAAAGTTGGTAACAATGTATGGAAAGTAGTGCCATATCTCAAAGTCGAATAAAAAGTAACTATTTGTGATAAACTTAAATTATTTTCTTTTCCTTTCTGGTTTTTCTAATGCACAGCAGCATAAAATTAGTAGATTTGTAAAGTATTTCCTTTTCTAATAATTTTACAATTTCACTTGACCGACACACAAATAGTGATGAGGCCATGGCAATGTTAATTTTACATAAGGCGGATGAATGCACAGCGTGGATGCAAGTAGATCTTAAGCTGGGCTTTCAAAAGTGCTCATTTTATCGTGAACAGCCTATACTTGCAAGCCGGCAGCCCGGTCAATAGGGAATCTTAACCAGCACGTCATAGCCAGACTCAAAACCCGTTCCAAGAGCCTCACATAGCCAATCAGTGAATGGGTACGTTCACACCAAAGGAACCGCCACGGCATTTCACTTCTGTGTACGTAACTGTTGTGTGTCTTTATAGTGTCCAGCACACTGGCCCGAGATTGAAGTAAGCAGAAAGCTGTGTTAAGACCATATTTCACGATACTTTTTTATTTCATTACCTGAACGAGATTTAAATAAGAATCACATAAATGTAAACATTTGTAGTCAAGCGATTATAATTTTCAAAATATAGTACCGAAAAGTAAAAAATCTCTGCTTATGGGAGTTCAAGTTTCTATGCTCCCTAATTAACTTTTCCAAATAAATCACATGTGTGATCTATATCATATACACATGTTAATTAAGTAGCGAGGATATTTAACAATGGTTACTCACGGGTACTGGTATCCTAAATCTCTTTTAAAATAGGTATTAGTGTTTTCGCCAACACATTTTTATTCATCCAAGAGAAACTAATAAATATTACTATTATCTGGGTTTCTGTTTAATGTGGGTAATAGGGGCAAATGGAGGTATTCACTTAACACTCACGTGACCAAAGAATAGCACCTTACAGCTTTTTCTAACGCTCCTATCATTCCATATTTACACGATAAGTAAACTGATCAGCGAAAATAATAACGTACCGTATCGACCAAATATCAGAAGAGTAATTACATTTAAGAAACTTTGAAATCTATTTATTGAGAACTTTGATTTTGTTACCTTGACACCATCTACTTGTGTTTTCAATTATTTCAAGTACAAATTTTCCTCTCTGAGCAACATAATGCATAACGGACCATGAAGAAACACATTTCGTGATCGTACGATTTATCGACGTACTTACATAATGCATGAAGTTTCAAACATACGTAGAGGAAATAAACCACGTATTCTAAAATGTATTCCGAGGTCATTTAAATAAGACAATGTAGTTGAAAGTACGTAATACATTATTTACCTTTCACGTTTGTAAAACATTTCTCCCGCCTGATAGGTATACTCAAAACAACATAATCTTCTTTTAGTCGCATGCTTATGTGCACCACATGTACATGTGTACACGATAGGAACTACAGCAGCAGACACCGGCGCAAAGCTCCTTTATAGTCTCGTAGAGGCTTATCTTTCACATTTTAAAACGACAAGTAAAAGCTAACAAAATTTTTTGTAAGACAAACGTGTGGCTTACTAGCGGCGAATTAACTTCGACAGAGTTGAGCATTACATATGTTAGCGGGCATTGCAGTAGTATTGTTTCGTGTCCATATCTCAGGTGGTGGAAATTGTTCTTATATTTAATGGTCCGCTCATTACATTTGTTACATACATACGCATTTATGTAAATACTGTTTGATAGGAAGCAATATTAAATATTGCAACAAGTGAATGGCAAATGCTTTTTCAACAGGTGACACCATGTACGCTGTTTCCTTTTTATTAATTACAAAAGTGTGTGAAACATGCGAACTGCTAGACCACAAAAATTTTTACCCGTCTTTTTTTTTTATATATATATATTCTGAAAACCAAAATAAGGAGCAAAACTTCAGTGTGCAAAGTGTTCTGGTCTTTTGATATACCAAGTGAACCAGACAAGGTTAATTCGGGGATGCGTGACTCGATGGACAGAGTAGGAAAAGCTATTTACAAGTTCCCACTTACACGTCTTTTAATCACTCTTTATCACACAATATTTGCGTCATAACAAATCAAGATTATTACTAGATCTAATTGCTGTCTCGACCTGAGTCACAAGACTCCTTACTCAAGCCGCTAAACTTATAAAAGTATCACGATGATCTGAACGCAATATAATTACGATGAACTACAAGTATATTCTTCTCGGCCTATCGAATTTCTGACAGTCCAGCGTTCACCTATTTAAGGTTATGCTTACCACTAATGGTCAAGGTTGCACCTCGGTCTACGGGAGGCAGGGACTTCCGCCGATCTCGGTAGCTCGTGGCGACGTCGTGCAGCCCTCGGTGTCACGTTGTCCTGGAGCGCTGTCTCTGGAAACCTGATAGCAGTCTTGACGACCCGAGGGGGGGGGGGGGGAGTCACCCCTATATATATATATTATATATATACACATATATACACACACATACAGCCCTGGCCTCCTTTTCTTCTGCCACCCCTGTTCACAACCACTGAGGCTCGTGTCTTCCACAGCTGATTGCGCACCCGGGCCTCGGACCTGCCAGGCTTGCCTCCGCTGCCCAGGCTATGTCCGCGACGAAAGGAATTATAAAAATTAATCTACGCTGAAATTTAATTTTGCTTAAAAAATTTCAGTAATCAAACCGTATAGTCGGGAAAAGTCGTCGGGAAAATAAATGACCAACACTTGATACTTATACGTTACATACCACAAAAGAAACTACTAGGATAAAATGTGTATTCCAAGTCTTGTAAACAATGAGGTAAGTGACGTGTTTTTTTGTGTTACCACTTTAAAATGTACATATACCTAATTTTACTGTTATGGGAGAAAATATTTCACGCGAAATTAGGTCATATCGAAGAAAAAATACCGTATAAGTGCTCGTACATCACTTAAGTTTTTGTCAGTGTCTTCACATTGCACACGAGATCTCTCAAGTTTGCCACTTCTGCCAAAGAAACATTTTAACTATAAGTACACTAAGGATCACAATATGATTTTGGTTAAGGGACACACACTTCAAACTATGCATGTCGCTTACTTGCAAGACATCACTGCCATGAAAACACAATATCGGAGCACTCCAGCATAGCTATAATCCATACGCGGTTACTTCAACCTTTTCTGAAGCTCTGCTAAATCTATTGGGATATTCCTCCACCTCGTACAAACTAAGCTTAACAAAGTCTGTAAAATCACACCAAAACACAACGCACAGCATTCCGCATTAAGCGTAACAGTATTTTGTATAAAAACTATTTCTTACTAGGCGGTACCAACATACCTATTTTCTCCCTGTTTTTATTGAAATTATTTATAAATGAAGCATTATAATTTATAAATAAAATATAAGTAACATTTAAACTAAGCAGAAAAAAAAGTTACTTTTATGAATGCTTTTGATACAGGCTGTATAAGGAAATAACTAAACACGTCATACATGGGGAGATTTTTCAAAGGTTCGATTCAAAGAGGGCGAAGAAACCGCGAATATACTATAAAAACGGCTTTTTCAAAGTACTGTATCTCATAATATACGTGTCAGATACATAAGAAAGTACTCAAGGACCATGTACTTTTAACCTTACAGACTTCCCACCAAAAAAATAACTGGCTCGTCGCTTCAAAGTGCTGCAGTACGCAGCAGGACGAAAACACTGCACGCCAGTTCAGAGTCTTGTGCGTAGTGACGATCGAGCAGTAAATGATGCGGTAATTTCGACCTTGTCGCTCCAGTGCTTTTCGGTCTCGAACGCGCAAAACAGCTCCAGGTGGGCGGGACCCTGAAGAGGGATCAGTCTCCTCCATCTTGGATTTACGGAATTTTCGCCGTAACTTGCGAAGCAGATTTTATATTATATTTTAGGACTCGACAAGGCATATAGCAGTGCATTGTTTTACATGTATTCTATAACATGTATTGCTAGACGAATGTAGCCAGAGTAATTTCTGTAACCGCCCACAAGAGAAAATTACTTATATCTTGCCGGCAGCCAACAGTCAAAAATTAATTAACGCTGTAGAGATGTAATAGACTGATAAGGTTTTAGAAGCTATTATTTATGTCATGTGGTGCGAAAAATTTCGTGGAACATTCTTAAAAGGAACTTATGGCAGAAATAGTGAAAATCCAAAATGGTGGAGCTTGATGTCCCTTAAGTTTTACAAGTAACGTAAGCTAGCAAATTGCACAGACAACATTTATCCTGACAGAAGGCGACGACTATAATGAACATCAGCGACTTATTCAGCACCAAACTCGGACACCTCTTAGAAATGTTCCAGAATAATTTGAAGATTCATAGGCTTTTCCTTTTGCTATACTATAGTAAGGTAGTACTTAAGCAGTGCTAATCGTAAATGTTTTAAAATACCGACCGCTTTTAGTGCCGTCAAAACCCTTAACGCCCTAGTTATAATACGGCCCGTATGTGTATCACCAATTACCGTAACTTTTATAATACAGTTAAGAGATAACAAGTGAACCTAATTAGACTTTCCGCAGAAAGATAACTTTAATAACCTTGTAAATTCATACATTACAAACATGATTACATCAACATAACAACTTAACAACGTAACATAAAACTCACAGCAATAACAAGCAAAAATTTTTTATTGGGATGGTATAATAATCAAAGTCTTCAAATAATATTTAAAAAGGAAGTATTTCATGTTCAGAAACTATTACATTGGACTATCTTCCGATGTTAAAAAAAAAGTTCATATCTAAGGAAATGTTACCATCTGCGCTTTCCTTTTAATATTCCTTGAATATTTAAAACGCGATGTCAAACTGCACAAATACTAAATTATTTTAAATCATAAAAGTCACAGTACACCGGCCTGTGTTAATACAGCGTAAGTATATTCAAGTTAGTAATACAATAGAGTTTCGTAACAACAAAATGAGAATAATGTCCATCTCGGTACCACACTACGCCACTTCTTAACGTCTGCTTCTATGCATTACACGACACATGCTGTCGTATGCAAGATGTTTTGATTAGTAACATCAACAGAGAAAGACTGAAAAGCATTTATCTGAAAAAGAACACTTCGTGCGTAAAACCAAAGACGTTGACACCCAGAGTGTGAAATATCATTGGACATCAAGTAGTGAATGTTCAGTTTTATTTAAAATTACGGAGTTTGACGTTCGAATACATAGGACAGTTAGAGTGGTTTAGGGGTTCTAGGAAAGCGGTTACCAACACAAAGTGATTTTGGGCCGTAAAAAGTAGTGCTAGCGCCTCGACATATTTCAGTTATAATCTATTTATAAGCAGAAATTTTCTACTGTAGAGGTACAGTAATTGGCTGAAGACGCTACTAACGACTTAATTTGTCACAGTTTTACACAACTTGCTCAATGGAAACATATCGCACAAAAATTGACTGCAATTCCCACGATCGCCTCCCAGTCTCATGGAATCTGAATGACGAACCTACAAAACCAGGCTCAAAGCCCCTTTTTTCTACATGAAAAAGCAAGTGTTGTTTCGCATTATGCCTGGCTGCTAGATACCCTGTAAATTATAAACATGAAATAGCTTCACGCAAATGCAGAGGGGAAGATATGTAGTTGTTAAGGGTACAAGAGCGAACAAGAAAAGTTTGGGTTTGACGTCAGATAGTTATACACAGAAGGGCTTAAGGCCACGATCCTTCATTTCTACAGCTTTTGCGAGAAATAATTTTTTGTGCCCAAAAGGGAGTCAATATTGTAAAATACTCTTACAATTTTGTTACAAATTGTTTTCATTATGTAGTCAAATTTTTTTAAACATAAAAACTGTGCAATTTTAACTAATTAATAAATAAACGAAATTTTCGTCAGTTAATTAATTGGATAAAAGTATACACATTTTTTTGTGCTGGAAAAATTAAACTACATAATAAAAATAATTCGCAACAAAATTGTAAGAGGATTTTACAATATCGGTTCCCGTTTGGGTATAAAAATTAATTCTCGCAAAAGCTGTAGAGATGAAGGATCGTGGCCTTTAAGGTGACAGAAACAAACAACCAGAAAACATGCAAAAGAGGGATTTCTGGGAGATGACCTCCGCGAACTGGCGGAAGTGAAACAGCCGCACGCAACGCGTCAGGGCAGTGGAAGACGAATTACGAGGAAGACAAACCAGCAAGACCCAAGAACGGAGGATGAATCAGGCGAAGATAACAGGTGACAGGCTCACAAATTCATGGCTCACAGGTACGGACAGCTGGAGGAGAAAAATGGGGTCTACGAATATGTTCCTACCGGTAAGATGGATATAAATTCTATGAAAAATAGTTCCATTCCTTATTGTAAATGGAAATGGAAATAGCCGAGAAGATTTGACCACTCTTGGCAAGCTGTTCACGGCAAAAGGGGCACTTTTGAAATCAACCTTTGGAAGATGCCACTGCCTCTACGTGTGTGCATTTCAACGGACACGCCAAGTGGTATGCGCCCAGTGAAGTTGATAACGATGGTCGGAAAGTAATTCCGTGTCTTAAAGTTGAATTCGGTAAACATTTGTCGATAGTACGATGATTTATTTGTATTTCTGTTTTGTGCATATTAAGTATAAGAAGTAACAAATATGTAAAATATTTAATTTTCTAGCAATTTCACAGTTTCTCTAAATTGAAGCATTAATAAAGTGGTCAGGCCCATGGCACTGTTAGCATTTTAAATATGCCGGACGTGATTAAATATATTTGGTCATAATTTTGAGAGCAAATATTTTATTTTATTTACTCAGTCATTTATTTAATTTGCCATGTCGACACAGACTTCAACGGAGACGGAAGTAGGAGCTTGGCTAACAAATAACTGGAAAAGAATATGCCTTTATTGCTGCAAAGGAACGAAATCATAAAAAAACGGAACCAGGATGGCCGGACCCCGATATGAACCCCGGTCCTCCAGACAGCGAGTCCAGTGCGACCTCCAGCTCTGTTTCTGAGTACAGTCGTCTTACAGTGCCCTTTACAAGATCCTGAGAATTCAGACATTCGATATACATCACTAAGTTTTAGTGACAAGTAAAAAAAAAATTGCTGTATCTGTAGCAGAGAAAAAATGAAACAATTATGCAAGAAAAAACACTTTCTAACCAAAATTACAAAGGACCACCAGAAAATAAAATTATCGTGCAGAGTATGTATTTATTCATCGTTTCTAAAATTTGTTCCCAATAGATACGATTAACACTTTGAGGTTTGTACACATTTAAGGCCACCAGACAAGCAACAAGTGGGTCACCTATATACAACGTGTTTCCGAACACCGACAAACTCCGTCATCCCAAGTAGCAAAATATAGTTGGTCCACATGTGCAGATCAGATTGTTAACAAGCAGCCTACATGCGGCATCCACATGCATTCAAGAAGCGGAATGCACCCGCAGATGCATGTGGCACACATGATGAATGATGACTGTAGTATGATGTGTTTACGAGTAGGCCACATACGGATATTTAACTGTCAGCAGATGTCTGGCAAAACCACAGTTGCTCATAAGTCAACCACAAGCAGACCACTTCTGGATGTACTGTCGACTGATGTCTGGGAAACCAAGAGTTTCCCGTAAGTCAACCACAAGCGGGCCACTTATTCTTGATGAAATGTTGGCTGATGTCTGGCAAAACAAGAGTTGCCCGTAAGTTAACCACAAGCGGGCCACTTCCGGCTTTCTGCTTCTGGCCTGCCGTAAGTAAACCACATGTCGTTAGCCAACTGTTAGTAAGCCACTTGTAGCCCAGCTATTGGCCAGTTGTGGCCCACATAGATGCATTTTCAAAACAAAAAAACTATTGTGTCTAAGTCAAATCAAATTGATGTACACCTATTCATGTGTGTTATTTTCATCTTTATTTCACAATTAGTACATTTCTTCGGAGAAACCTGGAATATTAGTATCACGAGTCAATACTGGGATTTATGTGTGTTTTTTTAATACTAGTAATTTAGTTTCGGACTACTTTCAGGTAAAATTAAAAATGCAAAATAATGAATTTTTTTTTGCGTGTTATGCTCTGCAGGTTTCTGGTCTAAAAACTATTTTTTTACAATTACTAGCAATGCCACGTGATAATTTTACTTCATATATACAAAAAAATCAATTGAATACGCATATGCTATTTGCTACTGCACAACATATATAGGCTGTTCACGGTAAAGTGAGCACTTTTTAAGGCCCTCCAAACAGGCATTAACCACTAATAAATATATCTTATTGCAGCCTCAGGCATTAAATTTTAAGGGTGGTGAAATGTATACGCTGTGTTTATTGGTCAAATTGCAATGTTTATATTAAAAAACAGCAGCAAGATGGAAATTGGATGAAAGGAAAAATTTATAAGGGCATTAAAAAGTGCTCACTTTATCGTGAACAGCCTATAGTCGGTATGCCATAAATGGAACATAAGCTTGCTGATCATGTTTCCTCAGTAATAAGGAACAGTTGGCGTACCACAAAAGGAGGTATGTACTCTTTGACAAACATCACCAACACATTCTCTACATACTCTAAGAAGCTTTTGGGCGTTTCACAGACATTGCTTGTGCGCCATATATGAAATTCCGTCAGTCATTTTGTGGCAAATGGCCCACAATTTCCCACATGATGATGTCCAACTATCAGAAATGAACCATTCTACCACGCGAGGGCTTTATGCGCAAACATATCTCAATCATACTCTTTGGCATACATCAGCCACATGTTTTCCACGTGTTCTAAGATGCCAGTGGGTGATTCACTGATTCTGTCAATCATTTTGTATTTAATGGCCCACATCAAAAATATTTTCCTTAAAGTAATTATCAAGGGAGCTACATATCCCGAAAATCCACGGTTTTATGTGTAGTTAAGTTTTAAAAAATATCAGAAATTACTCTCGATTAAGAAACAAAATTGATGAATAGTGGTTGTAGAACAGATCTTAAATGTCAGAAAACCATGGGTGCTGATTCGTACCAGAACACAGAGTGGCAACGCGTATTATTTTTATGGCGGGGGATGATGTTACAAAGCGCATTTTCACAGGTATAGGATCTCTGTTTTACAAACCAATATTCACTGATGAGTTGCTAATCGTGGGTAGTTCATGATATTTTTTTACTCAAATTAGATACAAAAACGTGGATTTTAGGGGTATGTAGCGCCCTTAATAATCCCTTTGGGGGTAGTAAAGCACTACAGACAATTTAGTCTTATTTTTTCATCAGGAAGTTTGTCGGTGTTGTTTGAAATCATGTTATACACCCACCGGTACAAACTGTTAGTCTCGGTATTCCTACTCATGCCGTTCTAATCGCCGACGCTACGCTGGGAACGCTTGCTGTACTGTACCAAGTTCACTACTGACTCGCCCTCAGCAAGTTTTATTCCAGGTTGACCGTGCTCCAGTGACATGTTCTTTATATGTGACAGAACGTACAATCCAGGTTCATTTGAACGACTATACAAAACTGCTTTTTATTCACGTGAATGTATGTTTATGTGATGTAGTGTTCCTTCAAGAGCACGATAAAATCTAGCGACACACTAAAACTATGTACACTCACTAGATTTTTAATTCTTGATTACAGAGTATATTTCTTACAATCTGGTATAGTTTCTAGAATGTTACAAAAATTAAAAAAATATTTTTTTCGGTAATAAAAAGAAATTGAGGGGCAGGAAATACAACTGCACTATTGTGTAAAACTGCGAAAATAAATTGAGCAAAAAATATTGTGTTCCGTGTAATTTTACGCTACACGGTAATGTCCAGACACACTTATTCGTCAAACCTTTTACATAAACATGAAAAAAAAAAAAATTAGTAAATTGTTCAGGTTATAACATGCAGGGTGCTTCATCTCCCATGTCAGACATCTTCACAACAATACCTGACCCTCTTAGAGTATAATCCGTGTGAAGGGCTTCCACAGGAAAGAATTGGTATAGCCTACACTCAATCAAAGCAGGCACCTCAAACTTACACAACGGCTGACCTCAAGGTTGGTACAGTTGAGCGCCCTTAGAGCCCTCCCACTCAGGCTACAGGCAACGGGACGACATTATAGCAGGTACTCTGCTCCGACTCCATGTCCATGCAGTATGAATGGAGGCATCGCTAGTTCTGCCTACCATTTCAACACACCGGGCCTAGGGCCCTCGAAATAAACGCCCTTTGGTTACACACTAGTGCATGAATTAAACAACTCCAGCTTATTTACGGTTAGTTGATGACAAAAAATATTGAAAGCAAATCCATGACCGTTTCTGCATACGACGTTCAAGCATCTAAAATTATTTCCTACATGTTTATCATACTACGTATTTTTTCGTTGTGATAACGATGTAACAATAATAGAAGTATGACTAGGGTGGGAAATTACTTTTAAAAACGAATAAATAGAATTAAAGGATCGTACAGTTAGGAAAAAAGTCCGGAAAAATATTTCAAAGTTAATAGTTTGGGTAGACTACTACTGAAAATAATCGTCCATGTCATGGGACTATTATGACAAATGTTTTCATGTAAATTTGCTATGTGATTCTCCCGTATTTTAGTTTATAACATTTTAGTCAAAATAGACGTTAAAGCCTCACCACAAATGAACAAAATTGGAGTTTAAAAAAATTGTTTCGGGCATTTCTCTGACATCAAGAATCACTTAATTTAAACTTCGAGTTAAAATAACTTTTCGAAAATTGCAAGAATTAAGATTTTTAAGTTAAAATGTAAAAAATATACATATATACATTTTTAACATTATTTGGTATCATAGTAAAATTACTGACTAGTCAATTTCCTTAAAATAAAGTTTTTTTTTGGGGGGGATAGGCCTTCATGAACTGCTTATGTTCAGTAACGCCGGCTGCGTATTATGAAAACTAAACAAATTCTTATTGCTTTATAAAAAAGGTAGCGTTTGAATTAAGACTGAAACCAGTGGTTAAATTGTATAGCCTACTAATTACAGTGATATTAACGTTTTAGTGCCTTATTTGTGTTCCTAACAATTTCGCAGAGTCTTTCGGTCCATATTTTAAAAAAATAATTAGGCCAACGGCACTTTCAATTCTTACGTATCGCGTAAAAATATACGGTATATTGGAAGAATGGTGTAAGCTGGGATTTCAAAAATGTTCAATTAACCGTGTACTATCGGCATTTTTAAAGTTCCGTTCTCGCGCGAGGATCATTACGCCACCACCAACCCGCCGAGAATGTGTGAACGGCTTCCGAAGCAAATTTCCGTGGAGTGATCATGACCGGAAAGCACGTCAGCGATCGTGGCGTGGCCGTCCAATGGGAGAGCGCGGTGGGCGTGACCCCGGGGCCCGCTGATCCACTCCTGACCTCCGACCGGGCCACCACGCGCCGATAACCACATCGCGCGCTCCGCCCGATATCAATCGCGGCCAGCTCGTATTTAATTAAATCCAATTACAAGCTCGTTATCGATAACCGGGCTGCCCCGCGCGCCCTTGCGCCTACACGCAGACACATGCAGTACCCGCGGCGCCCACTAGAGGGCTCGGCGTTCCCCTACTTGGACATTTCCCGCCTCCTACTCTGCACGTCCCGCTTACCAGTGGAACCGGTTCGCTCCAGTTTCAGCTCCCCTGAATTTCATTCCTTGCACACACTGAGAAAAACAATATAGATTGTTCAAATATAGGCTATTCGCGGTAAAATTAGCATTTTTGAAAGCCCTGCTTAAGATCTACTTGTATAGGCCCTACATGTTGAGTGTTCTTCTGCCGTATTTAAAATCAGCAATGCCATGGGCCTCATCATTTTATTCGTGCGTCGGTCAAGTGAAATTGTCAGAAAAGTAAGTATTGTAAAAATTTGCTAATTTTTACACTTAGATGCATTAGAATATACAGAAAGCGAGAGAAATAATTTAATTTATCACAAATGGTTACGTAACACTTTTTATTCGACGTTAATATATGGCACTACTTCCCCCTCCATCGTTACCAACTTTACTGGACACATGTCACTCATTGCGCCCGTTAAAATATATGCAGTGATATTTTTCTAAGGGTGATTTCAGAAGTACTCACTTCATCGTGAACAGCCTTTACCTAACTTTTTGTATGTCGTTTCCATTTAATGGAGAAAGCCTGGAATCAATAATTTTCTACCATCGAGAATTCAAGAAATTCTTCCATCTACAATTTTAATGTCCACGAATACTTACGTTCTGAATCCATAAAACAGTTATTTCCAGTTCATGTGAAAAGAGTCCCGAGACTCATTTTAGAATATCTATACACGCCTCAAAAAATGTTTTGCGCCATGGAGATTGAGTTACTTAGTTTCTCGCGGCGCAAGAGAAAGTATGGGATGAAAATACAAATTGTCTGTACAGAACACCACGCCCGTTATTCCAATACCCCTTTGTGATGCGCCTACAGTTCCAGCGGACATTCTTTATGAGCAACCAAATAACAGGCCAAAAGTCACCGAACGCTGCATTGCGCACAGTCAAGTTAACTTGCTCATCAGAACATCATATAAGTAGGAACTGGTCAATTTCATGATCGCGAAATTTCACGTTCGTGTGAAAAGAAAAACATTTCAAACGTATTCATTCGTACATTAGAAGTTTTCATATTAAATTTTCTCACAAGTACGTCTACATGCTAAAAAAAAAAAAAAAAAAAAAAAAAAATCGCGAGTAGGAAGAGATGGAATTTTGAGTTAATTTTGATATAAACGCTACTTTTTTTGCAAACTAAATTCAGTACATTATTTCAGCGAGTTATCAACCAACATTACTGTTTTTACACGAAGAAACGGTGACCACAAAAATAGAAATGTTCGATAATACTGCGACCTCGAATAAAGGACTCTAGAAAAAGATGGCCTAGCATTTTACACAGAAAAAATTAATTTCCCAATAATTAAACTCAAGCTAAGAACAAGCATTAAATGCAACTCATTCTCAATATGCAATATTCCATCGTCACTATCGCTAACATTTTGAAGAAGTAATACCTACAAGAAAAGCTGGTGCGAAAACAACATTGCTATAACGAGTGCACTAAAAAAGGTGGAAATGTTTTCCAAAAGTCTGCAAATTCCCTGAGAAATAGACTTCCCACAGTAAAAGGTAAAGACTCCGCCAAGGAATACTTCAATATTCCCGTAGGAACAAGAAGGTTGTACATGCTTACGCATGTCTTACGTGCAATTTTCAGTATGGCGTCTTTTGTCCCCAAACTTTTACAAATGTACCATATTTACACAACTGAAGGATTGCATAAATAAATAAATTTTTCATCTGCTGAAATTGAAAACATTAGTTAGGCCTAAGTGAAAATACTACTTTCCAGGTTTCAATTTTTTTTTTTTTTTTTTTTATTTTTTTTTTTTTTGCCATTTTAACACATATTTTCCAGTCCCTTAGTGTAATCGAAGGTACAAACGTTTGAACACACGTTGCTCTCATTATATGAATCAACGGAGACTACATAATCGCAAGCGTTAGTGTTGCCTACCAGCAGGGACTCCTAGAATTCGTTGATTCACATTTATTTTAAAAATAAATACGCTCCTACGTCACAAAATTTAATGCCGAATACAGGTAGCACCTCACTTCCGGGGGTTGCTGATCTCTAACTACAAATTGAGATATTTGCGCGGCTCTTTTAACAGCAAGGTCTTGCGAGCCGATGAGGGTGAAGCGAGGTGAGTTTGGAGCAGCGCCGGAATGCAAGGGCGGGGAAAACGGGAGATTCCGAGAAAATCCACCGACCAGCGGCATCGTCCCGCTCAATTCCCACATGCGATAAATACGGGGGCGACCTCGCCGGGAATCGAGCCCGGTTCGCCCAGGTGGGAGGAGAGTAGTCTAACCACTACAAGCACCGCGGCCCCTGGAAACGAGAGATCACAGAGAATATCCGCCGACCAGTGACACCATCCGCCACGATCCCCACGTGCGAAAACCGGCAGCTATTCCACCGGTAATCGAAGCCGAACGGTTCTCCTAGGTGGGAGTCGAGCGCCCTAGCCGCTGCGCCACCGCGGTCCCACCCAAAGGCGCAGAAAGACGCGCGGCTCGCACAGGAGAAACGTGCAGATTGAGACCCGCGAAAAAGAAAGGGCACTCAGGCGCGGATTCGAGAACTAGAGAACGAATCCTGCAGACCAGTGTCCCCGCGCCAATGTGCACGTACAAAAATGTGACTAATACAAATGTGTCTAATGAAGAAATGGTTTTTCCCCGATAAGTAGCAAAAAAATTATAGGTTCAGAGTGGTTCAATAAAGAGTGAAATACTAACTGACTGAACTGAAGTTATTGGTTCTGTTAAGATTTCAGTACAACATGCCCTTGAGCATTTGCCGCTGTTAACTTCGCGTGTCATGAGTCCTTGTTCCCTTCATGAGCAATATTCGTTTTGTGAATCTAGACGTCTCTGTTCATTTCCACCTCGAATTTTATTCCGTCGGGATTTCTTTCTGCGCGAGTCAGATTTATCTCGGTGATAGATTTAAAACATTAACAAATGAAATATTTCAAATAGTTGCGCACAGGAAAAACGATCTGGGACTCATGTAGGTGAAACTACTCCTGCCCTTGGATCAAGGAGGCATTATAAGGTGCATATGTATCCTTGCTGTGAATCTAAACAGCCGCAGCTCACGCCATGATCTCAATGCACTTCTCTATGGTACGAAGTCAGCTGAGGGCCTTTAGAAATAGAACACAGCCTTGTATTCTTCTAAAGCTACCCCAAGATTCGCATCCCCTCTGCCAGAGTGATGCAAGCTTAAAAAAGACTGGTAATTCCCGGCCTATGCAGTCTGACTGTGATGCAGTTACAGTGGACCTCTCCGTTTTTGTATTTTGTATTTTAACGCAGCGCTCTTAGCCTTGCGGCCTTGCCTCGCTTCGGCCTCCCAATGGGCGGGGGAGAGGAATCACGTCCTATCAACGCACGGAGGCCAAGATTAATGCGACCGTTGGCCAGATCCTAAGCCCAAATCTGGCACGTCCACACATCCTAACCCCTCTACCTCAAAGGTTCCGAGATCCTCGCCCTCAGAAACCAAGCGTGTGGTCTGGCCGGGGTTCTATCCATACCCCTAGTGCCTTTCCAGGGCACAACCGGCGCAGGTTGCCGCTCACCGCCCGGTCTGTCAAAGAGGGTGGGAATCTCTCCAGACCTCCTCCAGTATACGGAGTCAACCACTACCAGCACGAGTCCAATCCTATGGTTGGGCACCAGAGAGAACCTCATGGTAGAGACATCCGATCGTCCCTTGCTACTACTTAATTTCAATGGCACTTATGGGATATTCATGGCCGACATTTTCCCCCGAATGGAGCGGCAAGAGGAAGTCCCTTCCACAAAGTGGTTGAGAACACCTCACCGGGCATAGCCTTACACCCAATGAAGGGCCGGTCACACTCCACTCCCTGGGAGCCACATCCTTAGTGGCGGGGAATTACTATGACCCAGAATGGCCACCACCCTGGCGGCCGAGCACAAAAGAGCAGTCGGGACCCCTCCCCGGTGCCGCGGTTCACCGGGGATAGCAGCCCTTGCTCTGAAATGGAGAGTTTATATAATATATAGTCATATATTCCCCATAGTTTCATCACTGCAACCCAGCCATTGCTCCCTCGACCTCCGAGGTGTTATGTGGCCAATTCCCAGTACGACGGAGGAGGGGGGTTGGGGGGTAGTAAATCTGAGGCTGTATAACTGAAGAAGATGGAGTGCGAGTTCACAAACCGCTCATGCCAGGATATTTTTGAACGTCTGCTTCGTTTCAGACAGGCATTTTGGAAACCACTGTAACTCCGTGCCCGCACGAGCTCGTAACTTCCGGGAGGTAGGGAGAAAACTGGCAAATAAAAAAAAAACTGAGAACTCAAAGGCGACGTTCATTAGTGGCACATAAGAGGGCATTGTTAATTTCTTTGAAGTGTCAATCATCTTGCGAAGGTTATCAAGTGAGCGACTTGCATGCTACGCATGATAACATTCCTGACTACAGCCTCATTTGTTCTCTACGAATCGGATCCCAGATATGTTATTCTTACTACAGTGGACAGTCAATAACACTAAAAGGTTACTGTATCAAAATCGAAAACATTGCTAACGAGGCTTAAGCTAAACACATTTCCTGTCATGCTCATCAGTACCTGATTTACGCCTGTAGGTTTATCATGGGTGACACAGATTTCTGTCTTACCCGAGATTCGAACACCCACCCCTCAAAATATAAACTAGCATCTCAGTCAACTACGACATGTAGATTGGTTACCTGAGCAGTGGCTTATCGCCACATTCAGCAGAGTAAAAAAAGTATAAATGATCACTTACACACCTCTCCAAGTTAGTCCTATTTACGGAGAATGGAGGCACTTGTGTACTACCAAATCACGCTTTTTTTTTATCAGACCTTACGCTACAGCGGCAGTATTAGAGTAGCTTCCGAGTGATGCATTCACAAATGACTGGAATACAAAAAATATAGTCACACACATTCAGTCTAACCGACGCTACGAGCAATATGCGTTTTCGCAGCTACCGTATCCGATCAAGGTAAAATATAACCAGTTGAGTATTGAATGTTATCAAATTCAAGAATCTTATGAGATTTGCGATTAGTACTTGGGCTTTCCGCCACTTCTCTTCGACAATGAGGAGATTAGACACGGGGCAAGTTGTTTACTTGAGTTGAGAGATTTGGGAGGCTTTTAACAACGAGGTCTTGAGAGCCGACGAGGGTGAAATGAGATGTTAATGGAGCAGTGCTGTAATGCAAGGGCGGAGGAAACTGGAGATCCTCGAGAAAACCCGTCGCTGAGCAACATCGTCCGGCACGATTCGCAAGTTGTTTAGATAAACAGGAACGGAGAAAGATTCGGCCATGGACAGCGGTAAGAAAGCATCACAGCATTCGCCTGCAGTGAGTTCGGGAAACTATGGGAACCCGAAATCAGGATGACCAGACCGGTAATCGAACCCGTGTCCTCCCGAATACGAGCGTAATTGTTTATCACTGCGCTACCATACTCGATCGAGACTTGAGCCTTTGTGGATTTAATTCAGAATTCGTATGCGCGGAAAAACATTTTGCCGATGATTGCTCGTCTAGTGGGTTGTCTTCGGGATACTGCCACGTATACACCACTGCGTTCTCTCTCTCTCTCTCTCTCTCTCTCTCTCTCTCTCTCTCTCTCTCTCTCTCTCTCTCTCTATCTCTCTATCTATCTATCTTCCTCCCTCCCTCAGCCTTAATTTAATTTCGTGCATTTAGGGACGACAATCGCCTACAACTATAATGCCATAATTTCGTTGTTGAGTTCAAACACCCATCTCTCTTTCTTTTCAAAATACGCACACCACTACGCAGCTGATAATATGCTGTTCACGGTAAAGTTGGCACTTTTGAGGCCCCAGTCACTTTTTTTGTATCAGCCATTTTTTATCCTTCCACCACTTTTATAAATAAATATTGCAATTTAAGTAATAAGCACAGCGTATATATTTCACCGGACTCGAAAGTTAACGTCTAAGGTTACAATAATTTACATTTATTGACTATTATTCTAAATGAGAGAGTTTCTAAAAGTGCTCGCATTACTGTCAATATCCCGTATCGTAGAAGCTCTTGTTTCACTTCCAGACTTGTTCGGTTGTTTTGTGGAAGCGCTTTTATCTCAGTTTTTTATATGGCGTCTCTGTGCTTCATATCTGCATGTGGGTTTTCCTGGCGCGTGCGCCGAATGCCACAAAATAAAAGAAGTACTCTGAACAGTTATCACATGACTAAGTGCGTAGTTTTTGATCTGAACAGCTACAATCAGAGCCGTGCTTCCCTCACAACACTGCTAGCTAAACTACTTTAATCCGGAAATTGTATCAACTACATACGCTACATGACATGCAAAGACGTCGGTTAACATGTATTTGCCACGAGCAGTCAATGAAGTTAACGGACGTTATAGGCTATTCACGGTAAAGTGAGCACTTTTGAAAGCCCTTTCATTTGGAATGATAGTTAATAAATTTATTTTATTTTAGCCTTAGACGTTAATTTTCGAGTGCTGTGAAATATACACACTGTGTTTATCACTTATATGGTGTTATTTATTTAAAAATGTAGTTAAAAGATAAAATATGGCTGAGAGAAGTAACTAGGGCCTCAAAAGTGCTCACTTTACTGTGAACAGTTTATAATAAGTTACTTTGAGCAATCTGAACAAGTTGTTGGGTTCATCTATAAAGATAATGGATGACATCTTATAGCAAATGTCCCGCATTCCAGATTAAAATACTCCGTGAATAAGACTTCTTTCTACTTCAATTCGTCTTTGTCCCGTCGTGATTTATTACCGTGCTTTCAAACAATCGTCTTTGGTTCCTGGAGAAAAAGTCTATAAACAAGCTAATGAGTGCAGACGGCTCCGGAGTGAAGTTGTAAACAAACACGGAAGAGAAAGAAATGTTTCTGACAAGCAGAAGGCCACGCTTGCCCAACTATTGCGAGTGGCAACAATTTACAAACTAGTGTCAACAAGGACATATTATTGATCACATACACGGGAAAAGTTTTTTTTAGGGCGAAACAAACGTATTCCATTGGAATTGAAGACTTTCACAGATTCACAAGATCAGATTTTTTGAAAATTTACCGTATATGACCATTTTAACAGTAGCACACGTGCCTACAGTGTTAGAAAGTTTATATTGCCACAAATTCTATCTAAACATCCACTGTGAAAATATTTGAGGTAAAATTCTCCTACGTGTGAGGTAAAATTACCTGTCAAACGTGGAATAAATTTTATATAACAAGCAAGGTACTATTCCCTAAACGTACGGAAAAAGTATCTTACAAAAGCGGGGGGAAATTCCGTACAAGTAGGGTAATATTAACTATATAGTATAATAAATTTATATTTAAAATTACACGGGGTAGTAGTACTGTTAATTATTATTACTTATATCCTCTAATGAAGAGTAACAGAAATTTCAACTCTAAAATCCTCGACACTTACTGGGGCGCGAACCATGGATCTCTATCATAATAGGCCAATGCGCTATCCATTACACCACGACAACATGACAGCACGAGTGAATATTAGTGCATTAAATTATTGTTTCTTCCGCCCATCCTCCCACTTAACTGTTGAGACAATGCTGAAGAGATGCACGCGTCGTAAGGTAATTTTCCCATCCATGTATGGGATTTTTCGCTACCATATACGTGAATTTTACTCCAGAATGCGGCTTTACCTCACATGCAAGGAAAAGTAAGTTTCCCACACAAGTTAGCGAATATTACCTTACACTTGTCAGGTAATTTTACCATTATTTTTTACAGTGTCTGAAGTCACATCAGTTATTATTTCTGGAAATCCCACCCTAAGGGTATCCGATGTCTTACCGGTTATACCTGGCTTTAAAATAATTGCATTTGTTATTCAATTTAAGTTTTCGAAGAACGTTGGTAAAGATTGTAGGCCTGCACATTTATGGAAGAAATGCACAATGATACAAGGCTGAAGTTATGTTTACAATACATTATTCTGTTTATATTTTCCAATTTCATTGCTTATCAGCTTAAAAAATTAACATTGCCTTATAGAAGTGTGTTTCTACCTAGTCTCTAATTTGTATTCTCAAAATAAAAATAAAAAAAACAAATCTCAGCACAGTAGTCAGTCGTTTTAAAGATTTCTGCTCACTAACGCGATACAATAGAGCGGTGTGGTATTCAATGGCATAAGATGCGTCGAACACTGATTCTAAAGCTGCAACTACAAGTTTTCGTCATGATCTCGAAATAGTTGAGGATAAACAAAACAGAAAATATATGTAGTCTAAGTACAGTATTTATAAATCTTCCATAACCAGAAGCTTATATCTCTCCCCACCATCAATTTCCTTCCTGCTCTCCACATCTCTACAGTTATTTTAGACTTTAGATGTCTTGTAGTATCGCTGCACAATACCATGTAGGCTACCGTTATACACAAGTGTGTGGACATGTGTATGTATGTATGTATGTGTATATATACACACACATACATACATACAAAATTATCACGTACGTACCGTCGCGACCTTACTTCTCATGCAACTTGTCCTCCACGCATGATCGCACAGTCTTGTTCTCCAGGCGTTGTACGCCTCAACTGTGAATATAATCATATTGTATAAAATAAAAATAAGTATCCGGCTATAAGAGTACATGACTTTTGTGTTACTATTGGTCCAAACAAACTATTTCTGGAGTTTGGGCACTGAGTTCCCGAACATGCTCATATACAGGTTAATTCAGCTAAGATGTTCACCGCAAATATCCTTCGAACCGCTGAAAGTATAAAAAAAATTTATTTTGAATTCATAAATGGCACTACGGGGCTCGTAAGACACCAGCTATGTCTGTCTCGAGATGTAATTAATTACTGAGATAACGATATCAACTTCGATTTTTTTTAATGGGAACATACTTAATTCTCCCAGTTGCATAACATTAAGCGACAATTTCAGTGACGTGATAATTTTGAAAATCCGACGAGCACTTTTTGAGACACAGGTTTTCATAGGTGTATGAATTTGACTGAGCTGTGGCAAGGTAGGTTGCATCATCCGATGGGAGATGTTGCATTGGTGTGAACTGGGGAATACACGATTGTTTCGTGAATTAATTGCTATCACGCTATGGACACCAAATTAAACACACGTTTTATTTGTATGCGACTTCAATAACACCATCAACAAACAACATTTGCCGTGCGTTCGACACCTGTATCACTAAGCGTGCATCACCTGCGTAGGAATACTCTTCTGAACATCCCATCGGATGATGCAACCTATCCCGCTATAGCTACAGTGAAATCCATAAACCTATGAACACCTACTTAAGTCTCAAAAAAATTCTTTTCAAGTTTTCAAAATAATCACGCCATTTAACTAGCCGCTTTAATATGTTATGCTATTGTGAGGAATGGGTATATGTATTTCCATTTCAGAAACCAAAGTTAATATAGGTATATTAATACGATATGTGGGGTAAACAGCATAGGTGAATAGCTGTGCGTGCGTGTGTATGTATGTATGTACACACACACATAGATATATTGTCCTTGCAAAATGTCTCAAAGGTGCAAAATATGGTTGAGGTGAATTTATGACCTGAGACGTGAGGAGTAGGTAAACAACAGTAAAACTTATTTGCAAGATTTTCGTTTGGCTGCTAAAGCGACGAAGTCCCGGGGGTGTGTGTTGGGGGGGGGGGGGGGGTGATTTGATTTTCCTATTTGTTAAATGATGTGAATGCCTAAATTAAAGATACATGATTTAAGACACGTAGCATGGATATCCACTTCACTCATTCCGCATGTCCCGTAGTTGTCGCCTACTAAGTGCAGATGTTGAAAACGTAGCATCAGGTCCACAAAATGTTCGTTTCCGAGGATGGACGTTTTGAAGTCAGCAACTGAGGAGTGGTTTGAGCCAGGTGCTTGGCCTCTGCAAAGCGGCCGTCAAGCTAATTTGTTCCCGCAGCCTGCAAGCCGTCAACTCAGCTCATCTCTGTGTAAACTGGCCCTCTCCCTCCTCCCTTCCATCATTGTCATTTGTAAACGTCAATGCTCGGTTTGCTGTAAGCGAAACGTTCTCAGCAGCATAGAAACTCCTTCATTTACTTAACTTTATGCGACGAACATGGTCTCCTTTTTTCCCAACCCTCACTTCGGTGTTGCTCCATATTTCTGGATTTTCTTGAATATGGCTTTACCGAATAAAGGGGGGGGGGGGGGAAACAAAGTTTTTTTCCTTTCTGATTTCTGGGAACTACGACAGCGGAACGTGTGTTTGATTCATTCAGGAAGCCCAAAAACGTTTTTGTTATCTACTTAATTCACATTAAGAGGAAAATGATAAGAAAAAATTCGAAAATGAATATATGAAAGGCACGAACATTGTTGCAATATCAGACATTGGCAATTAGTTCACGCTAGACCATTTTATACTTCTATACTATATAACAATCATTCTGAAATTATTTTTGCTAACTGGAAATAATTAATTCCCTTAAAATACGAAAGCGGAAGTGTCACAAAAATTAAGAAATCAGACTAAGAAAAATAAATAACATAGGAAATATCCGAATGTAATCTCAGACATCGAGCCTCACATCGGTATGCTGACCTATAAAGTAAATTTTGAACTGCATTTTCAAGTCGTCTATTTCTCCCTAACCGACATATTTGCCTATATAAATGCCAAAATTGGAAACTAATGAAGGAACAGAAGATTGCGAATTTTTGCAACAGATACATGAACGCAAAGTAAGTAAACGGGAAATAAAGTAACACACATGTCACGTTTGTTTTCGTATACAATCACATACACTTTGTACCTGGAATTCTTATAGCAACAAATTAAATGTATAATAAATTCTCAAGTATCCGCTGAAAATAATTATTAATATGCATACAAGCAAGAAATGTACAGAGGATCATGGATACCACCGATTGCGAGCATATGTCGCTGTACACTCACTTAACTTTGATCTCTGGTAACCTTCATATGTAAGAAAGTACGAAAATTGTACTAAAACACTGTCCATGTCGTATGTATGACTGTTTTATTGGCGAGAACCTATAATATCTAAGAGCACTTCAGCCAAAGTAAATATAGTTCACAACAGACCTAAATTGATCGCAAGCGGATTCAGATTTCCTACAAAAATTACAATATATCGTTGTAGTTAATAGCTTACGTAAGTTTGAAAGAATTAAGCAATCCATGAATACTTATAAATTATGCTGGGGAGAAACTGTAGAATACAGTAAAGAAGGCGTCACAATTATTCAAAATGAGAATGTATAAGGATATTTATGATTATACGTATGTAATATATTCGAGATAGCAAAAGGTTCCGACAAAATGTCTCGACGCGGCGGAATACCGCTTTGTGTAGTAAAGGTAAGATTGGGCTAGGTTCGACTCCATACACAATGAAAAGACGGCAGGTCTGTCGATCAAGTTTGCAGTCGCTGGAAGTATAGGCTGTTCACGGTAAAATGAACATTTTTGAAAGCCCTGCTTAAGATCTACTTGTATACACGTTGTGCATTCTTCCGCCTTATGTAAAATTAATATTACCATGGGCCTCATCACTTTATTCATGTGTTGGTCAAGTAAAACTGTGAAATTGTTGAAAAATTAATTATTTGACTAATCTGCTCATTTTTACACTTCGGCGCATTAAAAAAAAACACAAAGCCAAAGAAATAATTTAAGTTATCTATAATTGTTACTTAACGCGTTTATTCGACGTTAAGATGTGGAACTAGTTTCCACCCATCGTTACCAACTTTACTGGGCGCATGCCACTCAGTGCACCCATTAAAATATATGCAGGAAGGGGCAGTGACATTTCTCAAAGGTTGATTTCAAAAGTGCTCACTTTATCGTGAACAGCCTTTAATAATTATTGCCCGAACTGTAAGTCCTAAATACAGAAAAAACAATTCAGTGTCCAGGCGTCATTTTAAGTCATTACAGACTCCTTTAGTATTAAAAATTCCCGGTCCTAACACGACCAGGAACTTACAGCACAAACAGCATTTTCATGAGCACAAGGCGAGACCAAAGAGCATACACGGCAAGTACACTGCAGAGGCGGTTCCTTTGATGTGAACGTACCCATTCTCTGATTGGCTGCGCGAGGCTCTGAAAACGGTTCTCGTGTCTGACTGGTTACTGCACGTTACGAAAGGTTCCGTGATTGGCTGTGCCGCGGGGATGGCAAGTGGGTTTCCAGGCGCCGAATGACAAACAGCGCGCCGCGCCGTTCCAACATTTCGCTATAGCCAGTGACGCCATTTTGCTGGAGCGTGCGGTTGGAATTCGCGGTGTAAGTGCTCTGTGACTAGACCTGCTCGGAGTCACCGCACGCTTGCTGTAGGTTATACGTTCTGGGTCGTAATGGCGTTTCACCCCCTAAGGAAGGACGTGAAATCGCCTCTATCGCTCAGCACTGGCAGCGAGCGCGGTGGAGCGGACAAGTAGTGCAGACGCCTTAGCGCACCCGGCCCAAATATAGTCATATGGGGGCTCGGCCCCGTTTCGCAATAGGACCGTATTTGTCTGCGGCGCCGCATCCGGCATAACAAAAGGCCACGTCGATCCGTGTCCACAGCGAAGCATACGGGCGTAGTCGCCCACTTCCTTAACAGGCCGTGTTAAGGAAATTACGTTTCATCGTCGGGTCGGCGAGAGCGCTCGCCCCCAAACAAGGTGAAGCACATTCGATTCCCCGGCGGGGTCGCTCTCAGATTTTCGCCAGTGGGAATCGTGGCAAGCGATGCCTTTAGTCAGCGGGTTTTCTCGGGGTTCTCCGAGTGACCCGTCCTTGCATTCCGGCGCTGCTATGTATCGATCTCGTTTCACCGTTATTGGCTCTCTAGGTACCGCCATCTTGGATTTACTCAAGTCTCACCCTTAACTTGCAACACATATTTTATATTATGTTCTGGGTGTCGACAAGGCATAGGGCATAGCTTTGCCCATGTTCTGATACATGTATTACTATACTAATATTGCTAGGATAATTTCTGTAACCACTCGCAAGAACAATTACTTATTTCTTGCCAGCAGCTACTAGTAAAACATTAATAAACGTTGTAGAGTTGTAATAGTTTGATAAAGCTTTATAAAATATTATTTATTCTACATCGTGCGAAAAATTTCATTGAACATTCCTAAATGGAACTAATGGGAAAAATAGTAGAAATACAAGAAGGCCGGGCCTGATTCCCCGTACCTCTACACTCGGTTTCCGCTACGTGAACACTTGCCTGCCACACAGAAACACACCCCTCACTAGGCATCAGTCGTGTGTCGCCTGGTGTCAGACGTCGTGTGGACGCAGTGACCGGACAAAGCAACGTGAAGTCGACGCAGACAAACCGTCTGCACCACGGTCACAAGACATCAATAATACAGATATACACAAGAACAAATAAACTGAAGAAACACTGTACAACCTCAACACAGAAATCAAACACACGACGGACACCTCACAAAACGACAACAGCCGTCGGGCCCTCGTGTCTCCAGAGAGGATGGCAGGGTGAGGGTCCAAGTGTGGAGGCAGAGGAAGTTTAACTTTTTGACATTTTAAAATTATAACGTAATTTTTTCTTTTAAACTTTAACTAAATGATTGTAAGCCTGTGTTTTAAAATTTGACTTGTTTTTAAATGTTATAACGCGACAAATTTTATAAATTTATTTTAAATTCAAGTAACTGAGACCAGTAATGGCCTTCGGCTGGGTACTGGAGCCATTTTAATATTTTCTGTTCTTTTGATCCCTATTGTGGAGCACTAGTTCGGCTCTTATGGTTGCAACACGGTCACTCCCTATCCCGCCAACATCTGAACCCTTTTACCGCGGGCGAGAATTCCGCGCAGACCGAGAGCCGGTGACTTAACTGGCGGCTCGGCCTTCCCTTTGATCTTCGCGAGATTTCCTCGGAGGGCTGTTATTTCCTTCCGACCGATGGCCGCCGCTCGCACGCAGGCCGGCGCGAAATTCTCTCTCCGCCAGGACCTCCTTCCAGTCGTAACTCAACGGCCGCCCGACAGACCAATTACTTCCGCTGTCCGGCCCGCGAGGCCTTGGACCTGCCTGTCCGCTCTATCCCCGGCCGTCGTTATCCCCCGCCTGTAGACAGATATCGCCGCGCCGATGTGGCTGGCGTCTCACTATGCGCGCCAGTATTCCCTGTCGACTGACAAGAGCACTTTCGAAAGCCCGGCTCCCGCCCGCCTAAGAGATCTTCTCCGCGCTTGAGGCCGAGAAGTGCTGGAGCACTAAGGGCTACACTGCCACGCACATCAAGTGCCGCATAGCCGCTAAGCGCAAGGTTCTGAACTGACGTGCAGTGTTCTCGTCGCACTGCGTGTAAAGGCTGTTCACTATAAAATGAGCACTTTTGGAATCAACCTTAGAATAAAGTCACCGCGCCTACCTGCATATATTTTATCGGGCGCACTGAGTGACATGCGCTCCGTAAAGTTGGTAACGATGGAGTGAAAGTAGTTCCATACCATTATGTCGAATAAAAAGCGTTAAATAACCATTTAGGATAAATTAAATTATTTCCTTCGCTTTCTGTATTGTTTATACATCGAAGAGTAAAAATGAGCAGATTTGTAAAATATTTAATTTTCTAATAATTCCAATGTTTCAACAGAACGACGCACGAGTGAGGTGGTGAGGCCCATGACAATGTTAATTAGAAGGCGGAAGAATACACAACGTGCATACAAGTAGATCATAAGCAGGGCTTTCGAAAGTGCTCATTTTACCGTGAACAGCCTATACCCATGGGACTTTCAGCAGTGACCCTATTATTTTATTGATGGAAAGTTTGCAGAAAGGTTCAATGCATGGTCCTTGAGTAGTTTTGTAAGGTTCGGAGGCATATATTTTGAGAAATAGCTCTTTAAAAAAGCCGTTTTTAGCTCAATATGAGTACTCTAAAATGGTGTTTCTAACTTGCGTGACATTCTGAAGGTACTGAACAGCCCTCGTCTTAAGTGTGTTCTTTTCGTAGATCAGCACGTTGAACGCACGTTTAATAGTTTCGTGGCAAAGACGTGTATTTCAAACACACTGCAACGCAGTTCAGGCACCAGGGAGGCCGGTGCCTTAATATCTACTTGTATAAACATTATGTATTCTTCCACTGTGTGTGAAATTAACATTGCCATGGCCTGATTACTTCATTCATGCGTTGGTCAAGCGAAACTGTAAAGTATTAGAAAATTGCACATTTTATTAATATGCTAATTCTGACAGTATTCACGAATGTTAACCTAATACTTTACATCCAACGTTAATACACGGAGCTACTCTTCGTCGTTACCAACTTTACTGGGCGCATATCAGCCAATGAGCCCGCTGAAATATACGCAGGTTGGGGCAGTAACATTTCTCATAGGTTTATTTCAAAATGACTCAATTAACTGTGGACAGTCTATATATACTCAGGCCGTGTTCCAGTTGACTAGGTATTTCGTAATGTAGTAATTTTCCGTCGACAGTTCGCTGTTTATTTTGCTGTCATAAGCCCAAAACAAATGTGGTGGCGATTTGAGGATTTGGTAAGTAACTCTTTTATTTTAGCAGTATTGTTCGTTACATGCTAAAAACTAAATACTTAAATATCAAATTGGCCATTATTTTTTACAGATTAATTAGGGTCACGTGACTTTTTGGTAAACTAAAAGTGCCACACTGGCGGCTCCCAATTCAAGTTGTGCGTGGACTCACGCTCCGCTGCGGGACATTGCGGGTGAATTATTCCTACTCTAAGTAAAACTACATCTGGTCAGCCCTTCAATAACTAATTCCGGTCACAATATCATAATCTTAGTAGTAAATATTTTAAAGGTACCGACGTTTCTTTAATCGGATTAAACTGGATAGGTTTTCATTTGCACAGTATGAATAACTTTTCCTTTTCATTTGTGTTTGCTACATCCACAATTTACATGTGATGCTATTTACTCTCTTCTCCCCTCTCACTCTTTCCTTAGATTTTGCCATCGGCTTTCGTACTAATTGCCGACAAACTTTTTATACCTAAACTCTTTCGCCAAAATTTTTCATACCATGTTGCCTTTCGTTACTATAGCCCCCCCCCCCCCCCCGCCAAATTCCTTGGTTCTAATAAGCAATAAGTATGAAGACATAATAAACACTCGTTCTCTCCTGCACAAACCATTTTCCCCGCCACGTTGTGTTGAGCGGTACAAATAAAATAGCGAATAGTGAAGCAATACAAAACAAATGTCCTTTCCTGTCTAATAACACCAAACGTTGCCATAGAGCGTCAGAATGTGTTAGAACCCGTAAACGGTACACAACGCCCTGGAAACACAATACTTCGCTAGTCCACTGTGATTAGCGCGAAGTATCGGCAACACAGCTATTCTAGATCTTCTTTAACAATAGACGGCAGACATAGATCACAGCACATATATTGGCTGTGTCGAGGCATCGAATACAGATGACTACATATATATTCAATGGTAAAGGTGAAATCAAACAATATTCTATATAACTGATCCAAATAGCAGACACGACAAAAATGGTATCGAGTTCTGAACGACCACTATTTTATAATATATTTTTGGATTTCGCTGACTAGTCTTAACCAAGAAAAATTCTAAGGGTAGTTCAGGAACTAATAGAGAATCTCCCAAAAGCTCACAGAGGAAAGTGAAGTGACGTCTTATATATGCGTATACGCGAACGGATGTATATGATAATCCTACATTATTGAAACTTTCAATAGTGTGAGAATCGGTCGCAAAGTGTATCGATTTTTTGACGAATTTGTTGTTGGCCCATTTAAAAAGCCTAAGCAATTAACCTTTCATCTGTATTTCCACCACGGCTAATGGTTCACCAAAACCGCAGATCTTACTATGTCAGCTTAGCAGTTGCGTAGATCTCGCAGTTTCTTTGCAATTTTTTAACCACAACCTTTGAAAAAGTCACCTATGTATGATGTGATTGGTAGTTTCCTAAATATGCCACGAATCACAAACTTCTTATACTTCTGTTAACATAACGATATTTAATTTTTGGTTGAATTATTTGCTTATATTTTATTTATAAACTATAATAGTTCATATATATTAATAAAACAGGGAGAAATTAGGCAGGTTGGTGATGCCTAGTAAGAAATATGCAGTTATTATGCAAAATATTATTGCATTGAGCGTGCACAAATGTAGTGCATTGTCTCTTAGGTGTAATTTTTTTGACTCGGTTAAGCTTTGTTTGCGTGAATCCGAGGGAAGGATATCCTAGAAGTAGAACAACAGCAGGGATTCAAAAAAGTTGTAAGTAACCGCGTGAGTGAACTATAAGCGAAATTTTCATGCCACAACAAAGTTGCGAAATTTCAAAAAATCGTCGCGAGCGATGTAACCGGAACACTTGTGCGCGCCTCATGCCGGAATCACACAACCCCGACGAGCTCAGCACGACACGACAAAAACCGCAACTGTTCGAATTTACAGCCCGAAAGTTTACTGACGCGACACGAGTAGAATTTTCCAGGTCCCTTTAGAAGGCACTGATTAACTACGCTAGTTTCAAAGGCAGTGAAGTGAGCAGGCGGGAATTTTGGAATAAATGATGGTGACAAAGTAAAATTATTATTTATGAGAGTTAAATACAATAATTTTCATAATTTGTTTTTTTTTTTTAAGCTACGTATTTCCCATTGTAGGGAAAGTTTATCATACAATTTCATTTTACAAGGTTGTGCACTCTGTGCGTCGTGCCGCACGACACGGCGAAGAATAAAAAAATTTCTAATCCAAAACTGCTGGTCGTACGACAGAATTCTCGGGCTTACGTTAGATCTATCTTGTATTTCATTGGTAGAGATAATGGTTTATCGCGGGAAAAAGTTGACTTTTTGCTAGGATTCAACATACTATAAACATGTCAGACAGTTTTCTTTCCTTATTGGCTGAAATGCATGTTTGAAGCCACTACTCCATTTCACTGGACCAATGATGATCCTGATACTATAACGCAGAACGTTCGTGATTGGTATGCAAACAACATGGCCGAGTCAAAAGCTTGTCTTCCAATAATGAAAGAATACACTACTTAGATTGTTATAGAAGATTTATGTTGACTCATAAAATTTTCGCGATTTTCCACCATCTCTATTCATTGGTTGCTTAGTTGTAAATGTCGTGTCGTGCTTGCGGTGTCGTGCTGGTCGGGGGCTATGTGATTCCGGCATCAGCGTGCGTTGAGACGCACAGCCCGGAGCTGAAGAGCCGGTGTTGCGAGTGTAAGACTATCGTCGCCTCTGTCGACTAATTACTGACGCGAGCCTTGGAGACAGGAGGAGGGCGTGTGAACGACAATTAGCGAGTTCTTACCCACTGCATCTCGCAAGCTGCTCACTTGCGTCCGACAACTAATATTTACGCTACTGCGCCACGCGTCCCCCTCCCCCTCTTTTTCTTCCCGCCAACCACCCATTTTCAAACACGGAACCCCACCTTCCACCAACTTGACTTTCCCGCGTTTTGACTACTGCCGGTGGAAACGCTGTTGTGTTCCGCTTTCGCAAAGACAGGCCAAGCAGCTCGTGGACTGTTCGTAGTTAATCGGGCACTTTTGAAAACTCTGCTTAGGGTCTACGGTTATTATACATTTTTTATTATCTGCTATACGCAAAATTAATATGGTCACGGGTCTGTTTGATTACTTTACTCGCGCGTCATCAAAGTGTTATTGTTAGCAATGTACACATGTTACTAATTTCCAAATTCGAATTCTATAATGTTTATGAAACAAAACAAAACACTGGCTTTTGTGGCACTCGTAATACATCAATTGTTCGAACTATTCAAGGAATTCGCTGCCAACCAACCGGAGAGCAAGCATACCAGAGTGAGAGTTAATGTGTGTGTGCATATATACATAAACACACACGTTATAAACATGTGGGTCCTATTGCCAATATTTACAGAGTAATTCAAAACATTTGAAAAATGACGAATAAAATAATAACCCTTTCATAAGTAAATACAGTGACGTATTAGCAGACCATATTGTTTACTGTTGAGCATCACAATTACGTCTAACAAGATAACAAAAGATGTTCAAAAATATTACCGTCTACTTTCATATACTTGGTCGCACGCTTATGAAACGCCAGTGTTGCTCTATGTACGTAGCTGCACACGGATGTCTTTAATTTCTGTAGCGGCATGCATTATACACGCTAGTAGTTCTTTACCTGTTTGTGCAGGCCTTTGGTAAACAATACCCTTCATCCATCCCCATACGCAATAATATAGTGTTTCAGATTTGGCGATCGAGGAGACCAGGGATGAAAACCGCCTTGTCCTATCCATAGACTAAAGATGAGGTAGACCGATCTCGCTGGCTGCGCACAACCAATCTCCGTGTCCCAACAGTGAACTGCTTTTCTGCCAACACGTCTAGTAAAAATGGCGTGGTTTGGATTTTAGGTTAGAAAACTGATTTGTAAACAAGTGCTTAGAGATGTTTTTATATTTTCTCAAACCAGTTTGTAATGCTTTTTGATCAAATTCAAAATGGTAAAGGTATTTTATTTATATAATATTGTCTGTCATTTAAAAATTAAGATGTAAACAAACACGTTCATCACTATTGACCATGTGACTTTGACAGTTGTGTAGGATTGGGGTAGGTCAATGTTGGGTACATCTGCAGAAGAAGAATAAGCGGTCCACCTCATCTTTAGTCTATGGTCCTATCCATATCTCGTAGACATTTGCATTTTGCTAAACCACAGCACGGCGGAAGTGAGGAGGTACATCATCATGCTGGAAGATCATACAACGTCTCACTGCTAACGGAATATCCTCGAGTAACAGCGGCAGTTCTTCTTGCAACAATTGTAGATACATCATACCGGTCAAATGTCCCGGGAAAATGAATGGCCCAATCAGCTGATCGTGTAGCACATCACACCACACGGGGGTTGAGAACTCCTTTCCACTGTAGGGTGTCGAATTACTCTGTAAATATTGGGAGTAGGACTTACATTTATATGACATATTTTACTCCAAATTATGTGTAAGTAATAAGCCCTGTGAATGGCGGTAACTCCTCGTGAATTATCCTGTATAGGTGTGAAAAGCTCGCATTTCACACATAAAAAGTTACTAATGTTTTTAGTGTACTTACGACATGCATAAATCCTTTAACTGCATCGCAGCTCTTGATTTTTGTGCAGCGATTTAGCCCTTGGTCTTACCGCGCTGCGGTGCACATGGGAGAGAGATCGGCTTGATCAACGCGGCTGTCCTTGAGCTATCCCAGCAGTTTACTATCGAACGAATCCCCTCTCTGATGTTGTTGCGTTCTATATCCTTGATCCTGGCTCCGTATGTCTACGAAATAATTCCAAAAGCATAGCCACAAGAAAACTTAAAATTTCTGTATTGTACGAATATGTGAACAATTCGTCATACGACCCCAGCATTTGTTGAAACGAGGTTTTATTCACCTGCTGCTACTTCACTAAGGCTGCAATACACCACGCCTTCCCATTACTGTAATGTGTGAAGGTAATATTTAAGGATTGAAAAAATACGGTAAATTGCAATTAAAGGTGCACACGACGATAGGCTCCTATAAAAAGCTAAGCACCCGAAATTTCAAATAAAACAGCACACATTCCAGAAACTTTATGTTCCATGAGTAACGAACATTAGAAGATAGCACTTAAGCAACCTGCTATCTATGAGAAATATTTAAAAATATATAAACAGGCACGTCTCCAATTGCTTTTTTTTACACTGTTCTTTAGTGTTTCACGTAATTAAAGTAGACCAAGACTCAAACAACTTGACACATAACTTTGTTTTACAATTTTCATTGAAATATCAGAAATAAATTGCAACGAATATACCGGGCGAGGTCACCTTAATATATCGGCCACTTGTAACAATAGAGGAAAATGTTTCAGACAAACTTTGTTTGGGGTGAAAGGGGCCATAATGTTACATTAATAAATAGGTGTTTTGTACGCCGAAGGGTGACGGAAATATGGGGGTCAACTGCGGTATGTTAAATGGGACGATGTGGTTTAATGTTTATATTTCTAGTACGTGTGACACATGTTTGCATTCATCTTGTGAAGAGCTGTTCGGATGTGTGGAATAAAGTAGGTCATCCCATTTACAATACCGACGTTGACCCCCATATCTCCTTCGCCCCTCGACGCAACATCAAACTGCTAACGTCACATTATGGCCCCTTTCACACCAAACAACGTTTGTCTGAACCATTTTCTTCTATCTGTACAAGTGGGTGATTTATTAATGTGGCCTGTTTTAAATGCCGTAGCCTGTATAGCTGAAAACTTGACCAGTAAGAGCAAACAATAAAATACGAAATTAACTTTGTATTGGTTTTATTACTTTTCCGATACTGACATTATGTTGCATCGTATTTCTTTAACTACCATCCTGTAAAATATTTTCTGTTTATGCGCTTGTCGTAAAAAAGAACTAAACACAATTCTTAATGCATTTCAAAGGTGAACAAGGATACACGTGAAAAGGTAATGATAAGGATGATGTGGAGAGGGAGGAAGGATCTCTCTTCGTGGTGGGCAAGGGAAGCCTGAAAGGGCCTGCAGAGGGAGACGATCATGTTACATATTTATTAATGACTCGTAAGTACAGGGCTCGGCGTGTGTTGTGGTCCTATTAGTCCGTCATGAACAGACGTTTGGTTTAAAGAGCAGGGTGGGACCCGTTGTGCCATGAGATGGTTTTCAACCATCTACAGCAAACACACGATCATTCGCATGTCATTCGAGTCTTCCTCCTTTCTCCACTGTTCCTTCAGTAGAAGAGTAGGAGAGAGAACACATTCATTAGCTACTTTGATAGTTGGGGAAAATGATTCATCATAAAGATGGCTGCCTTTAAAACTAACTATAGCGATTTCTTACGTTTTTATCGCATATTCTAACAATATATCCGGTAATTACGGTTGTGAACAACATACGCCTTAAACTATCTGCTGGCAAAATTAAACAGATCACAATTATGTTGTAATGCACTGGTAGGGTGTTAAATTCACGACATAGGATGAGAACAAAAGTATGAATATGAGATTTAACAAAAAATTTTGGACGTTTGATTGACGATTGAATACGTAAACATTTTGCGGTCGATTAAGTTACGGGATCGAATCGCTCGTTCGGTAAGAGGTTTTATTTATTTTGTTTGGTGACTCATAGTCATAAAGGAAACATGTTTACACAAGGTGCAAGCTTGTCAACAACAGCCTGGACTCTGTGACTTTGTTGGTTGTTCGCCTTGTGCGTGTTGTTTAACCACGAAGTAGACCAACAGAGCGCATCTGTCCGACACAGCGTAGCGTCCTTCTCGTGTGCCTGCAGTCGATAATCACACTTCAAACACTGGCAGACGCTCGACTCGCTAAGCTGCACTGCTGACACACAACTGATGCCAGCACAGCGCTCGCCTTGTGTCCTCTCCTCTGTAACGACTGCACCATGTGTGCGAACTTCTCATTCCGTAACAGCTGCAGCACAGTACAGTATCCACATGTGGTAGACTGTCGATTGTTTAATCGTAGGATGAAAGCCGTGCTTTTATCATTATTACGTCAGATATCAACTTGGCTCAATTACTTCTTACGGGGTTGAAATATTATATATATATACAAACACGATATTCGCGGTAAAATGAGCACTTTTGAAAGCCCTGCATTAGATCTACTTGTACGCACGTTGTTAATTCCTTTGCCTTATGTAAAATTAACGTTACCATGGGCCTCATCACTTTATTCGTGTCTCAGTCAAGTGAAACTGTAAAATTATTAGAAAAGTTAATATGCTACAAATCTGCCTATTCTTATACTTAGACGCATCAAAAACAAATAGAGAGAAAAATAAATAATTTTAGTTTCCAGAAATGGTTACCTAACACTATTTATTTGACATAAAGATATGGAACTATTCCCCATCCATCATTGCCAACTTTACTGGGCGGATGTCACGCAGGATGTTTGTTATGTTAAAATGTATGCAGTTAGGGGCAGTTATTTTTGCTAAGGTTGATTAAAAAAATTCTCACTCTATCGTATACAGCATATAATATATATATATATATATATATATATATATATTATATATATATATATATATATATATATAATATAATATATATATATATATATATGTGTGTGTGTGTGTGTGTGTGTGTGTGTGTGAGATAGAGAAAAAGGGGGGGGGGGAGGTTTGCATTCCACGCGCTGATTGCAGTTACTTTCAATATGGCTATATTGGAAGTAAAACATATAAAATATAAAGTTTTCATTATTTTCCTGCGGCAATATTTTTGTCGTGTCATATTCTTAGTGTATTTTATTTTGTTTTAAGTTACAAATGAAAAGTTACGTAGTTAGAAGTAAAGTAGGTGCACTGATCATTAATACTTTACAGTATGTCGTGTGTACAATTTATCATATCCGCCGACTGTACCAACAGTAAGCTTATTATGGCCTTGCATTAAACAGCTCATTGTCCGCTGTGATCAAGAGCTTAGTATAATATTCCATCCTTGCCTAAATTAAATGTGACAGCACTGAGCTATACACATAGTAGTGACAGCAGAGTTGATATGCGCATGTCCAAAAAACGAACCTAGCACAAAAATGTGCCACACAGAATTAAGCAAGACAACCTTAAGAAGGGAGAAAGTGAGGGACAACAAGAATAAATAAAGTGCAGTAGGCGACAAACACAATATCGAATAACGATGTGACAATGAGAAGGAAGGCGAAATCGAAAGACGTATAGAAAAATCATGATATAGAAGGAATCTAATCCGGATGTTATTCGAAACAGGCACGAGTCTAGAATACCTTGTAATTTACTCACCAGTTAGCACTGGATGTACCGAGTTCAGACTCAAAATTTTCGGAGTGTAAATCACTTCGCCCGCTGACGCGCCAAAGTGTGATTTTGATTACAAGTATCAACGACTTACATGTGGACGTGTTAGCGAGTCACTGTCCCTTACTCATAAAAATAACTTGGACTTCGAGTTGTGTTTGTTGACCGCGATCCCGAAGACAAGTTACTTTAAGGCAGTACGCACAACAAATATCGAGAGATTACCGGGACCAAATAGCTGTCAAGTTTAAGCACCACAATGCTAATTTGGGGGAGAGGGAGGGGGTTTTGGGAACATAAATTACTCGACTCGCCGGATGAATGATGAAGCGAAATTAACAGTGCTTTCATCTTGGTGAACACGTTGTTTTTGGTCGTAATAAAAGTGTTTTACACGGACTTAAATCCTTTCTCCTGTTCTCCTTTTCCGTCAGAGCTTCATTTGCATCTCATTTGCCGCCTAATGGACACCGCAGTGTTGTCGGCTCCATACATTATGTCGAGACTGTTCATTATGCAACGGCGAGAATAAAAAAGCTTGGTGCATTTACGAAGCTATTAACTGAACTAATCACTGCCAGGCACCGTTACTAACAAGTAAACCGTCAGAGCTGGTGCTATGGACTGACCAACGCTCTACGATCTCTTTAGAGTACGTCTACTTGCCAAGTAGTCGGCGCTCAACTCTTGTTGCCCTGAGGGACTAGGTTGTGGTTAGTAACGGTACCTGCCATTTAGAAACAAGTTTCAAACGAAACAATTGCGCAAAGGAAGGTGCGCCTATGTACGTTATCACAATTCTCACCATTATGCAGCATTTTTAAAAGTACTACATATTCTATATTGAATAAAATTCGCAGCCAATGAAAAATTTTAGCCACTATTAAAATTCTCTCGCTAAGCTAAAAGTGTAATTTTATCATGGTTTTGAACAACGAAAGGCTAAAATTATTACAGTATATTTCGTCAGTTTTCGATTTGGAAGTGATAGTGGGTTCAAGCAGACCTTTAAAATCATGCAGTAATTTAGAAGAATACATTACATTTTTTTTTGCCATTCTCTCTTTATATACCAAGTTTTCGAAAAATTGTCAGAATTCATCAACAATTCGTCGTCTCCTTACCACCAAGTATACTTCCCGTTTATTAGTTGAATAAGAAACAGTCGGGAGGTCGAGCATCGAATAGCATATTCGGAGGATAAGCAACCAAACTGCCACTATTCGTGACTTATAATTCGCTTTTCGTAGCCATCAAAAGAGGGAAAATTATTCAGCGGTGGTAATACAAGACCTCGGAATTGTGTGTTCAGAATAATATAATTTCTCCGTGCATGGACGCGGAGGGGAGAAATATCATCGACGTTTAGCGCCGATGAGGGAGAAGTGAGGTATGGAGCAGAGTCGGGATGCAAGGGCTAGGAAACGGGAGATCTCCGAGAAAACCCGCTGACCAACAGCATCGTCCGGCACGACTGCCACGTGCGAAAATCCGAGAGCGTCTTTACCTGTAATCGAACCCAGTTCGGATTGGTGGGAGACGAGCGCTATAAACGCTGCGTCACCGGAGCTCTTACACGGACATGCTTCTGTTCAGAGTTATTCTAAGAACTGTACATACGTCGTAGTTACCGCACCGCGTGCGTTTTTTCACGGGCATGCTTTTCAGAAGAATAGGCGCTAATTTCTCATGTGGCGCTGCTCGTCCAGAGAGTGTCGCTTCAGCTGACAAGAGATAGCACTAGCACTGGCACTGGCGATGCGTATGACGGATGCATTGCAGATGCAGCGAACCTTTATGTTCCAAATGGAAAAACCATCTGGAAACCATTATTGATGCTGCACGTGGTTGCATGGAACTTTTACGCGCCTCAGAATGATCCCATTAAAAAGAGTGAAGCGCAAATAATACAACTGACGGCCGGCCATTTTGCAAAAGAACGAACCCATCTACCAGAACAGTTGATAGCTTTCAAGAAATAATATAAACCATAGTTAAATTAAAAAAAACCACTGGGAGCCGATGTCACTGTGCGATTACTTGCGTTTTATTGCTTTTAGACAATGATATTCTAGAAATAAACGTTTTCTAACAGTAGCATAACTAAACAATGTTGTTACACGACGGAGATTTGAACTAGAAACTACGCGGCGCACCAACCCACTTAGCTATACACGCAACTTACAAACGGACTGTGTAAAAGCATAATCTGATGTATGTAGCACGAGTGATGTTAACCCACACACATTAAAGCCTTATTAGTAATGTGATATTTTTGCCTTCTTTTAATCTCTCAACCGTATATGCTTGTTTAATTACTTGAAGCACAAGATTGGTATTTATGCTTTTAAAGATATTTATTTAAATGTTTTAATAATCTTTTAATTAGTCGCGTAAATGTCCGTTGTATATAAAATTGAATACAGTACTTTGTTTTTTATACATAAGCAGTGCCGTTACTAACATAATTTTCCATGCATCAATAGTCTAGTACTAGTACTCGAAAACTTACATAAATGCAGTCTTCAGGGGAAAAAAAATAATCTTCGTACTTTTTGGATGTACCACAAAGCCCCTACGTATAATATTATATTGCGTTTGTACCCCTACCCCATTGCGAGTTATTTTTGCCTACCATTTACAATTTTCTGTTAGCACTGTAGGTAACGTGTGGGTATGAACTGATGTAGTCTTTCTTCTCTTCTGCGAATGAAACTTCTAAGCCTTCTCTTGTGCACTTGGGTATAACAGAAGGTAACAGAAATTGGGTATCGTGTAGGGACGGCTTTGCTAGCTGAAACATGGTTACCGTTCTTGCCTGACATTAAATTTATCAGCGGATTCATTTTCTTTCTGATAAACAGTTTACATATAAAAGTAGAAGTAATGACTCAGACTTGTATCCATTACATTATGAAATGTTACAACACATAGAAATAAATTTCATAATGTGAAGTGTTTGCGGTATAAAAAAATTAAAATATGTGAGGTTTACTACTTAAATCCGCCAGTGTTTGTTCCGACTTGCGTTCGAAAATTCACTTTATTCTTCTTAACATGTTTACCATTTTCCCGTATGTAAGTTACCTACATTCCAGACAAACGGCAGGATCATATCAGTTTCTTTATATGTACATCCTGATCAACCACACCACGCACGGTAGGAATATGGATCATGCCTATTGTTTCGAACAGAGCAAGGTGGCGCAGGGACAAACCTTCGGACTCCCATGCGGGAGTAGCCTGCCTGGGTTTGATTCCCGATCCGGTCATCCCGATTTTGGTTTTCCGTGGTTTCCTGAAATCCCTCTGGACGAACGTTAAGATGTTCTTATTACAGGCCAAGGGCAGTTTTTCCCCACTCCTACATTTCCGGGCGACTGGTTCCGTCTCTAACGACCTCACTGTTGATGAGGCGTTCAACACTACTATAAGCTGTTCACGGAAAAATGAGCACTTTTTAAGGGCCTCGAAACAGGCATCAACCACAAATAAATATACTTTGTTGCAGCCTCAGACGTTAACTTTTGAGAGTGTCGAAACGTAGCCTATACACTGTATGTATTAGTAACACTGCAATTTTTGTATTAAAAAGTGGCGGGAAGATAGAAATACGCTAAAAAGAAAAATTTAGCAGCGCCTTAAAAGTGCTCACTCTACCGTGAATTACGTATAGCTTCAGCTACTGTTTTAAGCTCGAGGGCGTAGCCACTTCAATAATTAGATCGAAGTTTAAATTTTATTACACAAGACAGTTATCCTTAATTCGCCCATAAATGTTGCCCACTCAACAATTTCAAAGGATAGTATACATTCAAACAGTCGCTGTCTCCCACTAATTACAAAAATTATCTCCGTCTCGCAGCACAAATAAACATTTACTGCTACGGAACACTAATCAGGAACGCCGTGATCAATTCACCTTTCTCGGAAATCTTCACGCCTTCGTATGGAGCCACGGTGGGTGAGTGGTTAGCATGCTCGCCTCCCACCAAGGCGAACCGGGTTCAATCCTCTGCTGGGTCACCGGATTTTCGCAAATGGAAATCATGGGGGTGGGGGGAGGGTTTCACGGGATCTCCCGTTTTCCCCGCCCTTACATTCCGGCGCCGCTCCACACTCATTTCAATCACCCTCATCGACTTTCAAGACCCCGCTATTAACAGCAGCCCGAATACCTTCACTCACTTCACGCCTTCGTCAGGTATCCCAAGCTGTGTCTCGACTGTCCACCTGTGAGTACGCCAAGTTCTCCCACGCAGTCTAATCGCGCTCGCGTTCTCTCATCAAACGCGCAGGTCACCTGACACCTAATTTTCTCGAAAATATTTCTACGTAGAATATACTTGTTCACCTTTTCCTTTGGTGCGTGGCCGCGTTATTCCTTTATGGGACGAAAATGTCTTACTTGATTGGGGTAATCGGAGTTATATTACTCCAGTTATGAGTGTCCATGGTTCGCAGGGGCGAATTACGCGAAACGATTAAAAACCATCCAATCGCGAAAGTGGATCTGAGCTAAAGTGCTATGAAATACCACCATGACGAGAATTCTTTTAGCGAAATTCACGTGTCCATACGCATGACACCGAGGACTACAAGCTACTTGACTCACTTGACATAATTTTGGGTGCTCGACCGGCTCCATACAACTTCCCATGGACACTGCATCCTTCTCCCATGTTCCGAATTTTCGATTTGAAAGGGGACACTAGTGTATATAGGACCCACGATCCGCCACCTTAGAATTGTCAAGGTTGCTGTCAACTGAGAACTTAATTGATCACCTTTTCCAACGCGAGACAGGATCAACAGTAAAATAACAATTAAAATTATATGTCCACTTCTAACGAACGTAAGAAATTCCAGTTCCTTATAGCACTGACTGTAGATGTTCGGTTTTTAAACACGTGGTTTACCGTAGCAAATACAATTATTGAGTTTCTTTGTGTGACTCACAGACTTTCATTAAATTTGGGACAGCTAAAATTTACTATTTTTACAGTAAAATAGGCATATTACTGAGAAATAACTAAAACATACGGCTGCTAAATTAACGATATTATTAATTGCGTAAATTTGAGCTAAAATTGTAGAACTTTAAACATATAAAACATTTTTTATCAATCACTCGGTTAATACGTTCAGGATGAGATGTTTTCGGCAGCTTAACGAATATCATCCAATTTCTTAGCAAGCAAGCCACAATATTTTTTTCTTAATTTTTAAAATTTGTTTTGAATAAGTAAAAAATGGTCTTAATTTTTTTTTTACAGCTCGAATTTTGCACAATGCACACATGCGGTTGATTTTTAATTGGACATTGTACGACTGTATTTAATGCTCAATTTTTGTTTTTCTCGGTATATTGCAAATGTAGTAATATATTTTGCCCGACGTTTTATAAAAGTTCGTAAAGGTACAAATTTGAAAGTCATATTTCGTATTCCAGTTTTATTGTCAAACATATTTAGAGGCGAAAATAAGAGAGTGTGAGACGGCGCTGGGCCTACGTAGGATGGCAGGTGTGAGAGAGTCCCGGCTGACTGCTGTCACTGGAGACATGCGGCCGAGGCACAGAGTGTGACCACACGGAAGGAAGGCCGGCGCGGCGGCCTCGGTGCTGCTTCAGGCCGTGTCCTAGACGACACATTTTGTTGACAAAATGGACACGTGACCCGATTTTGTACACAAACATGGTAATATTTCGTATTTTGTATCTAGCGTATGTTAACAAGAACACCAAATAACAAAATTCGCGTCATGTTGGTTTCGACCTTCAAAATACACACGCGAATGCGTAATTAAAACTTTTTTTATAGGCTGTTCATGGTAAAATGAGCATTTTTGAAAGCCCTACTTGAAATCTACTTGTATTTACGCTGTGAGTTCTTCCGCCTTATGTGAAATTAACATTGCTATGGATCTCGTCACTTTATTCATGCGTCGGTCAAGTGAAACTGCGAAGTTAATTGAAAAGTATTTATTGTACTAATCTGTTCATTTTTACATTTCGGTGCATTAAAAAATACAGGAAGCAAGAGAAATAATTTAAGTTACAAATGGTTACCTAACACTTTTTGTTCGACGTTAATATATGGAACTACTTTCCCTTACATCGTTACCAACTTACTGGACACATGCGACTCATTGCGTCCGTTACACTATATAAAGGTATGGACAGCGATTTTATCTACGGTTAATTTCAAAAGTGGGTTCTTTATCGTGAACAGCTTTCAACAAATTATTGTTCATAAAATATACTAGGCATGTTTTAAAAAAAAAACAAGTAAGTTTTGTGCTTTGTTTAAGGTTTTCGCAACAAAGATTTTTTTGAGTCGTTATTGCATACTCTTTTCTTATTTGTTGACATATTCGCAGCATCCCAGCGATGGCTGTGAAAATATAACGTCCGTTTTAAGAATTGCATTTAGATAAAATAACTTTTCCACTGTAACTGTAAAAAATGTGTTGCCGCGAAGCGACTGTCGACAACGTCCGAATTGAAGCTTACGAAATGACAGATTGCAAAATAAGGAATCTGTCATTTCGGACTGCGCGGCCCGGGGCAGGTGAGACCGGAAATCCGAGCGGTCGTGGTAAGTAAGCCGTCCGACAGGCGCGCGCTGTGGCTGCACCAGCTCAGCTCACACGCGACTTGTGTGAAAGGCCGGCCAGGCTGCGCCTTCCTTCACACGTGTATTGGATGCCACCTCCTGCCCAAGAAGGAGGAAAACCTGTCCGGGTCAACGACACACTCGTCTTGAAAGTCACCACATGTATCGTTCACATTACGAACGCATTGTTCCCTCGACTCAGTCTTTGCTTGGCCGAGACTGCTGTATTGTGACTGAATACCATCATTCAAGAAAGTCAAAAAGATCGTTCTTTCATTGCAATCACTGACCATACATTTTTAACAGACATATATGAAGATAAATGTATGAGCCATGCTGATATGTGACGATGTTTCGCTTAAAACATTGTCAAGATTGTTTTAATAACAACCTTTGAACTGGCGAACTTAATTCTGTCGCATGACAAATACCTGCATGTGTGTGTATATATTCTTACCGATAAGTTTCCAGATAACATGAAGGTGGTGATATTAAGCAAGTCCAAATATAATATCAAGTTCATTCCAATCAGCTGTTTCTACGGAGAATTCACGGGCAATAGATTTCTACAGAAGTTTACAGCTGTCAGAAACTAAAAAAGAAAAAAACAATATGGCAATGCGGTCAGCAAGCCTTCCCCCCCCCCCCCCCCTTTTTCCCCCTTCTGCTACAGCACTACGGATTTCAGCCCCGGCGGATCAGCGGCCAGATTTCTGCATGTAGGGACAGTGACGGACGTTGCCTGTACACCGGTAAATGTTCTCATGGTGCTCCCGTTTAGCCTGAAAATCGTATTCCTTTGCTTGTATCTTATAGGGATTCAATTATTCGTTAGATTGTAAGGACGAACGAAAATAGACCTTGGTGCCCCCCGCCATGCACAACACACGCCCATTTGCTACTTCCCCGCCCTATAATGTGCCTCTCTGCAAGCATTACTACTGTTTTTACTATCAATCTACAATATTCCATTTGCTACTTCCCCGCCATATAATGTGCCTCTCTGCAAGCATTACTACTGTTTTTACTATCAATCTACAATATTCCATTTGCTACTTCCCCGCCCTATAATGTGCCTCTCTGCAAGCATTACTACTGTTTTTACTATCAATCTACAATATTCCATTTGCTACTTCCCCGCCCTATAATGTGCCTCTCTGCAAGCATTACTACTGTTTTTACTATCAATCTACAATATTCCATTTGCTACTTCCCCGCCATATAATGTGCCTCTCTGCAAGCATTACTACTGTTTTTACTATCAATCTACAATATTCCATTTGCTACTTCCCCGCCCTATAATGTGCCTCTCTGCAAGCATTACTACTGTTTTTACTATCAATCTACAATATTCCATTTGCTACTTCCCCGCCCTATAATGTGCCTCTCTGCAAGCATTACTACTGTTTTTACTATCAATCTACAATATTCCATTTGCTAGTTCCCCGCCATATAATGTGCCTCTCTGCAAGCATTACTACTGTTTTTAATATCAATCTACAATATTCCATTTGCTACTTCCCCGACCTATAATGTGCCTCTCTGCAAGCATTACTACTGTTTTTACTATCAATCTACAATATTCCATTTGCTACTTCCCCGCCCTATAATGTGCCTCTCTGCAAGCATTACTACTGTTTTTACTATCAATCTACAATATTCCATTTGCTACTTCCCTGCCATATAATGTGCCTCTCTGCAAGCATTACTAATGTTTTTACTATCAATCTACAATATTCCATTTGCTACTTCCCCGCCCTATAATGTGCCTCTCTGCAAGCATTACTACTGTTTTTACTATCAATCTACAATATTCCATTTGCTACTTCCCCGTCCTATAATGTGCCTCTCTGCAAGCATTACTACTGTTTTTACTATCAATCTACAATATTCCATTTGCTACTTCCCCGCCATATAATGTGCCTCTCTGCAAGCATTACTACTGTTTTTACTATCAATCTACAATATTCCATTTGCTACTTCCCCGCCATATAATGTGCCTCTCTGCAAGCATTACTACTGTTTTTACTATCAATCTACAATATCCCATTTGCTACTTCCCCGCCCTATAATGTGCCTCTCTGCAAGCATTACTACTGTTTTTACTATCAATCTACAATATTCCATTTGCTACTTCCCCGCCCTATAATGTGCCTCTCTGCAAGCATTACTACTGTTTTTACTATCAATCTACAATATTCCATTTGCTACTTCCCCGCCCTATAATGTGCCTCTCTGCAAGCATTACTACTGTTTTTACTATCAATCTACAATATTCCATTTGTTACTTCCCCGCCATATAATGTGCCTCTCTGCAAGCATTACTACTGTTTTTACTATCAATCTACAATATTCCATTTGCTACTTCCCCGCCCTATAATGTGCCTCTCTGCAAGCATTACTACTGTTTTTACTATCAATCTACAATATTCCATTTGCTACTTCCCCGCCATATAATGTGCCTCTCTGCAAGCATTACTACTGTTTTTACTATCAATCTACAATATTCCATTTGCTACTTCCCCGCCCTATAATGTGCCTCTCTGCAAGCATTACTACTGTTTTTACTATCAATCTACAATATTCCATTTGCTACTTCCCCGCCCTATAATGTGCCTCTCTGCAAGCATTACTACTGTTTTTACTATCAATCTACAATATTCCATTTGCTACTTCCCCGCCATATAATGTGCCTCTCTGCAAGCATTACTACTGTTTTTACTATCAATCTACAATATTCCATTTGCTACTTCCCTGCCATATAATGTGCCTCTCTGCAAGCATTACTAATGTTTTTACTATCAATCTACAATATTCCATTTGCTACTTCCCCGCCCTATAATGTGCCTCTCTGCAAGCATTACTACTGTTTTTACTATCAATCTACAATATTCCATTTGCTACTTCCCCGTCCTATAATGTGCCTCTCTGCAAGCATTACTACTGTTTTTACTATCAATCTACAATATTCCATTTGCTACTTCCCCGCCATATAATGTGCCTCTCTGCAAGCATTACTACTGTTTTTACTATCAATCTACAATATTCCATTTGCTACTTCCCCGCCATATAATGTGCCTCTCTGCAAGCATTACTACTGTTTTTACTATCAATCTACAATATTCCATTTGCTACTTCCCCGCCCTATAATGTGCCTCTCTGCAAACATTACTACTGTTTTTACTATCAATCTACAATATTCCATTTGTTTGGTAAGGCGTTTTTTTTTTAAATGGCCATGCGTAAAAGTTTATCTTTCAATTCAAATCAAAATTTATTTTCTACATGTAGTGTAAATCTATACCGTGTGCATTTAAAGTGTCTTTCAAGTACACGTCTGAACTTGAATCTTGAAACCTGTCATTATTTCAGGTCGTAATATGAAGTCCACTTGTACGTCTGGCCACCGGTGATGGGTTACGTACCAAATTAAACATCGCCTTAAAGCTAACGACGAGCAGACATTCGAACCCGAGAAGACCTTGTGCGACGGCAGCACCCACGGATAAACTTGAAACTACGAACAAAGCCTCAGTATTGTGTCTCACAGTACGACAAACTCTATCGACCTGACAGTTTCTGCTTGATTTCATTTCCCCTCCGCAAGTTCACTCAAACTTAACGCAGAAGCAAATTGATACAGGATCCTGTACTTCCCCAAGCACAGACAAGGCCGTAAACTGAAGTTAGGCTGGTTCTCGCAATTATAATGAAATACGTGTAGCTCCTTGTGCAAGAAATAACACACGGATCCTCTCTGTTCTGATTTCGCAACAATTCCCGCTGCCACTATGTAAACAGTAGGCCATGTTTGTCACAGAATTTCCTTTCGCGCGAAAACTGGAGTTAATTGATATTTTTTAAATACTTCTTCAGTAAAAACGAAGGGTTACAAATAAATAGGTACAAGGGTTTAAAAAAAATTAATGAATTTGAAGAGAAGAACGAACTAGATTTGCTTTCTAAAATTTTTCATATTTGTAAAATTTGCTTTGTTAATCAACATTTTCACAACTACTTGGCCTGACAGCTGTCCCAGAATGAAAACAGTATTACTGACAAAAGAACCCCATTATATGCAATAATTACATCACTGGATGTGTTGACCAAAATAACTATCAGGAATAACAATGCGAACCCCCAAGCTCGGGATGCAGTACGAAATCACACTGTTCACGTTGGTAGGTAAAGTCTGTTCACGATAAAATGAGCACTTTTGAAATCAACCTTAGCAAAAAGTCACTGCTCCTACCCGCATATATTCTGACGGGCGCACTGAGTGACATGCGCCCGAAGTTGGTAATGGCGGAGGGAAAGTAGTTCCATATCTTAACGTGTTGGGTAACCATTAGTGACGACTTAAATTATTTATTTCGCTTTCTGTTATTTTTAACGCATCGAAGTGTAAAAATGAACATATTTGTAAAGTACTCACTTTTCTAATAATTTCACAGTTTAACTTGACCGACGCATAAATAAAGTAATGGGGCCCATGAAAATGTTAATTTTACATAAGGCAGAAGACTAGAAAACGTGCCTACAAATAGATCTTGAGCAGGGCTTTCAAAAGTGCTCATTTTAACGTGAAGAATCTGTAGAAACTGGAACTGCAGGTATGAACTTTGGCGTTTAGCCGAGACTAAAAAAGGAGCAATGCTACTTGTTTCTGACCGGGCACTGTCCTTGGCAGTCCTAAATATGGTCAAAAGCACCATTCCGTGCACGGTGCAGCGCATGCCATCACTTTTATTACTCCCATGAGGACGTAAAGGTCGGGACCTTGCATAGTTCAGCTGCGCACGTACGTTAGCGGGAGAGTTCTGCGTAGTTCATTTACTTGCTTTTCCTCGCCCCCCTTACGAGACTCCATCCACGCTACGAATAATAACTTACTGCTCTGTTCTTTGTGAGGAGTGGTAAGTAGGGGGGCCATATTCTCTCTTACTGGCATAGCCGTCGTTAAGCAAAACCTGTTTCGATCGTAACTACTTAATTAAAACGTGCAAGTTTAAACGAATTTCCGCTAGAGTTATAAATTATTTAATTACTTCAACTACAGAGATATGGTGTGTGTTATTTTCCACAGCGTTAAAATTAAGTAATTTTTGTTAGGGATTGTCCTAATCATACTATAAATGGAATTTCATCTTACGCTGTCAAGTTAAGGAGGTTGTAATTAGAAGCATATTAAAATTACTTAATTTATAACAAAGTATGTGCCAGAGCACGAAATTATTTTAAGTGTGGTGATAAGAAAGTCTAATAAATAGAAGCAACTACTGTGTTACTCAAACGAAACTAATAAAATAATATGTGCTTTCAACGGTTGTATGATTATTTTTTTTTTAGATATCTCTTGAAATAAAGTGCCTCATTTGTATTAACTTACTAGGTCAGGCATATGCGCTCACATTTTCAAATCGAACAAATCGACAGAAAAGCATGCGCGACTGTTTGGAAGAATATTCGCGCTGACCTCAACCGAACAAACTGAATATATAAAACTCGAATTATTCTCTAATTTGCAAGAACTGCCAATGAAGTTAGTTCGTAAAACCATTAACGAAGCATTGTAAATACTTCTCTAATTTATCAAACACACTAAAATCTAAAGTTAAAATTGCTCCAAATCGGCGAATTCGACTACACATCTGTTGAAAGTGATCCATTTGAATAAGTGAAATTCTACTAATATTTTAGTCGCAGGTAGACTCTGGTTAAACTGTGATTTTTATTGATTCATAGTGAATCACACTGGCCTAGCAGTAAAACCTCACTGAATTTTACTGATTCGCCAGTAGATAATTGCTAATCAATTGTAGATTAAGTAAAATAATTGTACTGATTGAAATCACCGATTCAGATTTAGAGTGAACCAACACTAAGAAGACAATTTTTCTACCATACTGAGAAAATAACGAACAGAAGTAGTTGCGATAAAACGGATCACAAATTTCTAACCCTTCAAACAGTGTACAAATTAACTAATTATGGATTATCAGCACACTTGGGAACAGAGCCTTCTACACTACATGCCTCAGGACTCGCGTAAGGATTTCATGTATTAAAATTTAGCATAAACAGTATAGGGCAATATCCCGAAAATCGGAAGGTGATCAAAATCATCTAGTTGGGCCCAGTAGTATCCAGGTGACTAACTAGATAGAGACTTTTGGACATTCGCCATTGCGATAACTAGTTCATTCAAAGCCCTTGAGGCAATATTACAGGATACCAGATTCCGTAAAAACTTGTGCAAGGTCCGCCATAGCAGCTAATGTGGCAACCGCCATGGCATTTCCCGCCTTCTACGGCCAGGTTTGGTAATTGGAAACGTCCTATTTTTCGTGGCAGGTTCCATACCAGGTTTCGTACCGGGCCAATCACGTCGCAGTTTCAGAAAGTAGGACGCTCCCCGTGGCTACTACTTGAGAAGAGTTGATGAAGAAACCGAAAAGAACGCCTCCATCTTGATTATACATGTGTGAGGTTGAAACTCTTCAAAATAAATTTATAATACGACAAAGACAAATAATATTGACGATGACAACTTTTAATTGCAGTTTAAAACCGTTCTAAATTCTTAAAACATTTCCCACTCTACAAAACATTTATTCGAGCGGTTGACCTTATCTACAGTATATGAACAAAGTATATATCGCGTTTAAACTGTTAGTACATTGGAAAAGTAGCAGTGCCCTTCAGGAATAATAACTTTTGGGCGTCAGTTCGAAACTCCGTTGGACCCTTATTTTGTATCATTAAATGTTACGTGAGAGTAATAACTTGGTATGTAAATAAAATATTATATTTAGCAAACTTTAGTAATTTTCGTAAAAATTAAAAATAACGCACTCTTGCTATACTAACTCCATACCATCTTCAAGAGAATGGATGTAACTATACTAGTAAACAATAAATTTACTACAAACCACACACTGCGCACCCACCGAGTGTGTCAAATGCTAGTATGCGAACTTCTGTCGTATAATAAGAATCTCCCATGGCGGCTCATATAGCGGCTGAGTAATAGTAGTAGTATTTAGGGAAGTATAGCACAAGGGCGTGGGGCACAGAATTAGGATTCAGGTAGCCGCCATCTTGTGACGTCACCCGACCGCCATATTGGATGTCATTAACCTTTTACCCCTGACCCATGTGACCATTGACCTTGACTCTGCGGACCTTTGACATCAAAAAACACTTAAAAAAACCTTTAAAAAAATTCCAAAAACTCTTCAAAAAATTTCGAAAAAAATCTTATTACTAAAAATTATCAAAAGGATCCTCAGAAATGACCTGTTCCCCCCCCCCCAAAAAAAAACTGGTAGAAAACAAGTGCAAAAACAACTTGTGCAAAAACAAGTCCCCGAAATCCAATTTTTGTCAATTTAATTAATTTGGGGGGCTTCCTTCGGACCTAAAGAGCAGTGGTGGCCATATTGCTTTTTTAGGCATATCCCATGCCAAATCGATACAAGATATAGATTATAGAACTGACCTAAGCATCAGCTATCTTGCATCCACATTGTATGCAGATGACCTTTGACCCTGACCAAGACCTTTGACCCGTGACCTTGAAAATGAAAAAAAAATCAAGTCTTGTGAGGGGATCAGTCCGACAACATAAGTCAGTTGTCTACTTTACATGTGACCATGATTTATAGATGAGCTAAGAACTGTCTGGAAGAAACTGTTTAAGATTTAACTGCATGATAATGTGATCAAGGAACTAGCATCTAAAGCCAACCTACCTGTCTATATGTGATGTCTCAATGCTCGCATGGGATTGGTTAACTGCAATCATGTGGTAACTTGGTGATTGGTGTCTGCACAATGTATTAATGGGGCAGTAGGGTTGGTTCAAAGTCAATATGACGCCATAGGACTTGCACACTTGTATATTATAAGCAATAGGGAGGTAAGCTGAGAGGTTTAGTGTGACAGCAGCTGTGTGGAAGGTGGTTCGTCTCGGCTAGCTTCTGCTGCTTCACATAGATTTTCTCGAGTTTTTTATTTTTAGGTCATTCAAGGTCATGAGGTCAAGTTTGAGATGGTATGCATCTAATATGGCGGTGGTAATCTGTAATATATTATGCTTGCTGACTTTTATTCATTTCTTCTCAAGTTTTTGTTTTCAAGGTTATTCAAGGTCGTGGAGCTAAGGTAAAGGGAGTCTGCATCTGATATAGTGGTAGTAGTCTAACGTATTATGCTTGTGGAATTTTATGTATTTTTTCACGAGTTTTAATTTTCTAGGTCAAAGGTCAATTGCGTTGTCTTCCATGATGGTGGATGGGTGATGTATACCAAGATGGTGGTCACCTACCAAGATGATGGCCGCCTACCAAGATGGCGGAGTTTAGTAATGCATAAACAAATGATAAACGAAAAACAAATGTGGGGCACCCAGAACATATAAACAAATATGTCTGCCTTCGGTATCATGTAAACAAATGGCGAACAAAAACAGACGGTGGAATGATTATTGGTGAGGGGAATGGGTGCGAGGGAGTCAGTCGTCTGCTGTATTCTAACAGTGACGAGTAATTGGTGTATGGAGGGGGGTGGAGGGGCATCAGGAAATGTAAGTTTTTTAATTTAAGTTTTTAAATTAATTTTTCAATAATTTTTTATAATTTATTTTTAATAATTTTTTGCATTATTTTGTGAATTTTTTTAAATTTTTTGTGATTTTTTTAGATGTTTATATATTTTTTCATTTTCAAGGTCAACGGTAAAGGTCACGGGTCAAAGGTCTGTCAGGGTCGAAGATCTACATACAATATGGATGCAAGATGGCTGATACTTAGGTCTGAGTCCTATCCTCTATACCTTGCATCGATTTGGCCTATAAACCAATATGGCCGTCACTGTTCTGTAGGTGCGAAGGAAGCTCTCCAAATTAATTAAATTTACGAAAACTGGATTTCGGGGGCTTGTTTTTGCACGAGGAGGACTTCTGCGATTTGGGAGAGGGGATGGGTCGTTTTGAGGATCCATTTCATAATTATTTTATGAATTTTTCAGGATTTTTTGAGGAGTTTTTGGAATTTTTTAAAAGTTTTTTTACTGTTTTTTTTTAGGTCAAAGGTCCAGGGGGTCAAGGTCAAGGGTCACATGGGTCAGGGGTAAAAGGTCAATGACATCCAATATGGCGGTCGGGTGACGTCACAAGATGGCGGCTGCCCGAATCCTAATCCTGTGCCCCACGCCCTTGTGCCAGACTTCCCAAAATCATACTACTCGGCTGGTATATCGGCTCATACACCATGCGTTGTACAAACAAGCTTGTACAAGACCAAGTACGGCTACAGGTATCGTGTAATATTGGCTTAAGCGGATTACAAAGAATATAAATAAAAAACTGGAAAGTCTACTTGATATAAATTAGTTGTATAGGCGGATAACCTATCAGCAATAACCTTACACGTTACCGAGAATATTCTCAGAAAAACGTGACTGTGGCAAGCAGTTCATGCCCTGAAATAACGTTCACGCTAATTGAAAGTTTATGTAATGAAACAATGTCTTATTTCCCAACAACAAATGGTATTTCTGATCACCAGAATACTGGTTTTCAAGGCTACTCAAAATGTCTACCCTAGCTTTAAATCTCGAGCTTCCGAGCAAAGCGATGAAAAATTCAAGATCGCAGTACAGAGCCGTCGCTATTATTAAATATGCACGCAATCACTCAATGTCAGATAGTCTTGCAGTTCTGTGAGGAGACCCGTGCTGACCTTGGGGCCGAGATCAGCGTACATGAACTAACAACGCGGGTCCGATTCCTGAGAAGAAAGTTGGCATCAAACCGTCTTCGCAACAGCCTTTATTAAATCAAGTGGTGGAAATAGACTACGCAAGAACTACGTAATCGTAATTTTACTACTAAATATGTGGCTGCGTTTATTTCAAAGGAATATCTAATACAAATCACAAATGTTTTCCTTCAAGGAAGAACAAGAAACAAACCAGTAGAATGTTTTTAACAGTTTGATGTAATTTTTTTACGAGTGTTCACTGCCGCGTTTATTTTTAAGCACAGAGTTACGGAAAAGTGCGGGTACAGAAATTATATACAACTGTCCATAATCATACGGAAACATTTTTGGGGGCGGGGAGGGGAAGGGAATCGGCATAGATGATATTAATGTTTCTGTAAATGTTAAGTATTTTAGTGACCGAAATTCAGAAATTCACATAACCGCATTTGGGCTATGACAGCACCAAGAGAGAGATATATTAGCGAAACAACTGGTTTGCGGTGCCACTTACATTAGGCAGCGTTATGCTTCTTGCAAAACATCGTGACAAATGCGTTGGCGAGAATGAGGGAAAGGGGGGAGGGAGAAACAAAGTACTTATCAGCAAAATACTATATGCCAATCCAATATTTCACAGAAAAACTGTTTTAACGTGCTCCTGAAATAACTCAAAAGATAGCTGGACGTACATTTTTAAGGAACTCCTGTGGTCATTTACATGCGTGCTTACGAGTGCAGCATTGAAATTTATTCGTTCTTGTCCAGGAAGAGTGTTCTCTTGACACAGCTCCCCTTCCTAGCCCCCAAAAGGTTAAAATGTTTAACTTGCTTACACACGATTTTTTTATTTCACAGAGAGAGATAGAGAGATAGAGAGAGATAGAGAGATAGAGAGATAGAGAGAGAGAGAGAGAGAGAGAGATAGAGAGAGAATGTGTAATAAGTAAGTAAAAATAATGGTTATGTTTCTTATGTCGTTTCCCAGGATTGTTTATTTTCTTTCTTTATTTTTTGTTTAATTCGGCAGGTTGTATAGTACTTTATTAATCTAATTCACCCCCTCCTCCTTCACATTGCTTAAATGCTTAATCTAAAAGCTTCTTTTCTTTCGTGTTGATGCTGTCTGTAAATAAAGTTTCCAGCTAGCAAAATTAGCGCACGTTGTTGCAGATCATTTACGAAATGTCCAGACTTTCTGAACTAACGACAATGAAGATTTCATACATCGGAGCTCATATATTTCAAGTTCACATATCTTAAAAATTTTAAAATATTGTTTTGGTATAGTTGCGTAACTGCCAGTCGAACTGACAACCCAAGAAGCAGCGAGGCGCGAAATTCCTGGGCCGCCGAACATTTTCGCGATAAGGAGGCGCTGACACGGGGTTTTTCACGCCCGGCCCCGCACAGTGATTGCCTGTGAGCAAGCTACCGACAAAGAACCACTTGTTTGGAGCAAGACTTCTGGCACCTCCGAGAAGAAGTCCATCCTGCTGAGTCGGATCACTTCCTACCCGCACAAGGGAGACCGACGACCACGTTCCGTTACCTGCAAGATGCGTAATACATGCAAGGAAGTTGTTCCGATCCTTCAATGTCACCGCATCAGTGTGCATCCTACGTCATACTACTTCCGGCCAATCTTACGCATCAACTACCTGTGGTCTGGAGCATACGGGACGTGGGCGCAAATTGGCAGTAGCGAAGGTACTGCAAGCTAGATAAAAAAAAAACTAAAAAACTTCAAAAGTACCTTTCTATTATAGGCGTGTATGTAGGAGTTACGTTGGTGTCGTTTTCAGTATGATTACGCTACGTTATATACGCAACGCGCATTAATATTTAAGTACGCATATTTGTAACTGAAAATTGTGTAATTGCAAATTGCATTGGTTGGATTCGCTAATTGTAAATAGCAAGTGATAACATATTGTTAGGTACTGAGTCGAGAGAATTTTGTTTGTGGTTATTTTTAATACAATAGGAAACTATAATTAAATTTTATTTAATTAAGACCTCCATCCTGTAACGAACCTGAATTAGCCCACCGACTTGGAGAGAAATTGTAACAGTATGAAAATAACGATGTCATGCTACAGTGACAAAAAAAAAAAAAAAAAAACATTTCCTTATGAACTTTGTGAAAAGAAAAATACTTGAAGAAACAGTTGATAAAAAAACACTCGAATAAGTCAGTTTTTCGTACAAACAGTTTTGATTGAGCATGTTATAAATAAAAGTTCGGTCAAATATGAAGAAATAGAATTCATTCTGCGTGGGTGGCAACAAATAATAGTTGGTGGCCTCAAGTCCGGCCAATAAATACAACGGGTGACTTATTATTGCACCAGAGGAAAATGAAGAGAAGAGCGTCAGCCATGTTGCGAGACCACACACACACAGGAAACTGAACCTGGCAGAAACACGATACAGATTTTGTATCAGAGTATGTGAATGTTTGGTTTAAAAGATTAGCTTCAGCAGTGTTTTATTTATTAGAAACAACTGCCGCAGGTCCCACCGCCGGGAACAAACAAAACTCGCAAGTCTAACCTGGGAGTGCCAACTATTTCCCCTTCAATGTTCCTTGGGCAGAGCGCGGAGGCGAGAGGAAGTCGGGATTGCCGAGCATTGTGGACACACCTGTCCAGATAAGCTTGTGAGATAAGACGAACTGGTTCCGTAGAATAGGGAAGCGGTACCCGTGCACCTGGGAAGGTTAGCCCAGGTCTTGTCTGTTTAACCATTTCGGTAAGTTTCATATACCCCACGTTGGAAGAGCGTCAGCAGGCCACGGATATAACTACCATTGATTAACCATCAAGCGTGCGTTAAACCCTGTTACACGGTCAGATTTTTCCATCAAACTGCATCTAATAAAGTTTGACAGTTATGGAGTCATAAACGCCGCCATTTTCGTCTGAGAAAGTTGGATGGCTTCATTTCTATCAACCCTTTCAAGATTGGACCAGTATTAAAATTTATTTGATGATTAATTTTCGCCTAATGATAATATATTTATATATCCTAATAATATTATAAATGGGAAAGTTTGTATGTTACTCAATTCCGTAATAACGGCTTGACGGATTCGGATGAAATTTCGTACAGGGCTAGGTTATATTCTGGATTAGCACATAGGATACTTTTCATCCCGGAAAAACCAACAGTTTCTTAGGGAATATATAAAATATGCAACCAACCATCTTAGTAAGCGAAGCTGCAGATAAAAGCTACTGTTGTAATAATTTGCAGCTTATTTTCGATTACTGTTCTCACAGCAAAACAAAAATCGTTACATCCAAAATAATTTACTTAATTGGGAGTTTCTGTCCCTACGGGTAATAAGGCCCCGCCATCTTGGATTTCCCCTATTTTTGCCATAACTTCCATTTAAGAATGTTCAACGAGATTTTTCGCACGATATTGCATAAATAATCATTTCTAAAGATTTATCAGACTATGACAACTCATATTCGTTTACTATTTTTTTTACTGATGGCTGCCGGCAAGAAATAAGTAACTTTTTCTTGTGGGAGGTCACAGAAATGACCCTGGCAACAGTCGTATAGTAATACATGCTGTAGAGCACGAGCAGAACAGTGCCCTAATACGACTTGTCGATGCCCAAAATATAACATAAAATCTTTGTTGTACGTTACGGCTAAAGTTCGGTAAATTCAAGATGGCGGAAACTGATGCCATAGTGTAATATTTCATCGCTAAATAGTAAATACTCTTAACACCCCCATTATATTACAGGCACTCGTTATGAAATTGTTGAAAATAATCCCTCGAGTAAGCCTAAACAAACAGCACTGATTTCAGCGACATTTGCTTTGTGCTAATTCTTAGTGGCAGCAACCATACGTTCAATGTACTGCCCTTTTGGATAATTTGTCCGGTGCTTTAAAATACGTATTAGCACAACAAAGTGTAATGATACATGCGTGAGTTTTGGAGGCTTGTCCAATATACAATGAGTTTAAACACTGTACGAACACACACGGCAACCTTAAATAAACGTTGGCAAATACGCGAGAGATATGGTCAAAGTGATGACGTCACAGTGATTCTGATCCCTGGTGGCACGTTTTGGCGTGATTTTAATTCATAATAATTAATAATTGGTACGTATAATGTTAGTATAAAATTGGGCGAAAAATGGCCACAGGAGAAAAATTTGTACGCTGCTAAGTGCCATGGAAATTTTAACTTGGATTCGCAACACATGTAAGTAAAAAAAATTATAATAAAATACAATACGCTTAACGATTTAATTCTGATTTCTTTTATCACGGTGTTGTATGAATAAATCGGAAGTCTTCCATAATAATAAACAATCGCTAATACAAACAGAAATTATTCTATCAACGAACTGCCAGTCGCAAGGACGATAAAGTGTTATCAAACGTGATAAGCACTTCTGGATTGCTGTATCTTGTCGACCTCCGTAACAAATGTCGCTGAGGGGCCCTCAGACAATAAGGTTGCTGATTCGAATCCCGTGCGAGGCATAGATTTTTGTGCTGCCTGTAGAAGTTAAGTTTAGGCTAGTCTAGTTTGCAAGCCGTGTCGTATTACCACCACGGCATTAATCCGGGAATAAAACGCCTGTATTAAAAGCAGGCATACATTTTGATTGGTATACAGTATATAGATTGCTGTTTTAGTCTTGCGTAACGCAAAAAAAAAGTTTTATTTAAGGTGTATTTATGTGTACTCCATTCGGTGTAAAATTACGCTAATCTAAGTCCCAGGAAATATCTCAAAGAAAATATGGTAACATAATTTTTTAAATTTAAATAAGTATGTTGAGTAGTACGTGTTTTTGTTGATCCAATGCCAATGCTTAGCCACCGAGAGGAAATGCTACGATATTCACAATTTTATGTATTGTTTGATATGTGCATACTACACTCAGAGTACAACCAACAAAATATTTGTTTTTATAGGGTCAAAAATATATTTTGCTTCGCCAACAAACAAAACTTGGTAAGCAACAAAATTAATTTTGTTCGTCTAACAAAATACACGTTTGAATAAAAAGAAATCCCCTGTGTTGAGCAAAAAGAAAAAAAATTGTATGTACATGTTTGGCCACTCGTATGAGTGCCTTCGCTTGAAAATACAGCTCGAGAGTTTTTTCATTTTTTGTGACAATTAGAATAGTAACGGGGTTTGTTAGAATACCAAGTAAGAACCACAAAATAACTAGGTTTAAAGAACAAAATATTTTATTGCCCCTGTACAAACACACAATTTGGTTGCGCCAAACAAACATTGTTTGATTTAACAAAACCCCTTTTCTCAGTGCAAACGTCGCCATTCTTCGAAGCGTTAAAACATGTATAGGCTGTTCACGGTAAAGTGAGCACTTTTTAAGGCCCTTTCAACAGGCAGTAACCACTAATAAAGAGATTTTATTTCAGCTCTAGACGTTAACTTTTATTAATGGTGAAATCTATACACTGTGTTTACTAGACTGACGGCAGTGTTTATAATAAAAAATGACAGGAAGAAGAAATATAATTAATAGAAAAATTCAGCAGGGCCTTTAAAAAATGCTACATTTACCGTGAATCGCCTATAACCATACTGTAGGACCAACGCAATTTTTCCTCGGCTGGGGGTGCTACGCTGCACCGCAGCCGAGACGCCAGGACGCAGCACGCTGCTGTATAATGCAGGGCGGCCGCTGCATTATGGACCAGGTGGATGGACAGTGCGTGTAACCCCGGCCATTACGTATGCATAAGGCTGGCCGAGGCGAGGCGGAGAAGTAGTGGGCGAGACGCGCCTGGCCTGGTCTCGCCTCCCTCCCGGACACGTCCCATTACAGCGCCTGTTCCGCATGGGGTCCGGAGGAGCGCGTGACAGTAATGAGAGCGCCGGGTAACGTAGCCCACCCCCCACCACGCCGCTAGCAAGATAAGGGTTGAAGCTGGGGTCACTATTGGAAGCGGAGTAACCACGGAACTTATACAGGCCGTTCACGGTAAACTGAACATCTTTGAAAGCCCTGATTAAGATATACTTGTATTAACATTGTGTATTCTTCCGCCATATGCAGAATTAGTTTTGTCGTGGGCCTCGTCACTTTTATTCATGCGTCGGCCATGCGAGACTGTGAAATTATTAGAAAAGTATTTCACAAATATGCTAATTCTCACACTTGGATGCATTAAAAATACAGAAAGCAAGAGAATTAATTTCAGTTTTCACTAATGTTCACCTAAACGTTGGGCATGGAACTACTATCCGTCCGTCGTTGCCAACTTTACCGAGCGCGAGCAACTCAGTGCGCCCGTTATAAAATATATGTAGATAGAGGCAGTGGCAATTTCAAAAGTTGATTTCATAAGTGTTCACTTTATCTTAAACAGCCTGTAGACTGGGGGAAATTAAACATACTTTAGACAGACTGGCGGAATTAAACATACTTTAGACAAACAGGGGAAATACTTTTATAGAGTTTTGAAATTTGGTACACGTGCTCGTGTAGACTATCTGAAAAACATACCAGAAGTCCTTGAGCCTCTAACTTGCGCACCGTCTGCCATTTTGGAAAATGGCCGTCGAAATATGTACTTGACAAATGTTTTTAACAGATAGTAGCCAAAAAGCTATCTAAACGCGAAATAATCGACGGCAAAATTGAACAGGAGAAAATTTACAACAATAAAGTTTATATATATATATATGTATACACACACACACACACACACACACTTTTTGGTCAATACGTCGGTTTAAGAGGATATTTGCGATTTAAAACGGGAAAGGTCTTTGTTCTTGAGACATGCTATTCACAAATAGCTGTTCAGCATTCGTATTACGTGTTGGCATAATGCTGAGGAAGTTGGTATAGCATTGTTTACCACAATTAAAGGTAAAAAGTGAAATATTGTTACTAAAAACATGTAAAATTATTTGCCCCAATATATGACGTTGCTATTAAATATTTACAACTTTCCTTATCCTAATGTTATATTGAGTTATAATACGGTATTCTGTAAAAGAAAAATCCACCCATGGCTCAAACGAGGTTCGAACACGAAGAGCGCTGGCTTAGAAGTCTGGTGCTCCGTTCACTGTCCTATCAATTACACATACGGTTTGGCGAACAGAATTCGGTATTTATTGTAACTAGACTTAAATAAAGAAATGTTACGTTAAGAAATTTTCGTTTTGCTCGCGTTGTGTTGAGTCGTAATACGCACTGTCATTTTTTTTTACGGAGAAATTGTTTGTAATTTTACAAATGCTTGTAACAGTACAAAGATTTCTCTTGTACAACTACTCGTTCGTAAAACTACAAGGGCCGTGTATGTAGTACAACTCAAGAAATGCTTGTACTATACTGTCCCGTACTCGTGAGCTTCAGAATAATGGCGGACAATCAACCAACAACGTGAAACTACAAGGGCCGTGTATGTAGTACAACTCAAGAAATGCTTGTACTATACTGTCCCGTACTCGTGAGCTTCAGAATAATGGCGGACAATCAACCAACAACGTGAAACCGTGTGTAACTGTTTGTGTAAAAACTATGGGTGATGTAAAATGCACTTGCGTGCAAAAAGAAATGTTCTGGTGAACAACGTAAAACACTTAAAGAACTCAAATAATCAGAATAAAACTACAATTTCAATCAAACGTGACCGTATTACTCATTAACTGTTAATGTTTCCTAGCAACATGGAACTCTTAAAATGAAATGCGTTACCGGTTAATGTGTTCTTCTTAATCAAATAACTTCCTTAACATTTTGTAAGTACTTGAGTTATATTTACTGTGAAAATAAAGCTAGGCGTAAGTCAAGTTAGTGTAGTGAATAAGGGTGCAGGCTAATAATATAAGGGAAGTGGGTTCTAGCCCCCGTACTGGCAAAGTGTAATGTTTTTATTAGAAATTATGTTTTTAAGTGTGTGTGTGTGTGTGTGTGTTTTTTTTTTTTTTTTAATTCATGGCATTTGTTTTCTAGAAGAAAGATATAAATTTTACGTACACTTTTTAATACTGTAAGTCGTAACACAAAGCTATCATTTGTAATATTACAAATATATGTTTTGCAGATCTTACAAGGAAGCTGTTTGCAGTTTTACAAAGGAAATTCTTGGCAACTGGGTTTCCAAGGATTTTTCTTGACGTTCACAACTCTACCGTGATTTGAAACTGGAGCGCTGGCTGTGAAGCCTGATATGCATTACTCACCGACTTACCAGAACCACATACATTTAGTGAACGCAATGTGAGATACGCTGTGCCTAGTATTAATCCCGCACAAACAATGCAATTGTATAAATGTTCCTTTTGCTTTTACGTGAAATGATATTAATGAGATTGTTTATACCATTGTACCAGCCATACTGAAAAATAATGCTGGTATCCATATTGTCCCATACGTAGTATACGCTCCAGCTGTATTTTCGGACAGAGACTTCAAAGTGGTACAACCAACGAAATGAACGCGGGTATTTTAACCATTTGAATTTGTTGTTGCAGATTGTTTCGAGGCAACGAAATATTTGCTGAGTCGAAACAGCTGGTAATTTTAATGTACCATGATAATGTAAAACGTATAATAATCATCGTGGAATGATTGTGTGTACTAAATGCATGCCGATAATGTAGAAACAACCAAACTGGTATTTTACCGAATACATTATTTTTAACAGCATTAATTTGTTCAAGGGGACATACGCAGATGTTTTGTATGGTTATGTCCACGAAATATTTCATTGCAATGAAATAATATTTAATCTATTAATTTTGTGCCAAAAATCATGTTAGTCCTTGCAAGAAGAATAAGTTTCTGCGCCTATATTTGTATTTTATAACGTGCTTCAGATCTATGAACAAAACGCTGATAGTTAAAATCACGCAGCAACTAGATATTTATTTTGTGGTTAAAAAACTTTGTGCATTGGAGGTTAAAGGGCACTATGTCACAAATATAAAAATTTACAGGAGTGCTGTTTACCCTGGTATATGGTGAGACATAGTGTGCACTTTCGCACTGTCTAAATCGCTTATTATTCCGTATAGTATTTATAGGCTGTTCACGGTAAAGTGAGCACTTTTGATGCCCCAGTTGCTTTATTTATAATATAGCCATGTAAGGAACAAATACAGTGTGCATATTCCACTGCAGTCGGAAATTAACTTCTAAAGCTAAAATAAAATATATTTATTGACTATTACTCCGAATAAAAGGGCTTTCAAAAGTGTTCACTTTACCGTGAACAGTCTATAGTGGTTTGCAACCTGGAAATAACGCGAAAAATACAAAAGACAATGTAAAAACCTCGGTTTTGTGAATTATGCATAGTGCCCTTCAAGTACCTCCAATGCACAGAAATGTGGGTCCGCATATAATTTGTGTGAGCTCATGATGTTGTGTCTCAGAGTTAAACTCTGAATAACTTCACAGCCATTATAATATCGACGAAAATTCATACATCATTTCTGTAAGAAATTTCCCTCGCTTAAATTATAGTCCTGTGAAGTTGTGTGTTTAGTTTAACCTTTGGGCCGCTGTCTGTTAAACGTGTTTAACTATACACTTCGACGGCCATTTTCCAATACGGTGGATGACGCGCAACTTTGATGATCGAGGACTTTTGGCATGTTTTTCAGACAGCTTTCGCGAGCACGTTCCAAATTTCTAATCCTTATCAATTATTTCTCCTAAATATTTTAATTTCATTCGTCTAATAGTTAGTGTGCACAAGAGTGAGCGAGTGAAGAGATTTGGGCGGCTCTTAACATCGAGGTTTTCAGAGCCGAAGTGGGTGAAGTGAGGTGAGTGTGGAGCAGCACCGGAATGAAATAGCGGGGGAAACGGGGGATCCCGAGGAAATTCTTGTTCACATGCCGACCAGCGGCATGTGCACAAGAATTAATCCCGATGATCCCGACCATTCTACGTGTGTCAAGGCTGCCAAAACATTAAAACATTTACCAAAACTGCCAAATGACACCAAACTCGTCGCATATCTTCATTGGTTAAAAATAACACGCACGTATTCACTGGTGAATCAATTTCGCGCAAGGTTTTTGGTCGCATGCAATCTTCTACTGTATGCTCTGTGGCTGTGTTTTTTTTATTGTGAACCCACCATAGCTGGACAATGTGTCGCCTGTCGGCTCCAGCCTCCCGTCGTGCATTTCCTCCGTCTTCCTTGCCGCTATCTGGAATGTCCTCCAGCAACAGACGCGGTAGCAGTTTAAATTAAGCAGTCCAATTATTTATAGGCGCTAATTAACACGCGGCAAGGTATGTGTACAACGTATGTACACTCCCTGCGACCAGCACGCAGCACTTTATTTATAATTATCTTATTGCTCCTGCGTCTATAATATATAGTCCGAGGCCCGTACTAACTTATCCATTAGTGGTAGGAATGTGAGCTGAAACAACGCCTGGTAGGACTGCTTTTTTTATTTAGTATACGAGAGGCCAGAGCCATTACAAAACAGAGTTTTCGAATTAATTACAGTTAGGTGTAGCAATTACTTCACTCTGGTCTTTCAAAATAAACACGGACGAGACACCAATTTGTCACGCAGGAATTGTCACGATGCCATTACACGTTTCCGGCAGCATTTTTTACTAGCTACTAAACATAAAATATTTATATCACTTTTATAATTGCATAAACATGTCGACACAGTGAAATTTACATTTAAAAGTTCTGCTGACAAGTTAACCTACTACGCGAGATTTGAAATTATGAGCTGGATTTTTTTAATGCAGTATTTGTTTTCAACGAAACATTTTTTTTCCAGCATGAACTGACAAGGTGCATGAAATATTACTTCTAAAACTTCAGGCTGATTATGCACTTCTTTAACTACCTGCGGAAAAGTTTTCAAGCTTCCCCCCCCCCCCCCACACACACACACACACACCAACACCACGCTCCAACCCGCGTCGCTAACTGTAACAATTTATAGCTTTGAATTTAAACTTAATAACAAATAACTTTAGTAAAATATTGCGTCGTGACAGCTTTTAAAGTGTACGTGATTACATGTTTATTCAGTATTTTCATGGTGAGCTGAAATGCCCACAGTGGTGAACTGGGACGACCAACAAGATCACAAATGATTGTAAGAGTACAGGTGTAAGAGTACAGGTTGCTGTTTAGCTTGAGCTTCTTTCGGTTCTGCGGGTTTGAGTTCTAACGCATGGGTAAAATCAACATTCTTTTAAAATCAAGCAAGCTTGGGTTAGTAATTAAACCACAATGAAAACTTGTTTAATGAACACAAAATAAGTGGCTAACAATCTAAATCACATGCATCGGTTCGTATAGGCCTATGTGTTTTATTTGCACAACATCTGCATGAACGCAGTACCTTCGGCATTTTATATTGCTTTAAGAATCTTTTTAAATAACGCGTCATTTCGGCCGACACTAAAAATAATTTATGACTCATTAAAAGCAAGTTTCATGAAGATTAAGAGCAGAAATTTACGAAGTTTAACTAACGAGGAATACGTCATCTAGTCCGGTAACATGAAGATTACAACATTCACAGTTGAGCAGCTAACTGATTTTTAAGCTGCAGGCCATATATATAACATTTTTTTTGCATAAATATCTGAATAATTTGCGGCTTCACGATATACCTTGCAAATAAATATTTTCTTTTATTTTTGTTATCTCTGGCCTATTTCGGTAATCTGGCATTTTGGATATAAGTGCGATTAAACAAATTATGTTGCAAAAATGTCTCATTACGTTTCAAGACAAGCTACGCAGAGTTAAAACTGGATTTACAAAAAATAACAAAAGACACTTTATGTATGCAACAATAATCACAGTGAGGAACATTGAGGCCAACTAAAGAAAATTTTACTTTGAAATCGTTGCCAGGCGATTTTCTGGATTGCATTCACGTGATAGACTTCATGCAACTCCTGCAGTAACCTTGCTACAGACGGGAAACGATCAAGCTTCCGGCTCCTGACGTGGTTAACACAGCCGGAGTTAAATATACGTGGGGTGAGGTATTGTATTGCTAAGTGTCGCTGGTCCCCTACGCCGCTGACACATTGGCTTCGCATCCCGCTCGAGCGAAGAGTGCAGAGTCGTTGTATGATGGCGGTAGCGCGAACGATGGTTACCGCGTATCAGTTAGAGAAAGCGAGCAGACACGAGTCTCTTTAGCGGTGCATTCTGCTGACCTTGGCTGTATTGATTTATGCGTTTATCTTAGGAATGCTCTAGATTACAGACGCTCGTTCTCTCAGCGCGACTTGGGGTGCGTTGAACATTCCAGATGGTAGGGCCAACACTATAAATATTACGACACGCTCCCGGGACGGAAGGGGACGGGAGTGGAGTGGAGTAGAGTAGAGTTGATTTGAGTTGGAGTTGATGAGTGAATGAGTGGCTGATTCCGAGCGATAGAAGAACGAGCGGAAGGGAAGTCTGAGACTGCGAGTATCAAGCAGTGAAGAAAGCGGCTGGCAGGCTGGACTATTGGACTAGAAGCGTGAGTGAAAGACATTATAAATTATGGCAACAGATAGACTGAACACGTGTTAATAATGAGTATGAGTTAATTAACTGTAACTAACAGAGACAATTATGAAGGACGTTAATTAGATTTGAAATAGACATTAAATATTGCGTTCACTGTTAAATAAGAAAAGTAAAGGTGGAGACAGATAACTTAACGATGTAAATAATAACAGAGTGAATATATTATACATAAAATTTAGTTTCTTTTATTTTTTATTATTAAGACCTCCATCCCTCACGAACTCAGATACGCCCCTCAGGCGACCCATGTAATAATATAAAGGTTGTTCATGATAAAATGAGCACTTTTGAAATCAACCTTTAAAAATGGCACTGTCCCTACATGCGTGCGTAGTGGCATGCTCCTAGTTAAGTTGGTAACGACGGTGGTAAATTTGTTCCACATCTCAACGTTGAATAAAAAATGTTCTCCGGTAAACATTTGTCAATAATACGCTAATTTATTTTTCTCTCTGATTTTTTAAGTGCATTTTTATGTGTACGGATTAGACATTTTTTTAAATATTTGCTTTTATAATAAATTTAGGGCCGGTTTCACCAACAAGGAATGAACTGGGTTCCAGCAAAGCGATACTTCAGCTTAAGTAGCTCCTAAGGATGTCGAGGTGTTTCACCATTATAAAACTCAGTTTTATAAGCATGTCTTAGCTGGGCGTTGCTTAAAGAAACAAGTTGCAAATATTCTCGTGTTGGTAGTGGCGCATTATGTCCATGTGACTAAATGAACCAATGAGAATTACTTCAACGAAAGGAAAAAAACACCCCCCCCCCCCCCTGAAATGCTATGTTTACTTTTGTTATGAGCATTACGAATCCTAACCAAATATTTGTTTTATAATAAACGATTACAGCTTTACCGTTTGCCTGACGAATAATAAGAATCAATTAAAACAAATATCACTGCATATACGAAAAATATATGTTTACTCGATGTGTTCAACTAACTACGCGTACCGAAATTTATTTATGTTAAAATTACGTTCGTAAATACATAAGTTTTTAGTTTTTCAAGGCTGATTTATTGTCGTGGAAGTGTTGTGTTGCAATTCTGTGATGTTTTATGATCGTTTTTATTAATTATCAATGCCAAGAAGTGAGATACTTCGCAGCATGTTACGATCTATATTAGGCCTGGGCTGTTTTTTACTGGTCAGAATGTTAATTGTTTTATATTTTATCTACTCGAGTAATGTTTTAAGACTCGTTGCATATATTTAAGTAGCCTACATTTAATACAGTCTATAAGGCCATCCCGAATTTTTCTTCTTTAATAGAACTGTTTTATGTATTACGTACGACATTACTGCTATGTTTTAAATATTCTGTTTGGCTTTCATCATCACTAACCAGAACTAAACTTTCTGAAATTGTGATAGTTTGTTGATAATAACATTGACGATATTCATATGCAATTTAGAAATGCCCAGTGCCCGAATTTGAATAAATATAATTATTACGTCACACCTGTATGACATCTGTAATTGGGCCCTTGTTAACTTTTCTAATAAAAAAAAAAGTCGAATGTGTGCAAAACTTGTACTGCAAATCTGTCATGTGTAGTAAAACGTAGGTGTAAATGCATTATGTTACGTCGAGTCTCGAATTCCATCAAAATAATCATATATTTTTAGGGCTACATATCGTACATTTTTTTCCATTTATTTCAAATCGGTACTTCCGTAGCTTATGCGTACTCAATAAATTCATATTTTATCTCTCAGCTACCTGCCTTTACACTCAATTTCCTATGTATATATTGGTTTTGCCTCTTGAAAATACGTGCAAAATATACATAAACAAAGATAAGTCTGCCACGAGCTGTGTTTTCGACCATCGCCATACGTTATTTCAGCAAATAGAAACTTGCAACCAGACTCAATAACTTTGATACAGTATAATTTCTCATTTTTACTTAAAAAAATTAATTTATAAAACTAAATACTTTGTAACAAATTTGGGGTTATCAACACACAACTTTTTTAGTAGCACCAATTTTTATTTTTATTTGTTTACAGTGATTTAAACAGAGCTTAAAGAGATATGCATCCGATTTTCGCTGCCTAAACTAAGAGCTGCTTAAAATATTTTAAGAAGAGCTTAAATTTGGTGAAACTGTACAAGGCACTAGGCACAGCTTATTCAGTGTTTAAGTAGCGCTTAAATTTTCAGATGTGTTGGTGAAACCGGCCCTTAAAGTTTCCCTTTCCTAACCCATTAATAAAGTGATAAAGTCCACGACCATGTTGATTTTATGTACGGCGGAAAGATACATAATGTGCTTACAAAAGATCTTAAGCAGGGCTTTCAAAAGTGCTCATTTTAACGCAAACAACCTATAGAAACATTTCAGCTAGCACAAAAATCTTATGACCTAAGAATTCAAATAAGTGGGGAATAGTTGGTTGGTGCACAGCGTAAGATCGCCCGTAGCTTCAGCCGCGGTCGATGGAACGCAAGGAATGGACAAAATCGTGCGGGACCTTCCGGTGCCTTCAAGACCGCCAGAAACAGCTCGCCAACTCTCAATTAACTGCCAATCACTAGATCTGACAGATGCGAGGGCCTTTTGTCGAGTGCAGAAGTGGGCGGACCGCGGTGGGCTGGGCAAAGACGGAACTCGTCAGTCATCACTACCAGCTTCACAACGGGGAACTTAACCAAAAAAAAAATTGACATGCTATGCAAGGAATTCGGGACGCGCGAATGCTATGCAAGGAATTCGGGGCGCGCGAATTTTCGGCCGTTTAAGGATTTCCGGAGAACTCGCCACACACTGTGCCCGAAACTTAATCTCAATTTCGTAAAGAAGCAAAAAATAATATCACAAAAATACAACAGCTGTAACAATTATTTTAATATTTAATATTGCATTTAACTGTTATGTTTATTTCAATTTTTTATGTAGGTACATTAATTATGTTTCGAGTACTCAGCAGGTTTACATGTAACCATAAAATGAGGGTACTATCATGGAACATTACGGTTTACATGCAACTTTAAAATGAGCCTCGCCATGGAACATTGTAGTGTGATATTTTGTCTATAATTTTTGTTACTATTGTTTTGAAGGTTGTTCAGCAAGGGTATGAAATACGCTAAAAACGCATCTGAAACTGGAACTTTTAATCAAGAACTGAAAGTAATTATAGACTAATTGTATTCAAATAACACTTCAACAGTAATGTTAACCAGTTATATAACATACCGTAAAACTTACTTGCAGTACTTGACACTCGTGTCGGCAAAAGTCTCTTTGATTAGGATTCAATTTCACATTGTTCTTTGCAATGGACTCAGTTTTATACCTATAGTGTTTATAGAACTGCGTAACCTAAAATTCTTTCCCCATGCCTTTTGCGCTCGTTTGTCAGTCTGCAGAGAGTGCAGGTTTCACATAGTTCACTGTTCCTGGGAGAAAGTGGGCCCGAACTGTGTTAAGCACTTCTGTTTGATGTAGTGTTGGCACAGCTCGTTCGTCTGGGCGATGAGCCGCACTTACAAACGGGAGGTTGCTAGTGTCAAACCGGTTCGCACGAGCGAGAGGTAAATAATACCGTGAACGAGAGAAGGTATTTGTGGCTGAAGACGCTAAAGCAACATTCGATCTAACTATGCAGTTCCGGGTTCGAGTTCCACGTAAGGCAGGGGTATGTGTCGTTTTTAGATGCAATTTCGAGTTATTATAAAACGTAAGCTGTCCCCTAACAAAATGCGGAGTTGTTAGGGAGCAACACGAAATTATCAATTAAATAATCATTTGCAAACGGCTTGCATTGTGCACATTACGAAGCGAAATATTAGGAGCGGAAAATTTTTTATAACTTAAAATTTTTCGAATTAGAATATCTCGAGGAAAGACATCAGTTCCTGTGTAATTCAGGAAGTTACACGCATCCCGTACTGTATGCATTAACAAAAATGGGAAACTATGTTTTGTTTTCCAATGATTTTGTATCGGTAGACTACCTATTTCTTATGTTCATGGCATGCAAAGCTGTTTACTATTCGATGCGGCACGGGAGTAATGTCGTCTTCGTAGTCGCCAAATTGCTAACGTAAAGATATTTAAAAAAAAAATTTTCTGGCACATATAGTAAATTACTTACCACCAATCTACCGTGTAGGCCCGCCACACCCAGCTGAAGTTATTAAAATAGTATTAGCCGACTTGATGAGGCGCGACATAGGAAACCGGTTTACTGCCAAACTAGTGATATAAAAATAGCATGAGGCGTGGCATTTTTCTTGTTGGTAGTCACGCTTGTCCTGTCGTATATTTTTATTCGCCTCATGTATATGTATTCGCTACCCCTCCCCCGCCATATCATGGAATGCTGAAGGAGAAACTCAAAATATTGCTTGCCGCTTAATGAAATCCTTCCAGCGTAACATGTCATTACACAGTCTTTCGTTTATTCTGGTAATCATCCGACAAGCTTTTAATTTATATTTATTATTTTACTTTTGATATTCCTGATATGAATGCTGTCGTGTTTTCTACCACCCTCAATGCGGAAAATTTAGGGTAAATAAAACCCTCCGTTACTAATTATATGGGCAATATATTTAAAAGCGCTTAACTGTATCGAAAATATAAACACATACAATCAACAATAAATATCATCTGTAACAATGGTTCTATCCATTCTTCTTAAAGGCTGTTCACGGTAAAATAAGCGCATTAAGAAACTGAAAGAGATCATTTAAGTTATCACAAATTGTTACCCAGCACTTTTTATTCGACGTTAAATATGGAACTACTTTCCATACATCGTTACCAACTTTACTGGGCGCATGTCACCCAGTGAGACCGTTGAAATTACGCGAGCAGGGGCAGTGACATTTTTCTAAGGTTGATTTCAAAAGTGCTCACTTTATGGTGAACAACCTTTACCACGAAGTGGCCACCGCCCACTTGAAAATCGTGTTCTTATGTTCCGATTTTTCAGGGTTTTAAGGCACGATGCTGAACAGTTATTTCTCAATCAGATGAGCCCTACAAGTTCCTAGATATTTTGATTTAAAATAAGTGTACGGACCGATGTAGGATGTTTTTGTCATGACTACTACACGGCTCTGGTGATGCAATAATTTTGAAAGCAGGTATCATAATATTCCCGTACATAAAGAAAAGGCTACTCTCTGGATGGTGAGTTCTGTGTCCTAACACTAAAGATTAAACTTTCAGTAGAGACGCCTAGTGACGATTTCAGGAACTCTTCAAATGTCAGTTAGCCCTACTTACAGCGCGCACACAAAATATTTTCGGCATATTTCGTTATAATTATATTGTTAACTGCACTGCGGCACGAGTATTTGGATCCTATTATTACAACCCTAGCCGATCGTAAAACCAGTTTTTTTGCAAAGAGCGATTCAAACAACCAGATACCATGGCTGGCGTCAACTATGCACTTTTTTGGGCGGACGTAAACATTCTCACTCAAAACCAGTTCTTACCTTTTACACTTAAATATACCCCACGATTTAATTACAAGGTACTGCATGTAACGTATTCGTCACCATATAAGACTTGTGAATTCTCCTCTAAACAGTACCGCATGAAAAATCGTCGAATTCAAACATTTCTTGTGCCATTTTCTTATATTTAGCCATTGAAAAGTCAGACTGGTTTTCCTGTTTACCCTCTGCTAAATTAGTTTGACTGTTGATTTGCAATTTCCTGTAGCGACACTTGCTTCGGTGACTTACGTCGATTTAAACTACTTTTTTGTTGTTCACTCAATTGCGCTGCAGCATTACATACGATCTCCCGTGGTTGTCTCTGCAATAAGGGTGCAGAAAGTGTATTTATATAGTAAGAGGTTGTCTTTGAAAGACGTTTCTTGTTAGCACAACAACTCAGTTTCTATGCCCACGACCATTAGAAAGAGAAGGCCTTGGTGGCCGAGCTTTCATTTCAGGTGTATTAAATTGATTTGTTGGGACACAATATGTTATTGATTGCGAAATAATACCGTTAGACCACTGTTTATTTCCATAAACCCTGTAAATGCTGAACAAGTTAAAAGTTATCGCCTCTGCGCGTATGCCCCTGAACTAGGCAGAGTGGTTTCATCGTGATCATAGAACTTCAGGAATTTAAATGGTGACCCTATAATCTTATTGGACGCCCCTCTGTGGCAAAGTTCAATGCACGCCACTGTCGTAGATTCCCATGTATCCGATTCGCATATTTTGAGATATAGCAGTCTGAATAAGCAGTTTTTAGCTATTTTGGAGGGCATAAAAATAATCTTTCCAATGTGCATGATGTCTTGATTGCATCATTCCGTCACCATTTGGAATGTGCATTCTTTTCGTAGGTAAACCTACTGGGGGCACGTTTAATAGTTTCGTCAAAATGAACACTTTTCAAATACGCTACAGCGGATTTCAAGCATTAGGTTTATCACCTTATTAAGAACACATTGTTATTGAGTAACAATTTATAAAGTTGTTTTGAAAATAATGTCGTGCAAAACATTTAAGCTAGTTAACCACTTTTAATTAAACTGTTATTTTTAAGTGAACCTAGAAATTTAACGAAGTATTATGTTATTTCTGCCAAATAAAATTTGAGGGGTATTACTCTTCATTAAATATAATAAACATGTGTTGTATGCTACCACCTTTTTCTGTGTGATCGTGTTGATAGGCAGGAAAATGTTTTTAACTTTGCATAGTATACTCATACCTTCTAATTTCTTGTGATGCTTGCCACACCCCAAACGCCTGTCTTACAATATGCCCGATAGTGAAGTAAAAGAATAAACTGAACGGAACAGTTATTTTATGAGACTGTCCAAAAGTAACAATAAATAAGGAATTTCGGTACAAGTATGATTCGGGGGATCACGTGGTTCATCATGATTCCAGTGGGGATCCTTAAACCCTAGAGGGGGTTCGGAAACGCTAGTCCCCCATGGTCTCTATACCCATGCCCCGCAGCGGTGTACCGAACTTAATTCGCGACGTAGATGCCATGGAGGTAAGTCGTACCGTGTTAACTCGGGCCGCTCAACAACCGTGCCGGGACAGATCCCGCAGAGCCGCGAGCTGCTGAGAGACTAATCCCCTCCACTACCTCAAGTGCTCGTCACGTGACTGACCACTGACACTCACCGGGGTCTGCGCATGTTGTTTTGTCTCTTGTCCCACCTGACGGACACCTCGCCAAACGACATCCACCACCGTCGGGGCCTCTATCTCCGGAGAGGATGGAGGGAAGAGGGTTCAGAGGCAGAGGAATGTTTAACTTTTGACATTTTTAAATTACAACGTAATTTTTTCCTTTAAACTTTAACAAAATAATTCTAAGTCTCTGTTTTAAAATTTAACATGTTTTTAAATGTTATAACGTGATAAATTTTATGTTTCAACTATTTTATAAATTTATTTTAAATTTAACTAACAGACCAGTTTTGGCCTTCGGCTGGGTACTGGTGCCATTTTAATATGTCCTGTTCTGTGTTGTCTCTTGTCCCACTACAGGTAGTACTGAAACCTAAGTGCATCTCAGAGCTGAGCCTCATGCGCCTTGGCAAGCAGAGCATACTGTAACTACAAACAAGGTTTTACTACGACTGGGCAAACATAGCCGCTACTAGCGCCGTGGTTACCACCTATGCTAACTTCTAACCTGAACTACGAAGGGAGAGGGGAAAACCGGCATAGATATAGTAAAGAAATCCTCTACAGAAAAGAATTGCAAAACTGCATTCAATATACCTACCAAGTAAAAATAGGTTTTTATTAACAGACGATGGAAAAGGATCAATTTTATTAAAGGCTGTTCACGGTAAAGCAAGCATTTTTAAAATACTGCCCGTAACTACACGTGTGTTAGAGTACACGCTACCGCGGGAGCACTGGCAGCGAATAAATAAAAATAGTTCTAACACCCGACGTCGTAATCTGAATATAATTTCTAATTGTAGGGCAAGTGAAGTCGGTGTTTCTCGTTTTAAATATATTAGAGCACGAATTAGCGTATTATGAAGATTTATTCTTTCATTAAAATAATCCACGGTTTTACTTGGATGGCGCATGAATAATGCGAGGCGGTCCATTGCAATGTTAATTTTACATATGGCGGAAGGATACAAATGAGGACAGTAGATCCTAAGTAGAGCTATGAGAAGTGCTCAACCTAACTTGAACCGTCTATATATAAAGGTAAGTAAGAATGTTTGAAACACTAGAACACAAAAGCGTAGGAGGGAGAGGGGGCGCTTCCTTTATTTTTTATGCAAATACGCAGCAGGGTTGTGCAACACGCTGAAGGAGTGGCGAGGAGGCGGCAAGTGCAACGCAAAGCGAGCGCAGCGCATGACCTGCTCTGTTCTCGTGAATCAGCTGGCTGTCCTTGCGACTGTCTAGGGCCGTCCTCCAAGGTCGTCGCTGCCCACACAATGCCACCGCAAGGTCAGTCGCCCCGCAGCATCCTCCCCATCCCCCCTCCCACCACGCTTCCATAACTCTCACTAGAGCAAAGCAGCAAAGACCAGGGCACAATTGCTATAAGCACATCATTAACACAACACAGTGATATACATAAGATTTTAACCGTTTGATTTCAGTTAGACTGGCTACAACAGTGCATAGCGATAAGCACTTATCTAAGTACAGTGATAGTAACAAGAAAGTTCAACTTCTCTTGTTGCTATCGCTGTGCGTCAACACTCAATCAGAAGGTCCGACACTTGTACTACGTTATCAAATTAAAAACTTATTTACGAATCAAGAAAGTGTGTATGTTGACTTCATTCTTAGGGCACATATTTTCTTTTGTTTATTTCTGGATAATCGCAACCACGGAAGTTTTGTAACGTTTTTTAAGTAACGTTAATAGTAAAAATTGAAATGAAAATAATTTCTCATTTTAAAAACGTCTCATATCAATCGAAATTTATTTTTGACGAAAAACCGCTACCAACTATATATAACTTAATTTCTCCAGTACTAAACGTAGCAACATAAACAAACTAATATGATTATCGTTATATCAGTTGTAGCCAGGTCACTGTGCTTGCGTTGTGTTTTGCATGTACTTATCGCTAAAAATGCGAATGTGTTAGTTACATGTCAATTGTAGGCCGGCCTTAACACGTTCCCGCTGGAGCGTCGACCGTGCATCACCCTAACCCACCACAAATACCTTGGAGCGACGCCGCACCAGTTGATTACAAGGAAACTCACTATGGCTGCGGGCTGTTCACGGTATAATTTATATATCAACCTATGGGGAAAAAAATCACTGCTCGTTAACTGCCCATGTGCTACCGTGCATATTGACATTCAATCTCCCAGTTAAGGTGGTAGGGAAATTAAGACTTGTGTACTACGAGTGTAATTTTTAAATATATGGCGAAACACGTTACGTCTTTTTCGCTTTGTTCTCACCAAGAGTACGGACTGGAAAATGTTTACATTTCTTAAGATTTCACTGTTTCACTTGACTCGAGCGTGAATAAAGTGATTAGGTCCGTGTCAATGTAAATTTGATATATGGAGGAAGAATACAAAATTAGGAGGAAAAAACATGCTACGCCGGGTCTCAAAAATGCCATTAAGGTATATTCACAAGTTAGGAACAAAACGAGATTCCTCATGGGGGAATTTGGAACAGAGTCACTTTTAAGATGGCGGTAAATGGAGAAACTCTATACACTTGTGTAAAAGTACGTGTTTCACTAGAATTGTTATATACCTCCATCTGCCAAATTATTAAGGGACCCACCTACCTGCAACGTTTTTCTCCTTTTTTTTACCCAGAAACGCAGGAGCAATTAGGGTTACGCTGGCACGCGCTAAAGGAGCGCCATCGCCTCTACGCGCATGGCTCTGAAGTATGAACTGGCATGCAGTGTTCTCGTAGTGCTGCGTGTACCTATTGAACTTTCAGCGGTGACCCTATAATTTTATCGATGAAAAGTCTGTAGCAAAGTTCAATACAGGTTGTAATAATACCTATCGGGGGAGGGGGGGGGGAAACTTGGATATATATATATATATATATATATATATATATATAGAAAGATAGAGAGAGAGAGTTTATTTATGCTCCACTTATGGGTAGTAACCCCTGTAAGAGAACGGGTGAACATTGCCCTGGTTTTCTAGTCAAATGTAATGTAAACACGCAGAACTGCATCATTAATGTGCAACGATCTGGGACAAATTCATAGTAATATAATTAACATCGAACACTAGCCAACTAACAGCTAACTTGCATGCCGTAAACCACATCATCAAAGTTGCTGGAATTCCACATCAACAGAATTTCAATTACCTGGATAGCTCTGCTCACAACCAGCTTCTGTAAAACACTACACAGCACAAGAGAAGACATAGGAACCAACTATGAATTTATTTAAAGCAATGGAAAACTTCCAATGTTTAAGCAATGATTTAATGTGGGAAAATATCATAGACATAAATTGCATAAAAAATTTAATTCCTTGGTAGTGTCAAAAATGCAAAAGAATATGCACGCAGCAGCTGGACGAGGTCCTTAAAGATATCTCTCATTATGCCTCATACAAATACAAGTTAAGTGAGTAGAGTATTTGAAGGTGAAAAAAAAATTACTATCTATACCTCTTGAATGTTGCACACAATAAAGCTTTGCAGTGTAAACTTCATTCAGTTCAAATTAAAAGTCACTAATGTTTTCACATATGGCCGTTACAATAAACTACGTGTCTGTAAAATTCCATATTTCAAATGCTCCTGGCTAGCACAGTTTATGTTGGTAGATCAATCAGATACTTATTTAAATCTCAGGCACTTTGTGACCACTGTAAAGTGTCGGGAAATGATGCTGCTTACTTTAAAAGTTTATTAAACACTCTCGAGTACGTGTAACGGTAACTGTATATTAAGGTGGGATCATACCTTATATAAATGTAGAGTTTCTCACACTAATTTTATATGTAGACCTGTTATGACGGTAGTGCCGTGTACCGTTGGCTTATCACTCAAATTGTAATATACTTTTTTTGGGTCTAATTAACCTTAAATCATTTAATTTACACTTTTAACGTAGAACATTTCAGCTGCTGGGTGTACACTAATATTACGTATAATTAAGACAATAAAATTATGATATAATAATATTACATGTGAAACATACGACATTCATAATATTTGTTTACAAAATAAACGTGCTTGTACTAGTATTATAAATTTGCAAGCTAATTTAAAAGGCGTTGAAATGCAAATCGCACGTGTAAATAATCAGACGTTGTGCATGTCTCCCTACACTTTACTCACGGCGAACATACATTTAGGTGAGCAAGTGAGTTCAAGTTTCTTTTAATTTATACGTAACGTCACCCAGAACAAAATCTGTTCTAATTACACACATACTTCAGGTGCTAACAATAGCCATGGCAACGTACGTTAATAAGTAGAATTTTTCATTATACACACGTGTTCATCAATCATAATAAAGGCATTCAGTTTAAAGAATTCCATAAATTGTACATTGTAACAGTGTGAAATACTAGTGCTTAGTTTCAGTTTCAACAGTTTATTGATCTTCCCCCCCCCCCCCTTTAAAAGGGTGTTATCTTGCCCTCTTCAAAAAAAATACCTAGCACAGTTGTTTTAAATATCATTTTTTTTAAATCCTCTTTCTGCCTCCTCCCTGCGGTCACGTATCATATTTCGCCAGAAACAGCGATGGCCGCCGGCTTCTCCTCAAATCAGGGCGAAGACACACAGCCGTCGCGAAGCCAAATCAGTCACACGAAAGCCGTGTTCCGGGTACAATCCGAGCGCGCCGTCGCGCCGTGTCGGGGGGTTCTTGCGTCGTAGGTGAGATTACAGCTGTCTCAGGAGCTAACTGAAACAGTGCTGACACCAACTTAAGTGCCATGGAACTTCGCTGAGCGTCCAAAACCACACGCTATGTAAGGGTTAATTCGAATGTGGCAGTGATGATGCGCTCGTACTACAGCAGCTGCGTAAAATGTAAACAATGCAATTTTTTTTCTGTGAGAAATTACGTGCGGTGACACTAATTCTTCGTAGCAGTTTTATAGCTAACCCGGCATAAGTCCCTCGGGTATAATGCACCGCTTTGCTTAGTGGTGGCGTCCTTATGTCACTACATAAGTCTAAACAAATACTCTAAAGACAGTCTTTCTTCATACGTCAGCACCTCTTCTGCGGCTCAGAAGAAAAATGAATAGATTAGAAGAACAGCCTTTCACCAGATACCTGATGAATGCATAACAAATGCATAAGGAGAATATTGCGACATCTCGCAAGACGACTTTAAAATCAACAATTAAATACATGATGACTCAGAAGCCAATTAACTACACACTTGAAGAAGAAATTAAATACAACATTATTTACAACACTAAACAATCAACATTAACTAACCACACTATACTAGGAACAAACACGAAGAAACTATATGCAAACATCCGTCAACCAACTAGGATCACGCAGGAGTTTATTAATTATTTCAACCAGGATTAATTCTCAAGAGGACACTGGATTACTCTTCCATCAATGCAAGTAAGTGTCAGTGTATAGGCTAGGAACTGTTATCCCATGAGTTTAATTTCCCCTCTAACTGTGTAGGTGCTTCTCGCAGTACAAAACAACACCGTAAGACTTATGATCCTTATATTACATTACTGTGAATGAAGCTTATTTCACTTGCCATATTTCTTGGCAGAAGACTACAGCGGTTAGTTACTGGGGACCAAGGGCTTATCTTGTAGGCGCGTAAATACATATTATTCCATGCAATATTAATTCTTTGCATTCGTATACACAATACAGGCGGCTCTCAGGCTCCGTACAATAACAAACATCGCCCTTTTACATTTTTCTCTTCTTCAGTCCAGGAAAAATATACTGTCGTACGCTGTCTGTAAATTCCAGAGTACTGATACCTACTCGTGCTATATTTTCACAGTAGAATGTCATACTCAGGTTTCCGTCCTGATTGGTGCATTGTACAGCTTCAGCTGACGTAATTGTAGCTTCCCAACATTACTTCGGTTACAGGGTTAGCTAACACACAGCAATTATCGTTCTTCTTTCCCGTCTCGAGATAGGAGCTAGACTAAATTGGTGAAAGTTTGGCGCACACAAAATCCTATAACTTGCTTATATTGACGGCAAGGGCCAAAACTAAAGTTCCAATTTCCAACTCGGTTAGCTTAGAGGTTTTGTAACAGCGACTGCACCTTTCAGCCGAAATTTTTAATCGCTGGGCCACGAGATTCTGTACTTCATTTCTTACTTCGTGTTGACTCAGTTGCGTAATTCCAATAGTCTCAGGAGGTAATGGTAGGTGTTGCGGGCTAAACAAACATGATTGCTGACCAGTCAAAATCTCTTATTCTACGAGCCGCCTGCTTGTGTGGGCACAGACGCAGGTATCCTAGAGTCCAGCAGCTCCTGATTATAAAAATATCCGCCTCCCTGTTGCGTAGTGTACATAGGCCCGTTGTGTGTCACTACAGCTGATAGTGAGCTCGCGCCTCCAGCTGCCTGGCTCTTCACATTGTTATTTCCATGCGATGGTTGCACAGCTGTACCACGATCATTGTGGTCGGAGCTGTCCGGATTACCGCGGTGAGGTCTCTGTTCCTCGTGGTCTGTTTTCTTTCGTTTGTTGTCACGTTCATAGGTACAGTTTCCTCCAGATTGTTCACTGTCAGAATCGCTGTCGTGACGTCCTCTTCCTCTCCATTTATTCCCCCGTCTATTCCGCCAGTTGCGGTAGCCTTAACCACGAGTCTTACAAAAATTATTCTGCCAGCCTCCCTGGCCTCCTTGTGAATAAGGCGTTGTCCTTACATTGCGTACATGCGGGTTATTGCCATACCTAGGGGGCGGTCTGCTGCCTGTGGCAGTGTGGTCGGTATACTGCGGTCTTCGGTCGGGAGGGCTCTGCCTATCTTGATCACTATTATTCTGCATCCTCTGCAGGCTATCAATCTGGTCATAAGCTAGGAGGTCTTTTCTGGAGGTGGGCAAGTTCTCCGGGTGTCTCCCCATCCAGTGAGACTGATAATGATAAGGGAGCTGCCTTAAAACCATTGCCACAAACTCTTCGTCGTGCATTTCAGCTAGATGATTTTCAAGCTTTTTGCCCTGGCCTGGGATAAATCTCTCACTATGCAACTGCGCCCTCAGGTTACCCTGAATCTTTTTGCTCCAAAAATGATGTGTATATTTTTCGTTAAATTCATTGTAGGTGTGAACTGTGGACTTATTCATCTCCCACCAATAATATGAATTGTTCCCGAAACTTAGGGAAAGGCGGCGCAGCATGTCCGCGTCTGGTAGTCCGAACACACTGGCATATTCTTCAAACCTCTTTACAAAATTGATTGGGTTTTCTTCGTAGCGTCCTTAAAACCTTGGCACTTGTTCAACTCACAGTTTTGATGGGTAATGCACACATGTACCAGCTAAGTTATCGGCCGTACAGAAGTGTGACTGTCGTTCCCCATTATCTTTGGGTAAGGTTTGCAATACATCTGTAGCTACTGACGGTCGTGACTGTTCTACACTGGGCTCTCCCCTTAAGCTTGGGTCTCCTACAGAAACTGTCAACACCGTCCACTGTGTTTCTCAGGTTACCCACCTCCGTTTCTACATGGCTTAGGTTATCCGCCAACTTATTCATTCGCTCCTAGGACTGCTTTTTAGCACTGCTTCGGGCTCGCTCTAATTGAGAATTACGGTGCTCCACATGCTGACCAAAATAACTCAAATCTGCCTCCGCTTGTCCTCGAACTTGTCCCGTAATTTGCGCCAGATCTGTATGCTTTACCAATCAACCTTAAATTCTGTCGAGTTTCTCCTGGCTATTTTCCATATGGTGAATAATGTCAGCTTTCTGTTCCAACATGCTAGCTTTGATTTGCTCGGCCATTCTAGCTTTAATTTGTTCGGCCATGCTAGCCTGGAATTGTAGCAGTAGTGTCCTCATAAGGCCAGACTGGCTATCGGTATTATGTACAGCTGCGGATGCTGCTTGAAACTCCTCCGCACTAGATACTGAGCTGGTCTCGTCATTCCTTTCGTGCACGAACCCTGTTAATACACTTTCTCCTGTCTTTTACAGTGCAGTTGTATCTGTTACGTTACTGGTATCCATTATAGTAACTTTTTACTCGTTTTTCCGATAGTCAATGGGCGCAGTGTTAAGTAGGTTATACCCTGTTCGAGTAGACCTACTCAAAAGTTATGTGGTTTCGCCTTTCTTTTAAAAGCAAAGCACCTTTCAAACGCAGCTACACTTTCCAGTATTTCCGCCTCGCGTTAATGACGCCACTATAATAATACCTGTGTGGGGAAAAACTTGGACAGAGAGATATATAGTTTATTTATGCTCCACTTATGGGTATTAATTAACCCCTGTAAGAAAACGGGTGAACATTGCCCTGGTTTTCTAGTCAAACGTAATGTATACACGCAGAACTGCATCATTAATGTGCAACGATCTGGGACAAATTCATAGTAATATAATTAACATCGAACACTAGCCAGCTAACTTGCATGCCGCAAACCACATCGTCGAAGTTGCTGGAATTCCACACCAACAGAATTTCAATTACCCGGATAGTTCTGCTCACAACCAGATTTTGTAAAACACTACACAACACAAGGGAAGACATAGGAACCAACTATGTATTTATTTAAAGCAATGGAAAACTTCCAATGTTTAAGCAATGATTTAATGTGGGAAAATATCATAGACATAAATTGCATAAAAAATTTAATTCCTTGGTAGTGTCAAAAATGCGAAAGAATATGCACGCAGCAGCTGGACGAGGTCCTTAAAGACGTCTCTCATTATGCCTCATACAAATACAAGTTAAGTGAGTAGAGTATTTGAAGGTGAAAAAAAAATTACTATCTAGACCTCTTGAATGTTGCACACAATAAAGTTTTGCAGTGTAAACTTAATTCACTTCAAAATAAAAGTCGCTAATGTTCTCACACTTGGCAGTTACAATAAATTACGTGCCTATATAATTGCATATTTAAAATGCTCCTGGATAGCACAGTCTATGTCTGTAGAGCAATAACATACTTATTTTAATATCAGGCACTTTGTGACCACTGAAAAGTGTCGGGATATGATACTGCTTACTTTAAAAGTTAATTAAACACTCTCAAGTACGTGTAACGGTAACTGTATATTAAGGTGGGATCATACCTTATATAAATGTAGAGTTTCTCACACTAATTTTATATGTAGACCTGTTATGACGGTAGTGCCGTGTACCGTTGGCTTATCACTCAAATTGTAATATACTTTTTTTGGGTCTAATTAATGTTAAATCATTTAATTTATACTTTTAACGTAGAACTAAGGCCTCACTGGCCTGCTGCCGTTGTGACCCACTTAATTCAAGATTGAGTATGGAACTTTCCGTCGCCATCCATTATCGACAGCGGTTAAATATTCAAATTAATACAGAGTACAAAGGGATTAATCCAGGGTGCTTTCCAGTACCGTGACGATTCTAAAAGGTGCACCTAAATTTTGCCAACTTGCACACAATTAACAAGTTACTTGAAACCTGATAAAACGAAATAAAATCACAACAATTCATATATGGAAAATTAACATTTCAGCTGCTGCGTGTACATTAATATTGCATATAATTAAGAAAATAAAATAATGATATAACAATATTACATGTGAAACATATGACATTCATAAATAAATATAACTGTCATCAAAAGGAATTTCTCGATTCTGTTGTCACATTTAATTAAAGTAGTGGCGTAGTACAACATTTGGTTAAATCTGGTTTTACGACCGAATGTTAAACACGTAGACATATCTAGTTAATTACCTACTGCAGGGCGAAGAATAGAGTTTATAATTCACTTACGTCCTAACACAATACAAACAGGAATAAAAAAAAAAAAAAAAAAACATATTTTATGGAAATGGTAAAATCCCATATCCGGTACACGTGCAACATCGGTTCTATTTGGTGACGAGAATTTTTAGGGCCAAACTATAGCGTTGAACTTCCCAACCTGAGTAGAACAAATCTTAATGATTATATATATATATATATATATATAACACGCAGCATTTACAATTTGGTAAGCCGTCACGGTATCACCGGCACGTAATAATTTACCTTCGCGTTATTAAAAAAATTCTCTTCCCCCCCCCCCCCCCTTTAGCTTTTACGATGGGAAACTAAAAGGTGTGACTAGCGTACTGCAAGCCTCCAAATGTACACAAATTGTCTTGAAAATGTTGAATGTGTGGTGCATTTTACATGTTATTGTAATATTTTATTTTTAAAATATTTTTTAATGTGCTGTATGTGTTAATTATCAAGTACTGATACAAACTTCTCTTTTTTGAAATAGTTAATATGGTTGTAACCGGTCAAAGACCTTGTAATAAATAAATAACTATAGGCTATTACATATTACAAAATTTTCACTGTAACTTGCTTTTTACATAGGTGCATCATCACTGAGCTTATTGCAGTACATTTAAATGGCCAATAACAAGTAATCGCCATACGCGCTATTCTCCTCTGCGACTTAACAGAGCATTTTTATTTGCGTTGTGCTTGACGGCTAAAATGAAACGTCAGATGACATGTCACTTCAGCTTGGGGGGAAAGGTTCCTCCGCACTAATGAAGCCTCAAACCTAAAAATAGCTTTGTTAAACACTGTCTGCTTACGCAACTACAGTTAGAAGCACGACGAAGTCGTATTAGACAAAAAGAGAAGGAAAAGAAACTGGCGAAATTCAGTACGAAACCATCGTTATAGTCTATTCGTGCGTTGATGTTCGGGAAGATACCACCACTTCGCGGTAATTTAAAGCTTTGCGTGAACTTTCAATTTATTGTATAATCAGTGGCGTTGAGTGAAATAGTTACGAATTTGCAATGGGGGAGGGGGTGGGAGAGAGAGAAAGAGAGAGAAAGAGAGAGAAAGAGAAAGAGAGAGAGAGAGAGAGAGAGAGAAGGGGGAGGACACACGTTGAGAAGGGAATCTAAGAAACTCTGTTAAACACACCAAAATTTTGAAAAGTTTGCAATTAGTCAACATCTTATGCAAGTTTTATTCGTCACATCAGCTAAAGGAAACAAATATTAGGTATTAGAAATTCAAAATTCATTTAATAAATTTATTACTCTTGAGAAGTAGCAACCAATAAAAATTCGGTTCATAAAGTAGGATAAGGTTGATAAATACAAACAATTTTTGAGGGGTGCAAAATGTTATTTTGTACGACTCATTAAAAGTTCAGGGAGCAGGATATACGGAAATCTTACATTTTAACTCAATTATAACAGTGATTCAATTAAAATACACTAACGTTTGTGAAAAATTCAACACGAAGAACGATACATGTGATAGAAATGAAATCTATACCACAGTTTAGGTATATGACCAATACACAATTGAATAGGATTACAGAACTGTACATAATCTCTCTCCTTGAGAATTCAGTATGATGTGATGCCACATGTGTTGCAATCAGGGCTTCTAACGTCGTAGAATAGAATCAAAGAGGGTCTGGATATGTTCCTGCGGAATCTTTCTCCACGCGATCTGTATGCGAGTCCACAAAGCATCAACCGTGGTTGCTGGAGTACCATGATGAACATATTGCTGACCAACCATATCCCAGACATGTTTGATGGGCCACATGTCAGACGCATATGCAGGCCAGGGAAGCAGTGGTACCCGTCATTCATTGAAGAAGGATTGCACATTCCTCGCTACATGTGGCCGGGCATTGTCCTGCTAAAATATGGCACGTGGAGTCTCAAGGAGTGGCAGTACCTCGGGCTGTAAAACATCCCTGATGCAGGAGTTGCTGTTCAGATTGCCCTCAAGACGTAGGATTCAAGATAGCATGTTGTATACAATGACGCCCCAAACCATCACACTTGGAATTTGTCCGCTATGTCGCTCCACAATGCAGGCTGCCATATTGCGGTCACCACTGTAGCCTCTAACACGCACGCGGCCATCAATTTAGAGCAGGTTGAAGCGGGACTCGTCCAAAAACACTACACTTTGCAACTCAGCACGCCAGCGATGGCGTTCACGTGCCCATTGCAGTCTGAAGTGTTTGTGGTTTCTGGACAATGGAACCCGATGCAATGGCATGCATGCCACCATTCCAGCCCGCAGCAGACAGCATCAAACCGTCGATGCATACAGACTGTTGCAGTGCTCCACTGTCGAGCCAACAGCCATGCGGACACTATGGCGATCATCCCATGCTGTAGTCAGATTGCGTGGTCCAGTACCTGCTCGTCGCTGTGTACGACCCTCTTCTGTCACCTGGTGCCACACATGCATCACTGTCGTAGCAGCATGCCCCGTACGAGCCTAAATGTCACGGAATGACAAACTCGTTTTCCGAAGACTGATCATTCTGCCCAGTTCGAACTCGCTCACATGCTGACACGGTGCCCTTTAGCATTGGTGAGGCATAATAACACTTGCTTTCACTTCTTTTGATGGCTTTTCACTGACTGAGTTTGGCGTAACGTGGACCTTTCTGGTTACACAAGAGAGGGCGCTGCTGAGCCTACATGTATGCCTTCTTTCTGCAATCGTAATCACTAGAGACCTGAAAAATTCACTAGTTCAGACATGTAGGCTAGACGCTACAGTCGTAGTACAAATATGCCAGTGTCAACTGCACATCGGTTGCCTGCTGTCACAGTGAAAGGCGACACCTATCACAGTGAAATGCAACACCTCTCAAAATTAACACTATGAATTCCATTATCAGTGCATGTGTCCAAAATTTCTTACGCCGACTTTGCACCTCCTCTATTGTTACACCGATTCCCTAATCAATTCTGTTGCTTGTGACAACATCTATAAGGTAATTACCCCAGATTAAAAGGCACGGTTTGATAAATCCAACTATGCGCTCGATAATCAGCAAGGATTCCATCACAGGAACAAAGGCCGTAACAAGGGTGATGAAAGATAAATATGCTGGGCGCACAATCACACACTTTGTGGGTTTATGTCTAAGCTTTACGCTTATGTTGTTGCGAATGAGCAATGTATTCGTAAGGCAAAGGGTGTAAAACCCAACATGTTGCAATCACTCAGGTACTAGAATTATCGAGATTGCCTCGAAACGTGAACGAGGGTAATGGGGACCCAATATCAGTTCCGTTCGCATGCTCATCAAGTCTGTACCGAATGCGTAACAAAGGTAGTGTTATCAGGTATGGATGATAAGCATTACATTGATACAGATGGAATACAACCTTACCTTGGAGGCACTACAGAATACCTGAGTAATTTTTTTTTTTAATTTTTCTCCGTATATTAATTTCAGGAACACAATAAATTTATAAACCTCCCAGCACCACACACCGCCAAGGACCTCCATCTGCCGCCACCACACGCACCTCCTGTTCCACACTCATCGAAGCTAACTACAGCTGTCGGCAATCATCATTGTAGCTGACTGCAAACATCATCGCAGATGACTACAAGTACAAATTGCATCACCATTCAATGCTGCTGCTCCCTGTTTGCCAAACAAGATTACTACCATCTTCGATAAATTGTCCCCTTCTCAAATAAGAAGAAATTCACAGTGGAAACAAGGTGCATGTGAGTGTGTTGTAAACAGTCATTTGGCGTGTGTGTCTGAAAAAAAAAAATACCGGATATGAAACCTACACAAAAGAACTCTCCACAGTAAGCATCTTTTTTAAACTCCTCAAGAGATTGTAAATATTGTATAAACTTAATACCATAATGCTCTGAAATTTTTTTTATAATTTAGAATATTGTTTGCTGTATGTAGATCTCTTAATTGTGTTTTAGTTTGTGTAAATATTAACTTGATTTGATGACGAAATAATGTATTTTTTTTTTAAACTTTTTTTTAGTAAGTATCAATAACTTGTAACTCAATGTCAGAAAATAATAATTAAAAAACAATAATCTTGTTTTTATCCTAAAGTGATTAATATGGTAAGAAATTTGTGTATAATGAATTGTTTGTTGTAAAGTGAATGTTTTTTGTTTGACATTGTAAATACTTAGGTTTAGGGATCATTTTTGAAAAGAATATTTTATAATAAAATGTTAAAAATGAATAATGTCTCTTTTTATTAATTATTTAAAACCTCATGTAACTAACTTTTTCAATAATGACTAAACATTGATCATAACAGGCTAAGTATATTCCATGAAAAAAACCTGCGCTAGAATGAATAAGTTTTGCAAAGAAACAAGCCAGCAGGTTGAAAGTCATTGTCCACTCCAGCTATTCAAATTGAAGGTTGGTGTAGGAGACATGACGCCCTGCTGGCCAACTTTTGTGACATTCCAGGGGAAAATACTAAAGCGAGCCCCGAATACCTTTACAGAGGCGGGTAGCAAAGACCTCTGTACCTCCTTGCCTACAATAAAGTGTCTCCAGCTAAAACTTTTACGTCTGCACCAAACAGAAACCAGCAAACAATTTAAACATTTCATTTTACATATACACAGATTACAGCTCTTCAAGATCAAACACGATGATGTCTGGAGAAGACAAAAACAATATATTATATTTAACTAGTATTTTAATTTTAAAAATTATTTAAATTCAACTCAAGTTATGTAAAAATACCTGTATATTTCACATAAATTTACAAAAATCTAACCTACCTTCATCTCTAGTACTAGCCGCGATTTTCATCAAGCGATATTATTTGCTCTGGGGTTCAGATCTCGTTCACAGTATTCGTAAACTATAGTGTGATCTGGTTTTTTAATTTATCGGAAAATATAAATTTTCTTGTGTTACGTCAATATTGTGGTAAGATTTTCAAATCACTTTTCTGAGCTCGGTCTATGAAAATTCCTAGCAGTTTAAAATACTGTTTGTGTAAACAAGTGCAGTGAATTTCATAAACATTTTAAATGTTCTCCTTCATTTACAAGTTTTTACCATAACTTAAACGCAGTTGCCTATTGGCTGTGCTAGATGTATCTACTCACAGGTCGACGTAAGTGCTACTCATTCATACATCGAACCGACTTATTTTTATATCATTTCAGGTACGCGATTGTGTCTGGTTTAAATCGTATTCAGAGTTTTTCTGCTGTAAGATATCATTCACCAGGCTGAATCGTGTAATGTACGTGTAAACTTGTTAATGTGTTTACGAAGACTGTCGTTTGATTAAAGTAATTTATAGGGACATTTTTGCTTCACTAATTAACTCATTTAGGAAAGTCACATAACTTCTTTTTACACGTGGATTACGTTTAAAGACAGTAAAACATAGTTGTTCGTTATACTTGTCTTTCCTGTAAATTATATTTCTAAGCTGGAGACTCAAGTTACATTTAATTCTATACTGGAGTAATTCCACTTATTATTCATGAAGTCATTTGAAATTTGCGATTCGATGCTTGTAATTTATTCATACCTACAATACTCTGAAATCCTCTAACATTTAATTGCATTTGGAAACAGTCGTCAATCGTTTGTCATTACTAACACGTAAATCGCATCTTTCAAAGTCGCCTCTCTCCCACCACTGTCTAGGAGTAATATTCCCAAAAAAAAACTATCAAATTTACACTTAGTCCACTCTTGCACTCAACTGAACACCTATATAACACATTGCAACCCACCACTCTGGTCATCGCCTTAGAACACCACAGCGTCAACATCGTACAGAGCTCCTGTTACCCCCTCCCTCCCCCAATAAGAAAAAAAATCAAGGAAAAAATAAAACAAATTTTATCCAATAAAAATTAACCCTTTTGACTAACCACTTCAATTAAATTTAACCCTTTAAATTTTTGATGGGATCGGATTAAGGATTAAGCCTTTCGATCAAATCAATAATCCATCAATTAATCAAAGATGAAGTAGAACCGGCCCACTGATACCATTCCGAAATCGAAAATATCAAAATGATAGAAAATTCTAACAGTAATGCACTTAGTTGCCTCTGAACAGAACTAAAATGTTGACCATTACTTCATAGTTTCATATTGCTTTATTTCAACAAGGAGTTAACGAGATCGTCCTCTTAAGTAATATTCAATAAAATCAGCTAGTTTTCTTACAGTGACTCAATAACGTATACATTATCTGAAACTCAGGAAACAAATATTAACGAAATTAATAACTTTAGTAGAAATTACCGAAGTCTTCTCGTCTTCTTCTCACGCAGTGTTCACAGCAAGGGACACGCTCCAGATGGTCCGACTATCAATCTCCATTCGGCATGAACCTAAAGTTACAAAATACTTCGAAATGCATATAATTAAAACATATTACACGACCAGACCTATATCCTTGTAGGTTCTCGCCAACTAAGGCGTCCGTATTAATTCATGGACATTAAACGTAAAATTAACTTTTGAGTAGTTTCCCTTATTAGTTGCCCTTATGATGATAATGATTCAAATTTTAAGTTCTTGTCATAATCGCCACGGCAATAAATAAATGTGACGCGTTCTCACAAAAGGTACCTTAGGGTGAAAACTTAAGTTTTCCAGGAGGTTCAAAAAAGGGTTGAAAATGCGAAAATTATCTTTTTCGAGATATGAACGGAACACGCTGAGATTATAAACTCTACAAGAGTGCGACTTGTTTCATTGAATACCTCGTAAAATTTTCTACACAAACAGCCCAAAACCCGAAAATGGTTTTCACCCTAAGGTGCCTTCTTTGAGAACTCATCACTAATATGGAACAAAAAAAAAAGTATTTCTCAATTTTGATGAACTTATTTGTAGAAGGGGCCGTGGTGGCCGAGCGGTTTGCTCGCCCGCCTCCCGCCAAGGCGAACCGGGTTAAATCCCTGGACGGGTCACCGGATCCTCGCATGTGGGAATCGTGGCGGACAATGCCGTTTATCGGCGAGTTTTCTCGGGGATCTCCTCCCCGTCCTTTCATTTCCGGCGCTGCTCCATATACACCTCAATCACCCTCATCAGCTCTCAAGACCTCGCTGTTAACAGCCGATAAAATATCTTCACTCACTCACTTTAGTTGTAGAATATGTAATTAGATATGATTATTGCCGATAGAATCATTAGCCACAGAAAAAAAAATCGTTACAATCGGGAACCAGGCGTGTCTTCTCGTGCAAGGTTCGTGGCGACAGTGCCACAGAGTATTTTCACCTCGGAGGCAAGTAGCTGTTAGCATGTCGGGCGTGGAAGGTGGAATGTGAATCGGCCGCCTACTAGTCACGTCGAGTGGATAAGACGGTATTTTACGAGCGACGGGAGCGCGCGGGCGGCGCTCGGGACAGGTTTCGTAACGCGTTACTTAGTGGTTCCGACGACGTCCATCGGTTTGGCTCGTGCCGCGACGTCCGTCCGTCCGTCGCTGCTATAGTCTGCTCGCGGTTTCTTCACACTTCCTGTATCAGACATTTGAAAAATCACACCATGCGTGACGCGCTTCTTTCTTTCTAAGTATGCCATGTATCTTAATCGTTTACTAAAGGCTGTTCAAGATAAAGTGAGCACTTTTCAAATCAACCTTAGAAAAAAGTTACTGCGCCCACCTGCTATATTTCAACGGGCACAATGAGTGACAAGCGCTCAGTAAAGTTGGTAATGATGGAGGGAAAGTTGTTCCATATCTTAACGTCGAATAAAAAGTGTTGTTAGGTAACCATTTGTATTATATTAAGTTATTTATTTCATTTCTGTTTTTGTTAAATACATCGAAGTGTAAAAATAAGTGAATTTTTTAAATATTTACTTTTCTAATTAATGTCACATTTTTATTTGACCGACGCATGAATAAAGTGACGATGCTCGTGCAAATGTTAATTTTACATAAGGCAGAAGATTACACATCGTGCATACATGCAGATCTTGAGCAGGGTTTTTGAAAGTGCTCATTTTACCGTGAACAGCCTATACTTCTGTTAACATAAAAGTATCTTACTTTTGGTTAAATCGAATACTCACTTATATTTGGTTTATGCATTATAATATTTATTTTATATTCAATAATAATTAATACAGGGATAAAATAGGGGTGTTGGTACGCCTGATAAGAAATAGTTCTTTTGGAAAACATTATTTAAGTGACTGCGCACTAATGCGATGCGCTGCTCTTTGATGTAATTGTCTAGACTTAGTTAAGCTTTATTCGTATGAAGCGGAGGAATATCCTGAAAGTAGAACTTGAGCAGGGGTTCAGGAAAGTTGAAAATAACCGTTGATGGACTATATCTTGCGCATTCCAGGCCCGGCCAATCAACTATACCGCACCACGCGAGGCGGCAGTAAAAGTTAAGCCCACCTGTCGGGTTACCGCACCCACTGCTCTCTCCCCAGAAACTTTACATCTCGTACAGTCCGCTCGAGATAATTCTGGTATTTTACCTCTTTCAAATTGCCTCACAGATAATAATGCACAGGGCAACAGAAGGAGAATTTTGAGCCGTAACACACAGAGTGTAGAACAGGACTACTTCGGCTTAAATTGCTGCCTAACCTTGCGTTCGGGACCGTCGAACAAAATCTTTTGGGTACAAGGATTAAGTCTGACAAGTTTTATAACATCTCCATTCCCGTGTCGACTGCCCAACAATCTTCCATCTTTTTTCCCGTGTACTAAGGTCAACCTCTACCTACAACCTGCTTACTTCCACATACCGCTATCGTTATGCGTGTACGCGTATGCCTTACGCGTACATGCGGCTATGGTCACCCAGGAATTGAATGTGTCCATGTTTTTCTTGGGGTATTATTATACATTTATTTTTTTATTTTACTCTACCGTAGATCCTTTAGCGTGTGTGATTTATTTCACGTCAAGCGATCACTGTTTCGGATTGACTTGGTGGAAGTTTAGATATTGAATCCCTGCACCTTTCATGGCCCCAATGAGAGACTTAAAGTAAGCGAAGGTAGTGGGTGGTTGAAACATCTTGCAATAACGAATGGGAACGAACGTCTTGTTGTAGTGAGGGGGAGAAAAGTTTTCGAACACAGAAAACGGGAAGTTATAAAGTGAATTCTTTATCCTACGTTGCGCTTGTTTTAGCAACCGAGGCTCAAATTTACAAGCTTGGCAAACCGGTCCATCAATCTTCCCTCCTCAGTCAAACAAGTTATTTTCGTAGGAACTGCGTATACATATTTCAGATTAGAAAAGTTTGGCGACTTCACTGACTACAGGCAACTTTTCCAATACAACACGCACGACCTTAAGTTCCTTAAAAACTCTGGATGAATTTATGATTAGGCTTGTGTTGATGCAATAAATTTTGTAATGTTGTTTTAATACCTGCTGCGCGACACAGCAATAAATGGGAGACACGGATTACTACACCTGATACAGTTTCAACTCTGAAATGTGTTTAAAAACCTTTCAAAATTCAAAGAATTGTAAATTTGCCTGTTTTAACCTGTTGGGTATAGGCCATTCACGGTAAAGTGAGCACTTTTGAGAGCCCTCTCGTTTGGAACAATAGTAAATAAATATATTTAATTTTAGCTTAAGACGTTAACTTCAGAGTTTGGTGGATTAAATGTATCGTGTTTATTACTTACATGGCAATATTTATTTAAAAAGATGGCTAAAGAATAAAAAATGGCCGAAAGAAAAAAAGTAACTAGGGCTTCAAAAGTGCTCACTTTACCGTGAACAGCCTATAAATATCGTAACTAAGATTTCTGGGATAGCTCGGATTTATAGAATGATCGAAACATGGGCACACACATGGGGATGCACCCCCTCCTAAAGACCCTGAAATACACAGCAATATGTAAATAATATGTTTTGTAACAAAAAATCATTTATATTTTCTTTTGAATAAATTATGTACATATTATATCACTAAGAGATATTTATCATTGCAGTGAAAATATGTGCGAAACACCTAGTTATACTGTGTCTACATTTGTTCAATCTATGTTTTTTATGCGGCTAATATACTGACTAGTAACTTCCTTACTTGGGACCATCCTTGCAAAAAATGTGTGTGGGGCACTGGAAAATAATCTCGCCCCGTAACCTGATTGGCTGCCGTGTCACAGATGGCATGGTGCCAACGAACACGAGACTGTTTCATCACGGAAGACATTCGTAATAGCGGGCAACAAATCTCTGTATAGCTTATCAGTATTTCTCCTTTGCTTAGCCGATACGTGAATTTTTCTTAGCCTGTTCGTCACTGACTGAGCCTGTAGGTCTCAGCTGGTCGCCATATTTTCATTAATAGCCATTTAAGTTATTGGCGTTGGCCTTATGTCATCTGGCCGCCAAACTGACCGCAGAGTTTCAGTAAAATAAAGTTATGACTTAAAAAAACTGCTTAGTACTTCTGGAAAATGTCTGTATACCAATAATATCTAAGAAACAAACTTCACACCTATGTATACAAGTGTAACTTCGTCGACTGTTTGGGGCCGCGGTGATGTAGGTTAGGCTGCTCGCCTCCCACCTAGGCGAACCGGGTTCGATTCCCGACATAGTCGCACCCGGATTTTCGCATGTGGGAACAGTGTCGGGCGATGCCGCTGGTCGGCGGGTTTTCTCGGGGAACTCCCGTTTCCCTACCCTTGTATTCCGGCACTACTCCATACTCACCTCGCTTCATCCTCATCGGCTCTTTCAAGACATCGATGTTAAGAGTCGCCAAATCTCTTCTCTCAGTCACTCACTCCTCGACTGTTCACTCAAGTGTATTTTTTCGAGAGTAAAATGAGTTAGAACGGATGATTTCATGGCCATTGTCAGGTATGGAAATTTTGGATACAGTATCTCTAGAGCAGCATGGGTAACAAATACCGCGTTACTTTGTTAACGTTACACCAATGATGAGTCATGTTACTACTGAAAGTCCCTCGCAGGCTTGGAAGAAAGTGCATGTCAGTTTAGCGCCTTGCGCGTAGAGCTTGTGATACGCTTGTCTCGTCCTTAGCGCTTCGCATTTCAACGCACCAAACGCGCACAATGCTGTGCTACTAGTTAGTTAGCCTCAGACTTTTTTGGTTACATGACATGCACGTAAACACTTGTATAGCCTATTCACAGTAAAACGAGCACTTTTGAAAGCCCTGCTTAAGATCGACTTGTTTGCACGTTGTTTATTCTTCCGCCTTATGTAAGATTAACATTGCCATGTGCCTCATCACTTTATTCATGCGTCATTCAAGTGAAACTGTGAAATCATTAGAAACGTAAATATTTTAGAAATCTGCTCATTTTTACACTTCGATGCATTAGAGAAATAAATAGTTTGTCATAGCTAATGGTTACTCAACACTTTTTATTCAAGGTTAAGATATGGAACTACTTCCCATACATCGTTACCATTTTTACTGGGCGCATACTACTCTGTGCACCAGTTAAAATATATGCTGTTAGAAGTAGTGACTTTTTTCTAAGATTGATTTCAAAAGTGCTCACTTTATCGTGAATAGCTGTTAATGGGATTCACTGTAAAATTTAAATAACTAGTGGCATCAATCATTAAGAAAAATATTTTCTTGCCATGAAAATTCTTATGATTTGGTCTGTCTAAATAGGATGAAGGGTTTACGTTTCACGCATTGTCCACACTAAACTGCATTTTGAGAAGAAATGTACAAAAATGAACATAAAGCATACAAAATAATAACTGACTATATACACATGGAAACGAAATTGCTGTCTCGTATATATGATCAGATTTCTTTCCTTAACGATCATTATTGCAAATCTCAGATTTGTACATAAACATTCTTGCTATTTTCGTATAACAACCACATGTATAATTTTAACTATCCGCATTCATAAAACAAACATTTCGTGTTTATTTTTTATGGTGTACTGTATGAATTTTTCTATAACTCCTAGCATTTGAAAGTATTACCAGTTATTTCTTAGTAGCCAAACGTTTTTACGGAATCACTGAAAATCAATAAGATGTAAAACTTAATGCAAATTGATCATGTTATTACTTCATGTGTGCCCTGATATAACACCACAATGGGAAATATGCGAGACATTTACGCGAATCAGCACCTAGGGAATAATGCAACCAAACAGAAGTTGTTGATAACAATTCGCTAATTTCTTACGAGATTCTGGTCAGTTTTAATAATAGTTTCTAGAAAGACAGAGGGTAAAATTTGGTTCCCATAGATTACGCAAGTAAAGATACACTTTCCGAAACCCAAGTTACCGGAACTCTGGTTGCAACTGACGGTATAAACGCACTGAAGGTCATATCTGTTCCATATGTCTGATGAACCCAGTAAAAGGGTGTATGATGTGGTGGAAGGGCAACAAGCCGAAAGTGAAGAAGCAAGTATGTATCTGGCTCTCCTCAAGTGTCAAATCAGTTCAATAAGGTTACCAAGAGGGAGGGGGGGGGGAAATGTGACTAACGGTGTGATGGGAAAATATTAAATTGACAAAATATAGCCTACGCGCACAGCAGTACAAGCGCGAAAGTAGACTTTTAAAAACGGTTTCACTGGTGATAGAGAAATGGAGCACTTTTATTCAATGAATAACTAAACTTTAAAACAACATAGATCCACGATTTCTAAATATGGACTACTTCGCAATTGTAGTGTAAGTATACAGCAACTTGCGAGTTCTGAACAAGTTCGGCGTATGAAATTACAGGGCCCGCTAACCAGCCTCCTTATCGGCCGCCTGTAACCACTAGTTCCACGCGGCTTGCGGCCGGAACTTACTTTACTAATGTTGCCGGCTTCATGCATGGACGCTATCACGGCTAACAACTTAATATAACTCATGTTAATTTGGCATCTCAATTACAAACAATCACGCCGCACCCGGCACGGCAAACCTATAACCCCACCGCGAAACGCATCGCTCACAGAGCTCGGCTGTGTTGACCGAGGGAACGTATGTACGTATTCTTTGCTGACTGCACTTAGCAACACGCATGTTTAATGGAAATAACATGTTTATGTAACATGATTGCGGCACTACGTGAATACCAACTGCGTTCTATCACGCAAAGAAAATATTATTCCCTATGTTACTTTTCTCGTCGATATAAACATTTCCTTTACGGGTCATCTGTATCTCCTAGAAATTGCAGTAGGCTAATGCACGTATTTTTATTAATTTTTTGATAAGGAAATGCTTTTCACCCGTTCAGCATAAGTTCTCGACTCCATGGAAGAATCGTTTCGTACATACTATTGGCTGTCCACGATAAAGTGAGCACTTTTGAGGCCCTACTTACCTTTGTCCTACCAGCTATTTTTTTATCCTTCCACAAATAAATATTGCCATCTACTTAAGTAATAAACACAATGTTACACCGGACTCGAAATGTAACGTCTGAGGTTACAATAAAATATATTTATTGACTATTATTAGAGATGAGAGGACAGCAAAAAGTGCTCACTTTACCGAGAATAGTCTATATTCTCTTTAATAGAGTAAAAATAAGTACCAGTATCGCATATTGAAACGGGGTTACTTTTCTTGACACGTCCGAAACACGAAACTGTTATTACGTGGTTTATAAGACGTAGACGCACAGTAGAATTGCAGAAAACCAACAAGGTTATTAATATTAGTCACTTAGAAACGGAACAGCTTATTATAACATTCACTAAGGAGCCTCGAAAGCGCAGGATAAAAGTGCGTTGTTTCCGTTCTCTCTCGGGCGCTTTTTTTACACCCCGTTCCTGAAAGCAGGGTTTTTTTTCCCCCTCGCAGCAGAATCCAGATGACGAGCGCACACAAACACCGCGTCCAGCGACGGATTTATTCACGGGATCCGCCAAGCAAAACAAACCGACCGCCGGCAGAAACAGACTGCAGATGAGCGACCGTTTTCCGCAGCAGGGGCCATCCCTATGTTGAAGCGCGTCGCGCAACCACGATGCGCTTTAGCGAACGACCTTGTTTCGCGTGAATTATCCACGCATGGTTCCAGGAATCATTAACTTCTTCAGCCAAGCCCCCACAAGCCACCCCACTCTCCCTGGTAATGAAGCTAATGTGGCGTATACAGCAACACCCAGCTAGCGGTGCAGCGGAACAATGACCTTGAACTTTCTGGACGAGCTATTCCAAGAGTCATAAATTGAGCCACTCTAGTGCAGTAACAAGAACTAGTTGCCACACCAATAAGTGAGATACGCGTGAGACGAAGCCAACACTATGTGGGCAATTTGCAGCTCCACGCACTGGCGCAGCATTGGTATGGCGAAGCGGACAAGGCATTTACTTAAAATAGTTTCACCAATAAAAACAAGTCGACAGTCATTTAGTCTAAAATTATTTAACCTTCCAGCAGTGGAAGTAATTTCACTGTTACTCTTACTATACTTTTACCCACGGTCATTCGCCCAAAATAAATGTTCGAAGTTATGCACAATAAAATTTTTTAAATCCAGCATCAAGCAATAACTTTACAGACACTAAACAAATTTGATTTACCTGCAACCGTGTTATAGGCTGTCAATAGTCAACAAATATCATTTATTGTAGCCTCAGACGTTAACTTTTCAAGTCCGGTGAAATACTGTGTTTATTACTTAAGTAGCCTACATGGCAATATTAATTTTAAAAAGGTTGTGGAAGTATAAAAAATGGCTTATATGACAAAATTAACTATGGCCTCAAAAGTGCTCATTTTACCGTGAACAGCCTATACCTGCATGTCTTTTAACGTTCCCGCACTATAGCTGAAATAGTTTCACCTACACTTAATAAAAATATTGGTCTCGTATCCGTTACATACACGAAGTTCCGAGAAACCTTGCAGAACCTCCTAGCTACCTGCAATAGATTTTAGTTGACTGTGATGGAATTTAAAGTGCACTCGTCTGTACTATAAAAGAATTTAGTGATAATACTGTCTATCTTCGTAATTCACCCAGCAATGGCTAATCTATTTGCACTTACACTGAAAAAAATGGGCTTTTAAAAATACTAAGTTATTCCAATCTTTTTCAGCACTAGAATGATTCATAAATGAAGTTCGTAGGCTCTAGATGCAATTTTCTGAATGTGCTTGGTTTTTGGATTATAGCCACGACGAAGTCTGTAAAATTTACCTATGATCTGGTGGCACATATTGCAGTCACCATCTTCAGGGCGGTAGTTATCAAGTGAGGTTCCGTGTGATGTCCAACGAAACATACATGCGTGGACTGTTACGTTATTGTATTCAGCAAATAGGCAGGCGATATGGCACTATTTCAGGGGTTCGCCTAGTCTAACGCTGTGGCGGATGCAGAACCCCGGCTGGCACTTATTTCCTCCGAATGTCACTTTTTTTTGCTCCTGGGTGTTTATACAGACTGTTCCAATATTGCATGGCAATACTTCGGAGAAACATTCCTCACAATTCGAAGATGAAAAAATGTTATATGAACATAGGTCCGCAAACGCTTCGTTTCTTCTCTACAGCCCGTAATACTAAACGTATAGTGTATGACCCGCAGGCCAGGATGTTGCAAAATTGCATGTTAATACTTCGGAGAAACAGTCCTCACATCTGGAGGATGAAGAAATGTAATAGGGACATACGTCCACAAATGCTTCGTTTCTTCACTACAGTCAGTAATAAATAATGGGCCATACACTGTGCGTTATGTATTACGGGCTGTAGTGAAGAAACGATCAATTTGAGGACCTATGTTCATATACGGTAACATTTTTTCATCTTCGAGATGTGAGGAATGTTTCCCCGAAGTATTGAAATGCAATATTGTAACATTCTATATAAAATAAATTTAAGTAACCATCCCAAAATTAAACAGACGTGTCATGTATAAAACACTATGTTCACCGGATATAAAACGACTAAGGAAAACATTGTAAATGGATAACTTGACACTTTTTTTCATTACCTATGTTCACTACAGGAAACAAAAATTCACCGTAAATCCTAACTTAAACTTAAGTTTCCGCCTATAACTGGTGCTTGAAATGAGCTGCAGTGTGTTTGAAATACTCGTTTTTCTATGAAACTAATAAACGTGTGTACAATGTGCTCATTTACGAAAAGAACACACACTTCAGACGAGAGCTGTTGAGAGCTTTCAAGACGTTACGCACATTAGAAGTAACATTTCAGAGTACTACAAAATGGCTTAAAACGACTTTTTCAAAGTGCTGCATCTGAAAATATACCCATCAGTTACATACGGTACAAAACTACTCGAGGGCCCTGCATTGAACCTTCCTACAGACTTTCCACCGATAAAATAATAGGGTCACCGCTGAAAGTCACATAGGTACAAGCAGTGCGACGATAACACTGCGCGCCAGTTGAGAGCCTTGCGCTTAGCGCCGGTGGCACTTCATGCGCGTGGCAGAATCGCCCTTACCACTTCCGCGCTTCTCGGCCACAAACGCGGGAAAAAGCGCTTTGCACGCACAAACTACTTCACACGCTCGTAGTATGATTCCTTACGAAAAGAAATCACACCTCAGACCAGCACAATTTTTCAGAAAATCTTACATATAGCAGACGTTATTTTTAAGTTCTCCAACGTGGTCTAAAACTGCATTTACCAGACGGCTGTATCTCACAATACAGTACGGTATCTGCGAAAGCTTGTACATGCGGCTGCTACTGAACTTTGTCGCAGATTTTCTACTAATGAAATGAACTAACATCTTGCTCAAAATCTCACAGTTCCACTCAGCAAGACGCTAAATATTGCATTATGTTCAATGCTATGCGCGTAGAGGCGATGGCAATCGAGATGTAAGCTAGTCTCGCCCTTAGCTCTCCCATACTTCAGTTTAGTTTTTTTGTAGTTTATTGGGTCCGTCAGAAATTTTGCGTCTATATGTTTATAAAATAAGAACTTATATTATGACAAGCGTGAGTTTACAAGAATATAAGTAAGTGATTAAATAACGCATTAATAAGGCGAGCTCTTTTGGTCAATTGATACCAGTACTTTTTACCAGCCCACGTACACTGTTTCTGAAATTTCCACATGTACAATACATTAAAAAACAAAACCTATGTACTACGTATAACTAATGCAAACACGCTGAATTTGAAAACTTATTATACGGGTGTTCATCTACGTAAGTAAAGCAAAGACAATGAATTCTAAGTTGTTTTTTAAAAGTTTTATAGTCTGGAGAACTCGTCTTTCGAGCGCTTCGGAAGTTTGTTGGAAAGCTTGCTAGCTGAACATGAGAAACCTTTTTGTAGGAGACTTTAGTTTACAAGCGGCATATGTAAAAAATGTTCGCTCCTGATGTTATGATTTGCAGATATGAATATGAGTAAAATATAGGTATTCGCATAGACGCAATATTTTAAAACTGTTGAAAAATAATCTACAAGATTGAAACTGAGTTCTTTCATATATTATTCTTAAATCTCTCTGCTGCATACAGAACACCTTTTGTTTACTGTCAGTTTGAGTTCCTCCAAAAAAAAGTATGCCGTAAGTCATGGCGGAGTGTAAATATGCAAAGGAAAACATTGACTCCAAAACACTGTTTCAAATGTCTACTATATTACGCAAAGAAAAACAAGCATGGCTAAGTTCCGATAAAATATGTTGACCATGAGTTTTCCAGTTTTAGTGGTTTATCAACATATATACACTCAGAAACTTGGGTGTTCACGGAGTCACTGAATTCAAATGTACCACATCAAACTATTACGTCTAACTGTCCACAGATTTTTGTAACAAACGCCCACGAAATGTGTCTTTTTCTGTGTTAAGATCTAATTTACTGGTTTCCGAACCATGAATTTAACTCCCTACATATATGTATTCTGTGCTAGATGTTTATTTTTATTTTTTCGAATTAACAAAGTTATAATACTAGTATCGTCTGCAAATAATATAGGTATTGTACTGGTGTAAAGACATTGTGGCAAGTCATTCACGGCAGAAAGAGCAGGGGTAAATGGACTGAGCCTTGGGAATCGCCATACCTAATCTTCCCAGGTTTAGAGTAAACAGTGTTTGCATTATCTTCGATAGACACATGTTGCTCTCTCTCTCTCTCTCTCTCTCTCTCTCTCTCTCTCTCTCTCATACACACACACACATACACACACAAATACCTTCACACCTCAGATTTTTTAACACGCAATTCGTGATTTTCGCAGTTAAAAGCTATGGTTACGCCGTGGAAAAAAATTACCACTTCCTCCCCATTTTTGTCGAGAGCATTTAAGATGCTAGTGGTTAGTTGGTAAATTGCCTCGTTAATTGAGGCATTTTTCTCTGAAACCACAGCAGAGTTATGATAAAAACGTTTCTTTTCTGTAAGTGATAAGAAATATATTACTTGTTAGTTTTTAATTACTTACAGAGTTATTACTTAAAGTGTAACACCCATGAAAATAGAATTTCTATCCATACAATTAACTTATAATATTTTTCCTGTTCTTATTGCTACACATATTGTCATGCAAGAGTTAAGGTAATATCTCTCACACATGTCACATATGATTTAAACTGCATATGTAAATTTTGTTTATTTTTATTAATGTTATTTTTCTTAACACGTAAGATTTTTAAAACTTAGATGTATGGTGGCAATGATAATCATGTGTAATTTTGATAGGCTAGTTCATTTTTCATTGTGTATTTAATTTTATAAAATTAATATTTATTTTTGGTGTGATCTCAATTTTGTAAGTCTTTGGTTTTTCTTCATTTAGGTCGTTAGAAGTGGTTCATGTGGGTGGTTTGAATAGTTTTGATCCCCATTGGCCCAAAGTTTTAAATTCTGATTGTTGATTGGCTGGCGCTATATGCCCCCTTAAGCTAGCGTCAGCCTTCATTAGGGTATGTAGACGTGTCCCTGAACCAACTTTTAAGTAAACTTGTAACCAGCAGTGGAGCTTGTTTCAATAGTCGCCCATTCGCGAGGTTAAGTGGCCAGGAGCTAGATAGTTAAACACGCCGTCTACGTACGTGTAGAGCGGAGCTCCATGTATCTCCACCTGAATCCCGCTACGCCAAATCCTGCAAGAGCATCCTACCTTCAAACCGCTTGATGATTAAAAGATAAGTCCTGCCAAGAGATCTGACATTTTCTTCTGAACCTAATTTTATTTACAGTTTGATTCAGCTCGATGTCAGTTAGCATCAGTACACAAGTGACGCCATCTTGACTTTTATAAGTACGTAAATTTTCAGCGCACATACGCCCACTGCAAAACCTGTGATAAAGAGTAGTTTCTACTAGAACTAGACTGTTTAGTTAGTACACAATTTGTTTTAACGTAATATTTACTACAGAGAACAGTTTAATTAATTTGATTTTGAAACCAGTATATACAGACTCTGGCAAGCTATTGCACGTAACCGAAAAAGGGTTCCAGTAGGCTAGGCATAACCACTTTTAGCGTTGTTAGGATAGTGTGTTGTCTTTATAGTTTTTCTCATATTGCCATCAGGGTTTCTAATTATTTCTGATTCAAACAATTACAATACAAAAGGAAATGAAAAGTATAATAAATGAAATTTATTCAAAGAGCGTATCTGTTTTGTTGTTTTCTCTACTGTAGTCTCAAGTTAACATATTTCTTACGCAGGGTCTTACATATGTGTTTACTAGAGTTTTCAATTGTCTGCCTTATTTTGACGTACGTACATAAATTATGTACGTGTCAAATGCTAGTTTCTAGAGGGTGTTAATGGTAATAAACTTGTTCCCCTACCGACCCAGGACTGCACCGGGCAATTATACAGAGGCAGCCTAGGTAAGATCACATCCTTTCCCACTGATTTATTGCAAGTTAGCTGTGCAACCTGGTCACTCAAGTGTTATATGTGTTGTCCCATTGTTGCGTATGCTAATTCTACACCATACACAGCACATATCTATTTGAATATAATATGATTATCTCTCATATTGGCTATCGCAACGAGGAGGTCTTGTGTGTACTCTTCATAGCTCCCTACACACTATATTACATATTTATATGAAATATATGTTATATTTCAAAAGAGTTTGTCACTTACTTCTTGTACCACAAGCACGCAAAGAGTCTGAAGGTGTGCGGGAGACTTAGTAGACGTATTTGTTCTGCTCAGACAAACTGTGTTCTCTACTGTTTCATTCATGGCTACTCCCAACTTTTCTGCAGAACTGCTGAAGTTTTACTTCCAGGATATTCCTCCGCCTCATTCAAACAAAGCTTAACTAAGTCTAGAATATTACACCAAAGAGACGGCGCCCGCATTCGTACGCAGTCGCTTTAATATTATTTCACTTAAAAACTATTTCTTACAAGGCATTACCAACACACGTATTTTCACGCTGTTTTAGACATATTATGAAATGCAAAAGACATACAAATTATAGGCTACATAAAAATCTTAACCAAAAATAAGGTACTTTTACGTGACGGGAGTATAAAACGATTACGATACACGACATATCTAGGGAAGAAACAAAGGGGCGGCTTAGAAGTATCAATTCGGATTGGTTATCATTCCGGAAATTTTGCATCCATATTTGCACAGAAAAATCTGGAATGGTAACCATTCACATTTTATTAGCAAAGCATTACGTTACTGAATCCTGAAAAATATCCATTGTAGGAATGGTTACCATTCCGGATTTTTGTACCAATATTCACACCCCAAATATCCTTAAAAGTGCCCACAGTAGGAATGTTTACTATTCCGGTATGTGTGTTTTTTAGCTGTCATCCACAAAAGCCGGCAAGCGGCATAGTCCAGCACGATTCCGGGAGCGAATCCGCCGGGGATCGAACCCGGATCGCCTTGGTGGGAGGCGGGCGCGCTAGCCACTACGCCACCACTGCCACGTCAACACTGGTGAACGTGGTTGATTAATTTTAAATTTTCAAAACGCCCACACTTTTATATAATACAAATACTCTGACTACGAATAAAATACTTCGACTAACTAGAATATATTCTAGTTGCATTAGCCTAGAACAGGTATAGAGGCAGTATGAGATTTTCCAAAATGAGCAGTCTGAAGTCCTGCAATCGTGTAGTAGGCTCGAGGTAAACTTTATCATGTACTGGCGACTATTCGACTGCAAGTTGCTGCTACTCAATCAGAACTCGTCATAATTACGACGTCGTGTAATACATTTTCTACCGATGAAAAAGGAAGAAATTTATAAACAAACCACAAAAATTATAACAATATATAATTATCAAATTTTTTTTTTTTTTTTGCATTTTAGGTTTTTGGGAATATATAAAGATTAAATTACGATAAAATATTTAAATCGATGTTGATATTTATAATGTACAGTCCTAGGTAAATATCCAAACTAAACATTTCCATTTAAACACATTTTAGTAAAGTTTAAAGTAGTTAAAATACCTATACTGTTTTAAAGATTTTTTTGAAAACAACATAAAAATATTTTTCGTAATAAAAGCAGTTTTATTAACATAAATACATTATTCATAGCGAACCATACTTTGCCGACTGTGGACTGCTCAAATGTCGACTGCTCATTATGTAAGGGACCTTAAAAGTTTGAACATCTCTAGTCACTTGCACAGTGAGTTTCCTGACCTCTAATACTATCCATGAGTGCTAAAGGCAGAAACATAGTAATTAGGTATTGGAACACCGAGAGTAGCTACAACGCAGCTCGCATGCTGCGCACTCTACGCAATATTTTCTTTATGCGATGTTACTATAGGCTATATTCACGGTGACGTAATCACTTTCGAAAGCACTCTCCTTTGGAATAATAGTCAATAAATATATTTTGTTTTAACATTATGTGGTGTAGTATAAACACTGTGTATTACTTGAATACCAATATTTATTTTAAAAAATGGGGTGTGGCTGTGTTGGGGACACGGCCGTTTATTTTGCGTGAATACGTCTATAGTCCATTCCCCATTGGAAGCTACTGTGTTTGAGCCCTGCTAAATTTCTACTTGCAGGCCCGTTTCGTATTCTTCCGCCAAATGTAAACAAACAATGCCACGTGACTGCCATGTAGCACCTGTCAAAATCAATGTTTACATACCATTGTGTGTGTACATGTGTTCGTAAACTTTCGCTACACCTAAACATAAACATCCAAATGTGACTTCTACTTTTATACCTGTCAAATGTGTTGTTTACTGTTTACAGCTTTTCAAAGAATTCTGTCTTAGGTCTATTTCAAAAACCATTTCGTACGAATATTCAGTTTAGGCCTATAACATTATTTAGGTCCGCTTTATGACGTTTTAAAAATGCCTGAATTAACGATAGTTCTTACGGTTACGTTACAATTAACATATTTGTTTTCCACGACATAGGACATTACACGTAATGCACGTTAATATTTTGCCGCAACTGTGTTAAACACCGTTACAACCGTGGGGGTAAGGAACTGTAGCATGTAACTGTTTGTTATTGATGTGTGTTGGGTTATTTATTTAAAAGGACGGCCTCAGTTCGAATAACGAAGGACTAGACAGTCCAACGAAAAAGCGACATTAAAATCAAGCACGCAACTCGTGTCGCTCATTTTTTGTTATAGAAATTTAAAATATAGTGAAGAACATGCACTCAAATAAGCCTACCGTAACTTTTATTCCACTCATGTATTACTACTTACTGTGTATTAGGTTTATTGAAATTTATTGGGGCTTGGCTTGGTTATTTTGTTGGGATTGGTGGTAAATCACGTTACACGACTGTGTTTCAAACACCCAGGGCAAAGGTACAACGTTGTGATAAATAAACTTACGCGAATGTAAATAAATAACTTCGTCATACAAAAAGATCACATTTACAACGTATAAATAGTTCACATCAAGTATTTGAAATCACGCACACACAGATTCAACGTAACTATCACCAAACAGCCACGCCACGCTATTTCACACGCAGCGATTAACGAAACACACCGTAACCGTGTATTTATTACTGCCGCGGAAACACAGATTTATCACAACATCGTAACTTGCTTAGGTAGGTTTAAAAAACACAACGTCTACAAACGTGATGTGGTAATTTGAAGTATTTTTCGGAGTAAGTATAATTTACGCTTGGTTTGGTAAAACAGCAACACGCCATGTCATGGCTCGCCACGTCTGCCAACTTCACTTTGTTTCTGCCCCGCCATTATATATATATATATATATATATATATATATATATATAAATATATATATATATATATATATATATATATATATATATATATATATATATATTATATATATATATATATATATATATATATAATATATATATAAGTATTCAAACATTAAAATCTCTTTTCAGTTGTAAATTACAAATTCAAAATTCATTATTTTGCTGTAATAAGTATGAAATATACTACAATTGATAACAGGTAGCTCGCTCAGTAGACAGTTGCTTCAGAAATTGCTCTCGCTAGATAAAACAATACCTTACCATTACGGCCTACTCACGATATTTCCCGCTGTTATTTTAAACTGTGAAAATGAGCTATGTTGCCATCGGGGCTACCTAAATATTTCAATAGGCACCGTTTAATTTACAAATAGTATACTAAAAAACTAGGTTAAAATAATATTTTAACTGTGAACTATTTCTTACAGGCCGTTGCCAACACGTCGCTGCTCTCGATGTTGTTAGTTCATACTTAAAGAGAAATAAATATTACAAGTTATAGAAGATATTAAGGTAAAGGTAAATGTATTCAATAATACACCTAAAGCTAACCATAGTGTTATAAATTTGTGGAATACAGGTTATTGAAAAAAACATGTTTTGCCTAGAGTGTTTTTTCAAAGGTTGATTTTCATAAGTCGCTTCCAATCGGGAATGCACTATACGTTGACGCGCTCGGACGCCTTGATGTATTTTTTAACGCTCCCGGTACCGCTTCACTGGATCATATGGGGTTTTATGGGTATCACTGGATTGCTTTTCAGATCCTCTTTCCAACCGTATACGATTTATGTATTTTTACTTGGCTTTTTAACAAGTATGGGCTGGCATTGTGTTAAGTTTTCTTAATATTTTTAATTAAACTCGTATAATTTCACCATAACCACGCCACACAAATGTTTTATACACGTAATCGATTTATCTTGATGAGAGCTATCGATTAAAACTTAAACCAGCGTTGTAGCTTCTCCTAGTCAAAAGTTATACTACGCGGAAATTACAAAAAATTGCGACCCCCCCCCCCCCCCAGATGTACTCCGCAGTCCTCACTCAACGTAACATATTCTTTGATCCTTTGGCAATCGAGTTGTGTAATTTAATTTTGAATATAGACGATAGATTCGGAGCTGCAATGCTAAACTGTATGCCCCAATTTTATCATCGGATTTTCTGGATTGCCTCTCCCACTATGGTTGAAAATTTGAAGACGTATTCACGTCAAAAGCGGTTAAAGGATTAAAAAAAAAAAAAATGGTTGAAAGCAAACAGTAACTAGGACTTCAATGGTGCTCACTTTACCGTGAACAGCCAGTACCCTGGGGGCGTCGGCGACAAGAAGGGTGGCAGCAGCAGTAGCAGCGAAGTGGTTGTCCTTGCGGGAGGCCGCGACCCGGGGCGGCGATTACCCGCACCTCCTCGCAGAATACGCGGCTTACGTCCCTGTCCCCCGCCACTGTCTGTCGACACTTGCAAAAACACTCCAGCCAGCGAGGCAGGAGCTTCCCGCGACCAAGGTCAAGGCCAAGGCGCGCGCGAGCGTCCTTACCACAGACTGACTATTCGTCTTCTGCGCATGTACCCAGGATTGACCTAGACCAATCATACACAACTGTCGAAGTCACGTGGTCAACAGTGATGAACGTGTTTGTTAATATCCTAATTTTTTTTTAATGACGAGCACACAAAGCATTAATATAATGCTTTTTAACTATTTGAAATTTAATCAAACTGCATTACAAATTGGTTAGAGGAAGTATAAAAACATAGCAAAGCACTTGTTTACTAAGCAGTGTTCTAACCTCAAAACCAATCCACGCCGTTTTTGCATTTCACATTTGCAGAAAATCAATTCACTGTTGGGACACGGAGATTGGTTGTGCGCAGACAGCGAGATCGGTCTAACTCATATTTAGTGTAGGCCCTATGGTCCTTCCTTCCCGCGTATGTGGTGATTCCGCACCCACAAGCACAGTTTGTCATGCACCATATGCGATTTATACTTCTGATAACATGAAAGTACTTTATATTTTTTTAAATTGAAATTTCATTTACATGTAATTAATTTATAAAAAAAAAAAAAGAAAAGACTAATGAAGTGTGTTAGTAATGCCCAGTAAGAAATAGTTCTCATGGATTACACTGAGTGCGCACGAATACAGTGCGTTGTCCCTCTGGTGTGATTTTCTAGACTTAGTTAAGCTTAGCCTGCACGAGGCGGAGGGATACCCTGAAAGTAGAACCTTAGCAGGTCTTCACAAAAGTGTGAAGTAACCGTGAATGGACCATAGATGTCAAATGTCAGTGGCGTTAACGTCGGGGTTACAATAATTGATTTAGAACAGGAACATAGCACAGGCACAGGAAGTAGAATACATGTGTTACCACGACACTGGCCACAATCACGCCAGCACACATACGCACACAGAAAAATAGCACACTGGAGCGCACGGAAAACATATTCTATAATTACTGAGCGTGGCCAATCATAACGTGAATACGCCGAGTTCATGTAAAGATGAAAAAGGCGGAAAAAGTAGTTTGGCGCCATATAAACTGTGATTTGTTTGGACTGAGAATGTTATTATGCGAGCGGTGTATGTTAAGATATGTATAGAGTATTAAATTTATACAAATCACGACACGGTGAGCACAGTAAACTGAGCTATAAGGTGTATTTTTTATTCCAATGTTACCAACACACGCACGCGCAATTTACCGAGCATCGTTTCCTTTCATCTTCAGGTCTGTTTTGTGTAAACATAGTCATTTCTGTGCGTGTGCTATTTTGATTGCAGCTTTCAGATTTGTGCTGTGTGTGTTCTGTGCTGTAGCACGTGCTGTGCGTGTGCTAAATTAATTGTAGCCCGGCCCGTACTACGTGAGCAGCAGACCAAACGCGTTCGGAACGTTGCGTTGGCCCGAACATGCGAAACCCATATGGTTGTCCACGGCACATGCAGATAGACACTTGGCATGTCCGAACTCGCTCGTTCGACCAGAGGGCCTAAGTTCGAGATCGCGCGAGTGCAGGTCGTATACGATCACTCTCACAGCCTGCAATGTATAAGAGACGGTTGTCCAACCACCCACAGCTCGCATACGTCTTCCCTTGCACGAGAGGAGCGACGTGCGAGCGAAGAAGGCATTTGTTGTGTCATGTTGCGACACGTGAAACCTGGCTGGGAAAGGTGTGCTAATGGTTATTTATATCTTCACCGGGCTTTGCCGTAAAAGTATGAGCAGATGAATTCGTGGAAATTAAGTATGACTTCATTCAATAAATATGTTCATCTTAACGAAAAAATAAATTTTCTGTGGTAACCTTTAAAACAAAATTACATGAAACATTTAATAACCTCTGAACATGTAGGAAATCATTTAAACAGCTAGTTACAATAAATGTGATTAAACATTACTAGTAGCATAAAACAGAAGGCGCTCGATGTCTTGGCTTGTCAGTAATAAATACTAGCAGTATCTTAATTCCTTAATATTAAGTTGTGTATATCTCTCTACAGTATATGTCAAAGTTTTATCTAATTACCAAATCATTTTTAACAGTTTTCATTTGGGTCGAAAATGCTATGTAGCTGCCTAGTAACATAAAATACATTAATTAGCGTTTTAATTTGATAATAACTGCCAAGACAAGTACAACAATACCGTAAATCTATACACAGATATATTATTTTATTTGTCATTTACGCCTGCTTATTATTATTTTGTACTTTACCTTAAAATTATTACAATTGGAATAAAATGGCATGCAACAAATGATACAATTTGTTATTGTTCCGTGGGGTTGTAAACCCGGGGAACATGAAGTAGCAAGCCATCGTCCTATCCATTCAGCTGCTAGATAATCGCTGGTGGCATGAATACGGAGTTTGTTTTTATAGTAATACAACTGAAGTTTCAAATGTATGCGTACGACGAAAAGCTGTTTTTTTTTTGCAGTGTAATATCGCTGCACTCTATGCGTAATTATATAATCCAATGTTTTAATATAATTTTAGTTCAAATTCGTTAATTTTCACGGAAGCGCCTGTTCAGTAACCGCCATGTTTCTAGTTTAAACAAACTTCTCATAATACGAATAGTCTTCTCGCACGGTGTGTATCAGTGGCGTGTAGTGAGTTGTTTACAGGGCAAGCTATTTCTACCAACAAACGCAACTTCCAACTTTACTTACCCTCCACATGTATTTACCGTTTTATAATAACTAGCATTAGTTATAAAAATGGAAACGAAATTAATGTAACAATAATTAAATTTAATATTATTTTGAGTGCATATTAAAAGAAAACTCCCGTTTACCCGAACACTTTCATCCACTTTCCAAGGAAAAATGTAGGACTGGAAGACGCAAAGACCTGGCGTCTATGGAATAAACGCCACTGGTGTGTGTACCCGAGAGAGTGGCCACTCGCACGGTCTACTCTAGACGTATACGAGGGCTCTCTTACAGTTCGAGTCAGTGAGTGAAGGAGGAGATTTGGGCTGCTCATAACAGCGAGGTACTGAGAACAGATGATTGCGATTGAGATCAGAATGGAGAAATGCCGGAATGCAAGGTCAGGGGAAGCGGGAGATCCTCAAGAAAACCCGCCGACCAGCGGCATCGTCCAGCACGATCCCCACTTACGATATAGGTTATTCACGGTAAAGTGAGCAATTTTGTAAGCCCTCTCGTGGAATAACAGTCAATAAACATATTTTATCTTAGCCGTACGCGTGAACTTCCCAGTGCGGTGGAATATATACATTGTGTATTACTTGCACGGCAATATCTATTTTAAAAAGGTGGTTAAAGGATAAGAAATGACACAGGAAAAAGTAACTAGGCCCTCAAAAGTACTCACATTACCGTGAACAGCCTATAGACGCATAGAAGATTATTCTGTTGCTAACTGGCGCGACACGCGCACCCATCGCAAACTCACGCAGCATTCACGATACAGCAGTCCTATATGTACAGATACATAAACTTGTATAGCCCTGTTAATAAAATTAAGATAAATACGAATTTTTTTATCATAACAGTGAACGTAGCTGAAGGATAGTAAGAGGAGCTAATATATGCACATTTATCTAATAATTTCCTTTGAAGCAAATAAAACAATCAATTGACTCAATACTGTTCCGTGTGCAATTTCTTGCGGCAGTTTACATCCCGAAATACGTGTATGTTGCCACTGATGAAAAACAAATCATCCATATTCTTAGGCAAGAGTAAGCGATGGGGGCGCTCCCTCCCCCGGGAATTTATTTTTTTTGGATAGCTATCGCAGGATAATATTTTTAAATGCTGAATTAACCTGCATCCCTTGCTGACCTTGCGTGAGGAAAATCTGTAAATACGTCATTTTAATAAATTTGCCTAAATGTTGTGCCAGCTAAAATTGTTAAGAGTATGACAAATGTATTTATATACACATTTACAACTTTTGACTTTAAAATAAGTATTAGTTTCAGAGTTTCATGATTTTGTCAATAAGTAAGCTTAGTTATTACTAAGTTTTAACCTCAAAAGTCGGACATTTCCTGGGGAGAAACCTCCGGGCCTCCATTTGATACGTGTACTTGACGAATTTTCTAATTTTGATAGCAATACCCCCAACCCCAAAAAAAATCCATTGCTCTCTAAATCACCCATTTAGAAATGGGCCTGCGTACGCCACTTAAAACACAGTACGCTTGTGGCATGTTTCTTGCAATCAATTTATGTTGCAGTTACAGCTTGGTCTAGCGATCTAGTCACATTATGGTTAAGGGAAAAAAAATTCTATTGGATTATTATTTTCATTACCAAGAAATATAATTGCAGAATAGAGAGGGTTTTTAAATTAATAGCTAAACAAGACTTTTATTATGTGTATATTATCAGAACTGTACGAAAAAAGTTTTGGTTATCGTGGACAAACTGTTATAGAAGTTGAAGTTGAGAACCCATAGGTAGAGGTATGCAACGAGCGAGTTTAGCTCAAGAAACCTACCCAGGATACTGAAGTACCCCGCACAATAAATATTTTGTTGTATCTTCAAGCAAGTTGGCAACACTGACTTGTCCTTCCACATACCTTTTTAGCTGACCTTGAAGTTGTTATTGTTAGTTGCGGACTAAGAGCTGATTCATGCAGAGGTGTTGTACTAGAGTGTTGGGGTACACCAGCACCACAGGGTAGTGTTAGTGACAGTATACATTTTGAGAGGTGTCTGCATGTAAGTAGTAATATGTTTTAGACTCTATGGTTAACAAATAAGTAACTAAAGTGCATTTATTTTTCATAAATGTTAATTTTTTCCAGATATTTTTTATCCAGTTACAATTCTCTAGTAGCTGGCTACAATTCCGCAAAATGAACAGTTAAACATCAGCAAAAACAGCAGCAACAGCAGCAGCAGCAGCAGCATCCGCTAAGCGTAAAAAGAAATACTCGCGGCCCCTGACTGAAAGTGAATTAATGGAAGTATTGATGAAATCCGATGACTAGTACAAGTGACATTTCTTCAGACAGTGGGCCAGATGGATTAGTTGAAGATTGCAGACCCGAAGAAAGTAGTAGTGATGACGAGTGTTTTCCGGAAAGTGGTTCTTCATCTGGTGATGTGTGTTGTGGTAAGTAATTCTTCACCTACTGGACATGACTCAAACATTGATTCTGACGATCTTCTCTCAGTGATTGATGTGCCTGACAGACTTTTTGTAAAAGCTCATAAAAAGAACTTTTGCCTCTCAAACTGCAGTTCGTTATCTTCATAATGAAAACCTGGTAAATACATTTTTGGTCCTTTGTAGATTTTTACATCACTGTAATACACGAAAAACCGACTGATCAACTACGAAAAGCTCCTAACGCCAGGAATTTTAATAATAATAATAATAATAATAATAATAATAATAATAATAAAAACCCGGAAACACAGCAACTATGAATTTTCAAGCAGCGGAGAACTCTTACATCCACGTCTTATTTTAAATGCAAATTTATTTTCAAATCTGGGTTAAAGAGTATGCTTATCTAAATTATTAATAACTATTTTGCGACAAACAGCAAAAAATTGCATTCGAAACAAAAGTACCTGTGTTTTTGTCTCTCCTGTAAAATACCGATTTTTGTGGTTTCGAGGTTTTCTCATGAGGGTAACGATTTCGTTATTCCAACCCTAAATCTCAGTGTGCTCGAGCTACTACGAGCAGCGAATGAGCGGTCTGTCCAGTTCGACCGCACTCATGTCCCTAGCAATTGTAGCAGTATTGCCAAGATACGTCCACAGTACAACTATACAAAGTCAAGTTACACGACTGTTGTGTAATCATCGTAATTGTAAGTGGGCGGTATTCTACTAAGGTTAGTTCTACTCATATTAGGAACAAAACTTGTTTCCTCATGGGAGAGTTTAACATAGGGAAAATTTCTGCCGCTAGGTAAGCGCTAGTGTTACAAAAAGGTCACTTTAAGTTGCAATTTTAAGCCACGTGAATATAATAAAAGAGAAAGTTTTCACTTAGTTGAGTAGTTATTTTATATTTGATTTATGATTATTGCAACTATTATGTTTTTTAACGTATAAAATATAAAAAAAAATACGGTACACAATGCGACACTAGCGCTTACCTAGTGGCGAAAAACTTTAGTTGCCAAACTAAAAGCATTCAGTTTCCCAACCTGAGTAAAATAAACCTTAGTTCTACGCATTAACCAGTGTTGCCACATTTTCTTCATTTGGAAATTCCCTGACATTTACCTGATCTTCAGATAAAAATACGTTTTTCCTTGACATTTTATTCAAGATGTTCCAAAATTTTTTTATTACGACGACTCCTTTCTGTTGCAGCAACATTTTTAACGTCAGAATAACTACATCTGATCTTACAACATAACGCAATGCACTGAACGACACGTCATACACGTAACATCCTACATATACTGCACAGCAAAACAGAACAATTTATATACTTGGAGAGAATTCTTTATTTCATGTTTTCACGAAATACTGTTCTATCTTTTAGACATTAATTACAAGTTTTTTTCCTTGCATATGGAAAGTTCAGATCATGTATTATTTGTATAATGACACGTCAAAATCGCAATTTTAGTGTTTTTTTTATGCGTACAATTAATGGAAAACTAACTCACCGAAATCAGATAATTAATATTGAAAAAAGATAACACGAGTTACTTTAAGAAGTCTTTAAATTAAACCCATGCTATGAAACGTTTCTGCAACTTTTAAAAACTGCTTAAAAAAATAGTGTTGTCACATTTTTAATTTGTAGCAGAATACATTGCATATCATTCGGCCTTGCTTAATTCCCCGTAATGCTTTCGTACAGATGTAAAATAATGAATTGTTCTGTGATCAGTGCCCTTATCCCCGCTTTAAGCCGCGTAGCTAGTCGTGAGCCGGGTAGCTAGTCGTGAGTCGGGTAGCTCGTCGTGGAACAACGCAGACGATACAAACCTGAACTTTACATCTAAAAGATAAACATTCATGACTATGACTTAGGGTGAGTTTACAATTGGAAAAAAAAATGCGTTAACTTAAAAATTATGACATGAACAGAATAAATTAAACTGTCTAGGTCAATGCACTGGTAAACAACAGAACTTAGTATGTACAATACCTTGTTGAGTTTTCCTCAAGTGTTAAAATAATTGCATCATGTTGGTACGAAATTGGTATTTACAGTTATAAGTAAGCTTAAAAAAATTATTAAAAAGACAGGCTTATGAGTACGTTTATGATTATATTTTCAAATTTATTGAAATAATAATAGTTTCTGCCTTGAAGAATGTTGTGTTTAAATGCTGATCTGTTATGTGAGATTGCGGGTTTAGTTATCGAAAAATTCAGAGCGGGCACGCTTAAATAAATATAATTAAACTCACGTCAATAACTCGAGATTATATACTCCTATACAGTTCCCACCTCCTTACTTTCAGTAACAGTGACGTGTTGGATATATGTGCTATATCGTGAATCACATAAATATTTTAATAATCTATAATACAATTACCATAAGAACCATGACCAATTTAGACTCTATTAAAAAGGAACGAAGCTGGCCTAAAAAAGTCATAAATTATTATTATATATATGTGTGTGCGTGTGTGTTATGCGTTTGTTAAATATACCAGCATTATTTGGACTAATGGAGAATAGGGCAAGGTTTTGTTTACATCTAAAGGAAGGATGTGTAACTGGTACTAGAAGTCCGGGGCTTCAGAAAATTGTAAAGTACTATTAATAGTCAATACCATTTTCTCCACGTTTCTTGAGACCTTACGTGTTATGTCCCCTGGAGAAAAGACAAATGAGCTTAATACAAGGCAAGAGTTTAACACGTACTGAAACATGTGATGTAAGCTGTTCTGAGCAGTATTTGAGCAATGAACAGCATATTAGCTTCTACTGATCCTAAGTGTTCTTTGTCAGTTATATTATTTTAATTTTATTGCGATTTTGTTCCCGACGAAAATAAAAGTATCAGAATAAAGATACTTGCTTTGTAAAAAAAATAGTTTGTGGTATTACAAACATTTTTCGTAAACTAGTCGCCAAAGGAATTTTTGCAGCATTACAAAAAGGTTTCTTGTAAAAATTGGAACAAATATTTTTGTAATATTAAAAATCAAGGCTTGTAATTCGACTTACAATATCGAGAAGTGGAAAATAAATTATTTCTGTAATGCTCTCCAAAACAACTGTAATTAAAAATAATATAGCAGGAAATATTTTTCGAACTGTATTCGCACTTCGCCAAGGCCGAGACTAACTCGCAACCTCTGGCCTATAGTGTACGCACTTAACCACACGCCCATTTCATCTTACACATCTTCATTTTGTTTTAGTGGTATGAATGTAGTCTATTAACTCGGGCAAAACTATAAATGTCGTTCACGGTAAAATGAGCAATTTTGAAAGCTCTGCTTTAGACCTACATGTATACTTTACTAATGCATCAATAATGCGAAAGTGTAAAATTATTAGGGAACAAAGTAAATATTTTACAAATTTACTAACTTATAAACTCATATGCATTAAACAAATAAAGCAAAATAAACTATTTTAGTATACAAGTAGGTGTTCCTACCATTTTAATTCAACGACGAGATATGGGTGGAACTGCTTCCACGCCTTTACCAACTTTACTGGGCGCATACCACTCAGTATCCCCGTTCAAATACACGCAGGTAGAGGCGTGACATTTTTCAAAGGTCGATTTCAAAAGTGCTCACTTTACCGTAAACAGCCTATAATAGTCTTACCTCTTGGGAAGGATTGAGGTACGTACATTTCAGAAGGACATAAGTCTGCAGGTAGAGTGAACAGTTGCATAGGTGGGTTTTATAATTGTATATTTTTTTTATATTAAATATTCGTCAGGATGGTAATACTGGCATTGCAAACCAACAAATTATCATTACGGCCTGTTCGGTTGTTTACAAAATTAACTGATCACACAGCTCAATCGTATAAACTTTAATAGTAAATAAAAGGCAATTAAGTATTTTATACTCGAAAAAACATTTCTCTCCAATTAAAATGTTATTATTTCATAGCACGTAATTCGTACAAAAATTAAGTTTTTTAAGTGAAATAAGTAACTTAAGATGTAATAATTTGTAACTTTGACTTCACGACTTTGTTTCCTGATCTTTACAAAAATGTTTTTATTTGTATTATAAATACCTTGTAACATTACAAAGATTTTTTTACGAAGGGTATTAACATAGTTTTACAAAGTTTTGTAAATATACAAGAATTTTCCAGAAAATTTACAAAATAACTTACAGTGCATGCAGTTCTGGGTTTGAATGACACAGAGATCGTATACGTGTGAGAAGTTTTCAAGAACAAAAGTTGGTTAGTTCAACACGTAAGTCGTCAAATAATATAAAAGCGACAACGCGAATCAATCCAATCTCGTCAATGTTCAAATTTTAAAATTAGCGATGCAATTCACATAAGACTAATTTGACAGCCACAACTACAGCATAACACAGAAGTCACAGAAAGATGCTTTCAATCGCCATTAGTTACACATTTAAGGTTACTGAGTGACGCTGTTTGAAATATTACTCCGGGAGATACATAAAGTTTCATGAAAATCTTACATGATTTCCGCAGGTAATGATTATCAAATATACATTAAGAAAATATACAGTAAGTCTACAATAATATCTGTTCATATTTTTTAAGCCGAACTTACTTGCGACTGCAATTTAGACCACGTGCAGATGAAACAAGAACTCACCAGCGCTCTCACTATTATCTCTCCTCGTGAAGAATCTGCAACAAAAAAAAATATAACATTGATGCATACCTCATTATAGCATATTTTTAACCAAGCCCTTGCCAGCTAAATGTTTTAATACTAAAGCTTAAGTAAGTGTTATGGAGAAATTGCATCATACCGACTTTTTGTTATGTGTAGTTACTTCACCTAAACCTTTTACTTGTATGGTGACACTATTTATTCCACTAATCTGAAACTTTCTAAATAAGATGCATATACATAATGATTCTCAATTAAACCGACAAACTTCGGGAGGTGATTCTTCATGAAAAAGTAAAAGGAAAACATATACCCAAACCGAATATTAAGGAAAGTATGATCACTTAAAAAAAGAGATTTTAAGTCTTATTTATACAGAATATCGGCTTTTACGTTGGAGGTCCCGATTAAATACAATATTGTATCGAGAGTTGTAATTATATTTTACTTCGTTGCCAATATTTTGCACAAATACGGTTTAAAACCTCGTTTTTTAAGGGTCCATGCCTCCCTTAATATTAGTTTTATGTATAAAGTGTCACATATGTTTTCCTTTTACTTTTTCATGAAGAATCGCCTCACGAAGATTGTCTGTCTAATTGCAAATAACTCCGTATAGTGGAAGGTCAAATGTACCATATTCAGACGAACGCTCAAGCCGTTAATATCATACGTCCTAAAGTAATTTATAATTAAGAAGTGCGAGAATGCAACGTTTATTACGATCACCGATAAGTTATCTCCTTCAAAATCCACCAGAGCTGCTGTGGAAGCTTGAGGGAAGACACCCAATAAAGATAGTACTCCATCATTAAAAATTGAAAAAGGAACAATATTAAAAATAAGGTAAACGGGTTGCTGCGTATTCATGTAAGAGAACTGCCAGGTAGGTGGGCAGGCCGTGCACTCGTTAATCAACATCGCCCTGAATGGCGGCGCCTGCGAAGTGGAGTTACTATAAGTTATAGGCTGTTCCCGGTACAATGAGCACTTTTGAAAGCTCTGTCTGAGATCTACTTGTATGCATGTTGTGTGTTCTTCTGCCGTATGTAAAACTAACACTGGTATGAGCCTCGTCACTTTATTCACCCGTCGCCCAGGTGAAACTCTGGAATTATTAGAAAAGTAAATATGATACAATTCTAGTAATTTTTATACTTCGACTCATTAAAATAAAAACAGGAAGAAAAATAAATATTTTAAGTCATCATAAATGGTTATAGGCTGTTCATGGTAAAGTGAGCACGTTTGAGATCCTAGTTCCTTTTTACTTTCAGCCATTTCTTACCCCTTAACCAAGTTTTAAAATAAATATTGCCACGGAAGTAATAAATACAGTGTGTATATTCTACCTCACTCGGAAGTTAACGTCTAAGGCTGAAATAATATAGATTTACTGACTGTTATTCTACATACGAGGTCTTTCAAAAGTGCTCACTTTACCGTGAATGGCCTATACCAAACATTCTTTTTTGGACGTTAAGATATGGAAATACTTTCTCCTCCATCGTTACCGACTTTACTGGACACATGCCACTCATTGCGGTCATGAAAATATATGCAGGTAGGGGCAGTGAATTTTTTCTCAGGTTGATTTCAGCAGTGCTCACTTTATCGTGGACAGCCTTTACACGCGCGGCAATTAACCCGGCGCTCGTGTTTTCTTCGCCGAGCCACCGGAGCTGCAGCAGTCGCATGTTTTATTCACGCGATCGTCTTACGTGACCGGAAGGCGCTTCCTGGGTATTGGACCGCCCAACCGCGATGACCGAAGTGTCGATATGAAAACAATGGCGACGTAGAGAACCGATAACACCCGGCGGTAAAGCATCGCGGAATTATTTTTTCACGCGGGGAAAATTACCCGACGGTCTTCGAATTGTTTTTTTTTCTCATCTCCCCCGGGCAAACTGAATAACCAAATTCGAATAACAAGTTGAGAAATAGCGATCTGCCATTCGAAAATTTTGGAAGGTCGTCTTCAACCATTTCGCCGCGATTTGTCGTTTTCGTCACAATTTCAATTCCAGAGGCATAATTGGTAGTGTTCGATTATAGAAAATTTACAGTTTACTAGTTTTCCCGCTTGCAAAACAAAAATTCAGGAACTTATTGATAAAATATAAATACGTTCCTGACTTTTTACAACGAGCAGATAACACAATTACAATTACGCACGCACAGAAATATTAAACAACTCGTAAGATGTAGATTTTCTATAACCGTACATCATCAGGAATTACTATGAATCCGAAATTATGGCGCGAAAACGAACTTCTGCAAAAGAGGTGAAGCCAAGCCTTGACGTCGTGTCGACGGCGAGGTTATCAGAGACAGGGCAAGTTGCTCAGAGAAGCAGGAACGCGGGAGGAATCGTTCGTGTCCTGCAGACAGCAACCACACAACAGAACATTTAAAATGGCGCCAGTACCCAGCCGAATGCCATAACTGGCCTCAGTTACTTCAATTTAAAATAAATTTATAAAATAGTCGAAACATAAAATTTGTCGCTTTATAACATTTATAAACAAGTTAAAATAAAGTTTTTTTTAAGTTACGTTATAATTTAAAAATGTCAAAAGTTAAAATTCCTCTGCCTCCACCCTTGAACCCTCACCCCGCCATCCTCTCCGGAGACAGAAGGGCCGACGGTTGTTGTGGTTTGTGAAGTGTCCGTCATGTGTTTGATGTTTGTGTCAGTGTTGTGTTGGTGTCAGTGTAATGTTCTTTGTGTAGGTGTTGTATAGTGTAAGTGTTGTTTCTTCAGTTTATTTGTTCTTGTGTATATCTGTACTGTTGATGTCTGTGTGGGTATATTATTGTTGAATATTATTGTTTTTATTGATACATGATGTATTATTTGGGAGGGCTCACGAGGAACATTTAGTAATTTAGTTTCTAAAATTATACCAATAGTAATTATTATTCATACTCTTAACTACTGTCTAGATTGGTAGGTTTTCTTTGATTAGTGATTACATTTAAATAAGTGAGACAGCAACCACACCAGCATTCGCCTGAAGTGATCTCGCGAAACCATGGCAAACCGAAATCAGGATGACCGAACCGGAAGTGCTCCCGCATGCGAGTCCAGTGGCCTACCACTGCGCCACCTTGCTCGGAGACATTTTATAAACATTGCACTCGCCTGCAACCATTGCGAAAGTGCCTCGTGATGTAAGCAGCATATCTTCTATTTTAAGGGCAAAGATGTAGTCCATTATTCAGCAGGGCCGTGGCGCAGACAGCAACCTGAAGGCACACAAAACTGGGGTATGGCTGTATTGGGAACACGGCCGTTTGTTTTGCGTGAATACATCTAAGTGGATGCGCTCGGACGCCTTGGTGCTTTTTTTTTTTTACGTTCTCGGCACCGCTTCACTCGATCATATGGGGTTTCGTGGGTATCACTGGATTACTTTCGATACGCTCTTTCCAACCTTATACGATTTCTGTATTTCGACTTGGCTTTTTGACGAGTATAGTCCGCCATTACGTGAAGTTAATTTTTTACATTAAACGCATACAATTTTACGATAACCATGCCAAAAAATGTTTTTATACACACGATCGATAGATCTTGACGAGATCTGTCGATTGAAACCTAAACGAGCGTCGTAACTGCTCCTAGTCAAAAGTTATACTACGCGGAATTTGTGAGACGCAGCGAAATAATTGAAGCAAATTCAGGTTAAAACTAATAGTAAATTTTTCACGAAACATACGTTTCCAAGAACAATTTCACCCCTCTGTCAAAGTTTCTCTGCAATCCACAGCAGCCAGCCGAAAATATGTTCGTACGCATGCTGAGATTAAGGCGGCGAGACCAAAACATGCATAACTACGTCACACACGTTACTCAATATGAAACCATTTTGACTGTTTACAAAGGGCTTTAAAAAATGTTACATTCTGAGAGCGTGATTATTTGAAAAATAAAGTGCACACGGGAATAATACTTCGCATGACTGTAATGATTTTAATGACATCAATGAAAGTTTTAACTGATGTTTAAGGAAACATCTATATTACGTCGGGTAGACAAACTATCAGTATCACGCATGCTGATTCCTTCACCCAAGCAGTCCAACTGTGCTATATACATATGTATGTATGTATTATATACATTGTGTGCTCAATTTGCTTCCCTGTCCGTGAGTAATGGGGACACTACAGTAATTTATGAAATGCACTTCGCGCCAGTCGCCCAGGGTTGAGAAAGGCATGCCCAAGAGTACAAAAAAGAAGTAGACCTAAAAGTGACCGGGGGGAGGGGGTGGTACGTATTTGCATTGAGCACCCATGTCAGGGCGGCGACATGCTAATTGAGACCGGCGTAGGTGCGTACGAGAAAGGGTCGGCCAGGAGACTGCTTAGAGAAAGGGGGAGAGGGGCAGTTTACTGGTGTTGGCCTGGCGGGATAATTAAACAAGCCGATAATTAACACCCATTGTTAATGAACCGAGGGCGATCCGCACACACCTGCCAACTGTGACAGCCAAGCCCGGCAGTTGTTTCAGGGTTGGTAGCACTGCCGCGTGCACGGGGAAGTTGTCGGACCTGAGGGCGCACTGAAACGAGCGGGGAAAAGGCTATAAAAACGTGCTGGGGGCGAGGGACTGGCAGGAAAGGGCAAAAACTGCTTTATTTCTTATTTTCCTACGCGAGGAAATGCCCTAAACAGTTTTCGGTATACTAAAAAGGGAATTATACTGACTCCAAACAATCACACCGTGACTGAGCCGCAAAGAAGTGACAAACATTACTTCGCATAGAATGGTGACTTGTTAAAAAGTAAAACGTTTCTTAACATTTGTACAATAAATGATTCTAGGATAACGATTTAAAAAAAATAAAAATAAATACTACTGCTCTGTAACGATTTACTGGTGACCACTGGTGATCTTTGTGTAAATCAACATGATGAACATTAGAGTTAACAAGTCGACATTGAAGATATTCATTTATATCAGGGGATCTCTAACACTTTTAAACTCTTCTGTGCGTTTCAAGATATTCATATGAAAATTAACCCCTTCTCTGTTTAATTAATTTCACTACAAACGCCCCAAAAATAACCAATTTTTTTTTAATGGTTTGCACATTGTCTACCCTGTGGAGGGATGACACATTTTGTAGGATTACATTTCTTTTTGGATTCATACTTTAGAAGTTATGAATTTTGAAAAATTTAAGATAAGTTTCACCCGAGTATACTCAAGCATAATGTACATCCATTCCAAATTGGAAAAATTCATTGGTGTAAAAAAAAAAAAAAACCATATATACAACCACTCTGCCAGAAATCCAAGGCATACGTATTGTGTAACGACATTTGTTGGTACATAATTTTTTGTTTTATTTTCTCACCCGAGTATACTCAGGCAGACTGTAATAATTATTTTATTTATTTAATTTAAATTTTCTGTAAATCAATACAAAAATACTTAATCATTTCAGATTAAATAAAATAATGGTACCACTAAAATTTATAAAGTTATTCACATGTATTACTATACATGGAATCACTATCACTTATATTATTGCCATTAGCGCCTGAAAAAGAAATCAATGCAAAAAAACTCGAAAATAATAAATATATCGGAAAAAACATAAATCAAGGCAAAAATAATGGAGTCGCTTTTTCATTTACATTGCTCATAAACTTACATATTATCATTATCTGACATTATTGCCTCTTGTACATGGAAAAGTAATACAGTACAAAAGAAAACTGAAATCTAGTAATTATAAAACACATTAAATAAATACTGAGTCACATTTTTATTGAAAAAAATTACATGGAAATCATGTTACTTTGCGTAAACAATATGGTGTAATTGCCTCTTGCAACTGAAAAAGTAATACATCACAAAAGTGTTCAGATGGTTGGTGCTGTGTGGTAAACCCGGAATAACGGAGTAACACACAGGGGCACATCACAATCTGGACAGTAGTGCCTTGCTTCCCGGCGTATCTTTTCCCTTTTGGCATTCCTCACACGGGAACACATTCCACACTGCCTGGTGGGCTTCTCTTTCTTTTCTGATGGTGGTATAGCTTCCGGGAAGTGCCTTTCTGATCAGACGCAGAGGAGCAGGTGACGGTCCAGGCCGACCAGCACACTTGGGTGAAATGTCAGTTGCATGATACTTGTCAAGTATTTCTTGGACAAGAGCTAACCTGAAGTTCAGGTGTAACTTTTGCCCTCCGCATTGTTGGTAAAGCACGAAGGTATTGAAGATACAAATGCCAAGAGAATTGTGAAACAATTTCTTATAATAATTTTTTCCCCATTTTCGTGGGACAGGGTAATTTGCAATTTGTTGATCAACATGATCAACGCCTCCCATGGTATTGTTATAGACCTCGACAACTTCTGGCTTCGTCACTGGTTCTTTTCCAACTTTCCGAACTTTTACAGTATGTGCCCCATGCACAGTTGTGAGCAAAGACATCTTTTTGTCCTGCCACAACACCGCTGTGACTTTACCTCTCTGGTAAGCTACAATCTCACCTTTCTTCAACGTCTTTTTCCGAAGCGAATCAAGCATGTCTCCCCTTGAAAGACGCACTGTGCCGTAGGTATCAGTAGGATTAGCAATCAAGTAAATCAGCAAGTGCAGAAGATGAATAAAAATTATCCAGTGTTCCACAATAACCTTTATTTAGTAATGGCTTTATCAACGTCATAACAACTTGAGAGAATTTCGGGAGATACTGATATGCTGCATCAAGTCGTGTGTCTTTCCTTGTGTAGATTACCGTGTTCCAGACATAACCACTGCTGGAATCGCATAACAAAAAAATTTGAATGCCGAAACGTGACCTTTTTGAAGGAATGTACTGCTTCCACTGTAGCTTCCCTTTGAACAGTAACAGAGACTCGTCGATAACAATGAATCTTTCAGGTGTGTACAACTTTTTGAATTTTTCGTTCAAATCCAAAAACACAGGCCAAATTTTTCGCAGCGTTGGACATGGATGTGTGTTGTTGTCAAAACTTGCATTGTCAAAAAAACTGCAAAAAAACATTTCAGCAAACAAAAACATTTGTAGGTCATGATTTTTGGGAAAATTGGTGTTGTTAGAAGGGCATTTGAAGACCAATATAGCTCTACATCAGGCTTTCATACAATGCTCTGCAGAATGGCGAGAGCAAAGAAGACACAAAGTTCATTTATGCTTGTGTTTTTCCACTTTTCGTATTTACATTGTTGAGCGTACCTGTTGGTCTCGTTAGTGATTAGATGGATGAGAGTGAGATCAAAAAACATACAGAAAAACTAAAATGCTGTGCTCGTGATGTGTGTCGAAATGCACGCCACTTGTACAAGTAAAGTCGTATCGTGGAGGTGCTGGTGGTGGAGACGTAACACTTAGATTACACCACTGCCGAGCCGATGCAATCTGCTGATCCACTTCGTCCTCGGAACTTGAGCTGCTGCTTTCAGATAGAATTTCATCACCACTTTCCGAATCCTGTCAAAAACTTCACTATCAGAGTCAATTTCGTTACATGTGTAACTTTCAACCGCTCGAAGTACAGACCGACCGACTGAACAGTAACTTCCAACTGAGAGTACGATAATGTGTGAAAAAGGAAGTGCTGTTATCTTGTGTTATGTGATAAAAAAATTTCCAACAACATGGATTTGTAGGCTATCTAATTTCGAAAGACAAGCAAATAATCACACTTGTTTTTTCGTATAGAAAGAAACTATTGCCGCACTGTAGTAGTAAATTTAAGAAGCATAATCTAGACTTCAAATATTTTTTTCTGAGTGACTTGTGATGCCATCTACAATTTTTCACAGTAAACATATTAACGGAGACTAAACTCGGATGAAACAACAATATGCAGTAAAGTGAGGTTGCTGCCCGAGTATACTCGGGTATATATATTTTGCGCACGAGGCTTATCCCCGAAATAACTCTGGAGAAACAGGGAAGGAGTTAAGTTTCATTTGATATACAGATAATTCAGATGCTAAAAAGACAATGAGTTCGCCTTAAAGAAATACGTGGTATTTATATTCGTAGCCATTCATTCCCGTGTGTTTAGTGCAGCATATTATAGCGCGGTTAAAATCTCTGCTGAAGTGTAAACTATCTGAAAATTTTACATGGTGTATTGATGCACGATAAGACTAACATTTTGTTGAAAGTTATTCCAAGCAAATATTGATCCGACTGAAATTATAAATTAATTTCATAGCTAAGTTGACTGGTTGTAATTATTTTCTAATCTTCACTTATCTAGCTACGGATATCGCTTCAGTTTCTTGCAACATACTAGGTGTTTTCTGTTCGTTTTCAGCTATACAGCTTGTAAAGAGTGTGAACAAATGCATAAATAATTGTTATAATGAAAGGGAGGATATAGATAAATATTATCCTGGCTTTTAATTATTAGGAAACGTGTTATGCATGTACAGCTCTTAAATCCTTTGCAAACGATATCTCTTCGTAAATAGAACTGACTATAACCTCGCTAGCCAACACAGTTTTAGCCTTACTCGCCGTTTTTAATACTGTGCATTCGTTGTGCTCATAATCAAAAAGATATTAGATATTATGAAACGATTTGATAGAAAGGAACTATTACCGAACGGGAACAAAGAAGGTTAATATTTTCAACTTTCGACCTTTCGAAGTCTGGCCAGACCGAAAGATGTAAGATTTGTGAGCTAGGTTCCCACCTCCCGAAGATCCGAGTCCATTTTCAAGCGAAATTCGTCGATCGTTCAACCTTCAGCAGCATTTCATTTTTTCCTTACTGATACCCTCCCTATGTTAACGTTGCCTTCATATTTTGGAGATATACTTTTGGCTCTGGAAATTCATCCCATTCACGATTGAGAGTTTTCTGATCATGCAGAAGCTTACTAGGCTCTCATCCTTGAGGTCGCGCGTTAGATCCCATATTTAGCTGTTCTGAGGGTAGTTTCCGCCAGCATACGATTTCTATTATTCCCCAGTTACTTTCAGATACAAAGGAAAATTTTGAGAGGAATAAAATTTGGTTCTAGTCAAAAGGGTTCACGAAACATTTACAAAAAAAAATTTCTAATACAGATACAGTTTAAACTCGAGACTGTTGAAAACAAATTTAACATGGACGCCTGAGGGGCATATCCGAGTTCGTGAGGGATCGAGGTCTCAATAAAAATAAAATAACTTAATTTGATTTCAAATTATTCACCCAGCTATTATTTACGACATTGATTTATGTCTCTTCTATTGCACTTTTTATGTAACAGTGAGCGCAGTATTTAATGTCTATTTCAACTCCAATTAATGTGCTTCTTAATGTATCTGTTTCGTTACAGTCAATAAACTCGCTCTTCATTAACACGTGTTGGATCTATATGTTGCCATCATTTGTAATATATTTCACTCACGTATCTAGTCCAATGGTCCACCCTGCCAACCGCACCCTTCACTGCTTGATACTCGCAGTCGCAGATTCCCCTTCCTCTAATCACCTCTCTCGTTGCTCGTCTTCTATCGCTCGGAACTCAGCCACTCAGTCACTCATCAACTACTTCGGCTCGGAGGCCTCCTGTCACACTTTCATATCGTTCGCCCTGACCATCTGGAAGGTTCAACGCATCCCGAGTCGCGCTGAGAGAACGAAGTCCGTAATCCAGAGCATTCTTCAGATAAACGCAGAAATCGTATCCGCCGAAGGTCAGGAGCGGCGAGTCTCCATATGGTTATCGAGGCAGAATGCCTTCATAATTAAAAAGAACGCTGGTAGGATTATCGCTCCTTTGTCATTCAAAACATTCAATTGACTTGCCGCCCGTATCAACACCACTCAGTCCTCTTCGCCCGCTCGGGCGGGACTGGCCAAGGCAGCGGCACACACCAGCGACACGTAACACAAAGGTTATACGTACATAGTTCACAGTTAATTAAAATTATCATAAATTAGCGGTTTTTTATTCCAACGTTTTTGAATGACAGTGGATAGTTCTGAGCCAAAGCGCTTCAGTGACCAAGATATTGGAAAATAAATACTAAAGAAAAACCACAAGGTCGTAACCACAACAATGCAGTCGGCCGGAGTTCAAAATCACGACCTTAAGAATGTCAGTCAGAGATGGACTTAGTATTATGAGAAATATCTCTGCCAACTTAATGTAGAGTCCGTAACGAAAATAGACAGTTTGTTATTGAATTTACGGAGGTGATACGACACTACTGTAGATGCTCTTAGATAACAGCCCCCATTTTTTTTATGTGTACAGTATTTTATCTAGTTTATTACAACAGCGATCAGCAAATACAATCGGAAGACTTGCGAGGCTGTCGTCATTACCATCTCATTTAAAGTGATCAAATAAATTTTAACTACACCATATTAATACACACACATTTATTTAACTATGATATTCACTACAATGCATGGAAGTAAGCAACCTGTCTTATCACATATTTTGTAGATCACAGCGCAAGACATTAAACAGCATTCAACTTTTTATATTGCTTTAACGCTGCCCTCTATTTTATAATAAGGAATTGAGGGAACAGTAAATTTGTGCAAGTATGGCGTCATCACGTGGCATTTCTTTTTGAAAATAAGGGGGAATCTATTGAAAAGTTCGGGCATGTAGTATTACGGGAACAGAGAAACGTTTGACGTGAATAGAGATTCATCATATACTTTGTTGGTCTGCAAAGTTTAAGCATCACTGGAAAACTAGAAAAACGAAAGGTTGATAGTTGTGCGATCACCGTAAATGTTTATCAAGGAGTGTAACTCAGTTTACGTGCACAGACAAGAGCAACGTCAGCATGAAATATACTTTTGTAAATGAAAGGTAATAAAAATAAAGTATCAGACCAAGAGTGTCTCCTTCTGTGTTGGGTTTTCATTGTGAACGGAGGGCAATATTGTGGTAAAGTGTGCACTGCGCAGTAAGAACATTAGCACAAGTACCTACGTCAGTTGACTCGTTTTTAAAGGGACGAATCATCGGAAGCCTGGAAGCAGGTCAGGCGCACATCGAAATATCGACAGCGCTGAGTGTGCCACAAAGTGTGGTTTCCATGCAATTGCCTCCAGAGTTAAAGTTTCTCGGCAAACTGTGCACCGGAGACTCAGGACAGCTGGTCTCTATGCCAGACGTTCAGTGGCGTGCGTCCCACTTACACCAGGCACAGAAGAGCCAGTTTACAGTGAAGTCAGCAGCATGGAGATTTGACCCTCAATGAATGAAGGAACGTGCTCTGCACAGATCGCAAAATGACTCCCATCGCACACTTATCAAGAGAAAACTTAGAACAAGATTAAATCCTAGGAGCATCATGGGAAGGGATCAGTTTGGTGGTGATGGTGGTGGTCGTCGTAGCTGTGATGATGGTGGGGATGGTGGTGGTGTAATAATGGTGTGGGTAGGCATCATGTTCGATGGACGTACGGAGCTGCACATCTTCAATGGAGATACAGTTGATGCCCAGAGGTACAGGGACGAGGTACTCCAACAACATCTGCGACTTTTCTGAGGCGCCGTTGGCTCAGACTTGGTCATTGACAGCAATTCATGTGCACGTAGAGACAACCTGATGGATGGATTTCTTGAAGGAGAAGATATCCACCGCATGGACTGGCTAGCGAAGTCTCCAGACATGAACTCTTTAGATCATACCTGAGATGCATTTAGACAGACGAGTTCCTGCCTGCTAGCGAACACCAAAGACAATTCTATAGCTCCTCACTGTTCTTCGTGAGGAATATAACCAACTGCCAATAGAGGTCTTGAACCATCTCGTAGGGAGCTGCGCAGCGTGTGTGGCCATTGAGTGTAATCACACTTATTTTTCTGTTCATAAAGTGGTGTTCAATATTTGAGAATGTTTGCATGTGTCATTGCAATGACAAATTGTTCATTTAATGTTTTCCTCGCCTATGTATAATAGATAAACTTATACATTTTTTACTATGTTTTGTGTACTATGTTTGTGCAACTCTGATACTTCAATAATAAAATATTTTCTAATATCTAAAGAATGTACACTAGTCTCCAAAAGTTCAGCATAATTAATTGGCAATTTCCACTTATTTTTTAAGATAAATTTTTCCTGACTGCATTGTCTTGACAACCAAACATAAAATTTGTTTTCCTATCGAACACATTACGTAATATAGACAAAGTAGCGGTTCACCTGCACCTTCCAGGCACCCTTAAAGGCCACGGAAACATCTCTCAGTGCGCGAATTCCGAAACATAAAATCATGAACAGAATTGGAACTACTTAATAATTTTAGTGTGGTTGGATTTATTGAGAATATATTTTAACTCTGGTAACCATCATATACTGAAATATTTTATGTAGGCTATATGTTTAGACTTAAAAGGAATATAAACCACAAAGTCAAAAGATATGACTAAATATCTTGAAATTAATTTTAAAAAAAATTCATATAAATCACAAAATCAGAAATAGGAATAAATACCTTGATATTACATATAGTATATCAATGAAATTGAATACTATATATTTGAAAGAAAAAATATTTTAGAACTAAATTTTGCAACAGGGGCTTTTAATAAAACGGCATTAAGTAAAAATTAAGTTTTTTTATATTTTGTTTATGTAAGTGTTACAGAGTATCAATTCCTAAACGTTATTATAATCAACTCTATATATATCAATTATTATATATATCAATATACATATATGAGGATGTATATAAGTCAAGGTTTGTATGTATGCGAGTGTGTGTTTTCTTTACAGATCCACACCGTTCGGCAGATATGGGTGAAATGTGACAGGAATTCCCTTCAGCACCCGACTTAAAATACAGTAGGTCATAACGGGCTCAGTCATTCCAGTGCCCCCTCCCCAAAAAAACTAATATAATTATATATGTGCAACGCCGTGTAGGACGCGAGGTATTAAAATAAACCCCTGTCCAAATATTAAGTAGTTGTAACTTAGTTCTTCGTGTTATAGTTAGGAAATTCGCATACAGTGAGATCTTTCCATAGTCCTTATGTCATATGTACCTGGCGGTGATTGGCCAGTCGGGACAAAGAAACGAGGGAGCGATAAGAGTAACGTAACATCCATATTTTTCATTATCTCTGCACCTTGTTATAATTTATGCATGTTTCACACGTTTAACACCTGTTATATTTTTTTATTATATTTCTTACAGACTTTTAACTCTATGGCTTAAGGATTCAGGCCGTTTTGGAGCGAGTCGAATTGTTTTAAATAGTGAGCCTTCCTATTGGCTAATAGGTTGAAACCCTGCACCCCTATTGGTTGGAGAGTATATCATAGAGTAGGTCGGTCAATTTCGGTTGGGTTTTCTCCCTCTCTTCCAGCATCTTCCATCTGAGCAACATCATAGGTTAGGACGCTCGTCCAGAGTTGGACGTAGCGCGGGATTTTTATTAGTTAATAGGGTGTTTTAAGTTTCCAACAGCCATCTTTAAGTATTTTCGTGTTTTTGCGTCCGCAGTAGTCAGCAGCTGATATTTGGAGCTTTAGGATTAGCTAGACGCTGAGACGTCCGTGCATTATGAGCCACGTCAAGCTACGCCCTTGTAATCATAAAGTATCTACGCTTCGGGTGAATCCTGCTGCAGAGTCCAGCCTTAGATTAATTTCATCTTATCTACGTGATACTTTTTATTTCCAACACTTCTAGAACTATTTTAAATAACTTTACATCATTAAGAAGTACGTTAAGGCTGAACGTTCCAGAATTTAAAAGTGAGACGCCATTATAAGTACTGAGAAGAAGGGTTAATGTGTTTTTAATAAGTTGAGCAAGCCGAGGTACTTAATTTTACAAGATTTTTGACCGAAACATCTTTATTGAGTGAGAGGATTTTTGCAGTGTATATGCGTTACTTCAGACTTTTATGTACACTAATGACCGTTAACCCCGGCCATTCCCTGGTAATATAGGTATTAATATTTTTCTTTAATTTTGCTATTGCCATTCGGGGTTTTTCATTTAGCTCATTTTCTAGTATTGGTAATAAAGTCTTACGCCAATTTGAATATTTTTGAATAAAAGAAAAATAGCTGGAATTTTTATTGTGTCTGACGACTTTTCCATTCACTTATTTCTGCATGAGTTTTGCTCTGAATCCTCTTCTCACCTCAGTCTATTAAACCTGAAAAGACCTATTGTAATTTTAAGAATCTTTGCATGCTAAAACAAATTTTCAGCAAATTGGCAAACTGTTGTTTGTCGTGGTGTGCTACGAGGTGAGTTGGCTACGCCGAGAACGTCTGGGTCCGGAGTATTCCAGGCAACGAGCAGACGTGTTCCTGAGATGCAGGAATAAACCACTACTATTACATACCAAATTTATACACATATTTCCAACAAACGGAAAATGAATACTAAACACGAGGGAGGTGCATGAGCTATACATAAAACAGTATATGAATACAGGTAACATTTCATTTACATGTCACGATGTTTAATGGTAGGCTATACAGTGGCTAAAAGCATCTCAGTTACTGTATTTTTGCTTAATTTAAGCTGGCGCCCTTTTCCAAATCACGCGACGTGGTAGTATACAAGGTTATTCGCCCTCGATATTAGTATTCAAGAATTCACACACACTCTGCGCATAAAATTATATGAAATGAAATGACGATAGCATTTCAACGTCGACCCGCGTATCTATCGCCCCCGGGAAATATCTACACGGAAGGTTCTGGAATGACGTGCAGTATTCTCGCTGTGCCGTTGAACTATGGGACTTGAAGCAGTGACCCACCATTTGATTACAGCTAAGTCAGTAGCAAAGTTCAGCACATGTCCTGTACTAGTTTTGGGGGTTTCTGATCAGTACATTTTGCCATAAGGCAGTGTGATAAGGTAGTTTTTAGCTATGTTACACTCGAAGAAATTATTTGTAAATTTATCATGTCAGTGTATAGGTACAGTGACAAAGCGCGAATGGTAAAATACTTTCCCATACACGCTTGGTAACAGTCCTACAGTTGCTCGGGAAAGAGTCAAATGCGAGGAAAGTTCCCAAATTTGTATAGTAGCGATACTAAAAATTCCTATATTTTCAACCTGACGTAGCACTATTACCATATACTGTATAGGTTAAAAACCTCCATTACAATTTAAGAAATTTACCAGGAAATGTTTTACAGTGCAGAGAGCTCGGATATAGTTCTTGTAATGAACGACGTGTCTTTAAAATAGTCTTCGTACTTCGTCTCAGTGCATTTTCTTTTCGTGCATCAGTACATACGACCAACGTCAAGTAGTTTCGTGGGAAAACGTATATTTCGAACACTATAGGTAAGTATATGATCAATTGTTTACGAAGTAAAATGTAACAAATGCTGCTCTAAAAGTTTAGGTATTTGTCCTAGAAATAAATACAAACCATCAAAGTGAAATTTTGTCGAAAATGGTACAATATGAACCTATAACATGTAAGGGCGGGGGAAACGGGAGATCCCCCAGAAAACCCGCTGATCAGCTGCATCTTCCGGCACGATTATCGCATGCGAAAATCAGGGAGCGACCCCGCCGGGAATCGAGCCCGGTTCCCTTGGTGGGAGGCGAGTAGTCTAACCACTACACCACCGTGGACCCCCTACAATTTCCGCATCAGAGTTGAAATCGAACCTTAAGGGGACTATGTAGCTGCGCGTCCAAGGTCACGAAGTGAGGGAGCGATACGGACGACAGTTACACGCACGCCTAGCGCCTCATCGCTCCTACGCGCAAGGTGTGCAGTGTGTTCGTCGTAACTCTGTACTGTGCAAACTAGATCTGTAACATAGGGGTTTCATTACATGCGATGGAAGTACACAGATTAAACTACGTCCGTATCTTTGTATTTTCCTCTTGCCGCATAAGGATACTGCATAGGCAAGTTTTAAAAATGCGATATTTGACTATTTTCAAGAATTTTTTTTCTTCAAGAATATACGTAATTTAACAAAAGTAAAGAAATAGGGCCAAAGATAATAGTTTTTTATGTTTTCTGACAAAAAGTCATATTTCCAGAACTTTTATTTACCGAGATACACGTTTACGCGCAAACAACGATTTCACAGAAAACGTTTCAGTATATAGGGCTCTTAAGAATCACTTTGTCTCGTAAGTTGCAAAAACGTTTTCTATTTTTTTTTTTTTTCGCGCCATGAACCTTGAGCTACTGTTGCGTAACACCGTGCACTCAGTGAAAGGGTTAAGTGGTTTACACGATCTTAAACCTAAACAGTAAGCTGTGGGATTTGACAATGAGCAATAACCTCACAATAACTTAATACAGAATGTTCCGCGACTGAAACGACATACTTAGGCACGTTATACAGATCATTAGCAACAAAAAAAAGTAACACACACAAGTAGACTATGCAGCCCCATTTCAGAGTTACTAGTATGTAAATGCAACAAACACACAAATTATAATTACTGAATGTCTTTACTGTAACTAACTACATTCGTGTTGAATGTTTCACACGAGCTGTTCAAAATGAGCACCATCTGACCTTAAAGTCAATATTACACGATACCTGCAGCCTTACTTGGCTCTTATACAAACTTCTACACGCCCAATAGGATTTTTGAAGGGCACTTTTTGAGTATATAGTGTGATGTCCGTGACGTGTATTTATATCACTCTGTATATTTGATAGCATAAAATAAATGTTCAAATATTCCCTCCTCAATGCACATCCCTTTTAAATATAAATATAAAAAGGGGGGGGGGGGGGACGAAAAATCACCGCAGTACATTTCGTACCTACTAAATTTTTATTTACAAAATAAAAAATACTAACACATAATTACGGATTAAAATACAATTCCACATGACCAAGATTATGCATGTCACCACCAGTAGTACCAACTAATTTCCGATACAACCAAATCTGATCAAGTTCCATCTTCATCTTCTTACGTGAATACATATACGCATTACCAAAAACACTAATTACAGCAGTATTGTACGCCTTGCCCTCATGAACTGGAAAAGTCTTCCAACAGATTATCATGTTTGGATCAATCTCACTAATCGAAATGCTTGGACTGAATTCATTGAAGACATCGGCGGATATCGCCGTATTCCTTATAACCTACATGAAATTATTTGGTGTTCTTGCATGAGATATACAGACAGTGTGTGTGAGTGTGTGTTACTGCTTTTTTTTTGGTAATGGTAATAACTTTTATACGTACCATAACGTTTTGCTTATTTGCAATGCACGTTACAGGGGGGGGGGGGGTCCTTCAAAGCACAGAAAGATGGACGATTTGTTCAGCTATTGGAGCGCTGAAGGAGATTTAGGTTACAACATGAAAGAGTAGGCTGAAGCAGTAGGTGCGAGCTGATCCTGGATTTTTCTGTTTTTTTTTTTTGTGTTCTTACTTTGTTTTGAGGTGCGTGTCTGTGTCGTATTAATAGTTTAATTTCTTTTTGCGTATTATATTAATTTTTACTGTTTTTAACAGTATTGATTATGTCCTGACATGTATCAGAGGTGCATTCGTTCTTCTGGTTACTACCCGAGGAATGTTTATCGTAATACTATGTATTTTACTAAGAATGTCAATAAATTAACATAATGTGTTAGCACATTTACTATCGCTTAATATGCGACATGTTACAGCGCACACACAATATTCTCCTATTGGCTGAATTCAGCAAAGAAATTCGCCAGAGATTTCCGTTGCACTGTAGATGTACTTGAGTTTGCTGTTGCACCTTCCTCTGTTTCTACCACAGTCCCTTGTATAGCACTGCACTCGGTCAGGTAGTATGCACAGCTTGCCGATTGTATTCCATCGCACTCCATAACTAGGGGATTGATTGGTGTAGTTGTTAAAGATGATGTAGAGGTCAGGTTAGCTCTTTTTACTGCTGTAGAGGTAATGTCGAAGTTTGGCGGAGTCGCTTATGGATTATGCAATGTTTGTAAATTTTGAGATAAGTGTATTGGTCAAAAAACCAGACGACGCAGATGAAGAGGTTCTTTCTGGTCCTCTTGTTGGTTAAAGTTCGAGTTCGTGAATAATTTGAGCAACTTTCAACTTTACTACAGATTGTCTCCTTTTCGACAAACTTCTCACTTGTTTGCATACCCCAGGAAAATCAATTTGATGGCATCTAAGTCTGAGGTGTGGCCACAAGATCTGGTTTCTAGGTATTTGAAAACACGGTCAACAGCTGAAAGATTCTTCGCCTTTGCATTATTTTGACACTCCTCGCTGGATTTCCTATTTCGAGTCATATTCTGAGGAGAAGAGGTAGAGCCACCAGGAACAAGATCAGTGTCAGTACTGTTTGCCAAATCTGCTGCGTCCTCTTCAGCGTCTTCTATTTGTGATGCAGGTGCTTCTGGCTGTGTAAGTATTGTTTAACTCGCTTCTGCACATTGAATATTTGACTGAGTGGGAGCGAAACTCAGAAAGGGCGGCAGGAACTCCATTTGTTTAGCCCATGGCCAATGTTTGTATCATAATGCTGATTCAGCTGCCTGGCCTGTCTTCGTACTTCGCAAGTACTTTGCATAGCAATCGCGGAGATTCTTCCACTTCTTTTTAACCAAAGTACCTGAAACAATTGCTTTGTTTTAAACTTCATTCTCACTACATTTATTTCATCTTAATGAATATCAAGAATATGCTGAAAATATTCCGCCTAAGAAATTTGAGTGCAAATGTGTGTAACTAAACACTAAATATTATTACATTCCTGTTGAATCTAATGAAGTAATATTTTCGTTTTCCAGTCTTATATAAATTTTTGGGTTGGTGTAATCACTGTTTATGTTCATTTTCAGGTTTATGGCGACCGGAAATTCATATTACACCATTGGCCATATCTACAGAGTTGGCTTTTCAACTGTTGCAACAATAGTACGAGATCTCTGTCATGCAATCTGGAAAATAATGCAGCCCCATTACATGTCCGAGCCTACAAAGGGCACATGGACGAAGGCGTCGCAAGGATTTTTAACAGACTGGCAGTTTCCAAATTGCATTGGCTGTATAAATGGAAAACACGTAACAATAAGTTGTCCCGACAATACTGGTTCAACATACTTCAGTTATTAAAAAAAAAAGTCTGTTGTGCTTCTTGCTATTGTTGAACCTGATAACACTTTTTTGTGGGGGGTTCGGAATATCTTTGAGGAATCTGCAATGGGGACAAAGTTTCTCTGAGGAATATTCGACCTTCCAGACGACACCCCGTTACCATGCCAGACAGGCCCAACACCTCACGTCCTCATTGGAGACGAAGCCTTTGCTTTAAAACCATATATGATGAGACCTTTCCCCTACAGGCAAGTGAAACAAGACAGCTGCAAGGAAAGTTTTAATTACAGGTTATGTCGTGCTCGTCGAAAACGCTTTCGGTAACTTGGCAAAAAAAAAATTGAGAATATACTTTAGACCACTATACGTTAATGTGGACACATCTATTAAACTGATAAACGCTACCTGCGTTCTCCACAACTATTTAAGGAAAAAACGTTGTGACGAGCAATATTTTCAGTGCCTAGAAGAACCGCACTGTCGCACTGATGCAGCTTTCTGTGCAATGCGGAATGATGCAAGAAGAACACCAAACATTGCTTTTGAAATCAGGGAACGAATCGTGAGTTATTTTAATAAGAGACATGATCATGTTACAGCTGTAAACCTATGATGGTTTCGATTAAACAATTTAAGGCTACATAAGTACAATGTACATTTTAACAATGTGTCACTTAAACAGAAATGACGTTTTAATTTTCAAGTGTAGTAGTTTTGTGCATTCACTCTCTTGTAATATTACACCAATCTCATTCCAAATTTTGTCTTTCTTCCGGTTATCCTTACCCTCACTACTATTCACATCATAAAGTATCTTATATGCTTTGACAAGTTCAATCACTCTTTCAGTATCTGTTACACACGTGCTAGAAGCCATATTTAGGCACAAAGTAGCTGTGGAGGAGCTACTGGTTTCAAGTGAACGCGTCATCATGGATCGCGTGGTCGTATCGCGTCAGTTTGTGCGGTTACGCGATACACGGCGGATCGTTATCGCAGTTTGCGTACTAGCATTTTACACCCTCGGTGGATGCGCAGTGTGCGGTCTGTAGTAAATATGAACGTCATTCGTAGAACTTCTACCAGACAGTGACTTGCGTAAGCCTATGAAAAAAACTAGCTAGCAGATCTTAATATTGCTATATTACTGTTCGCCTTTTACAAAAATTGATTTTTTACTGGTATAGTTTCATTCATTTTCTTGAACATTGCTTGTCATTAGAGTACGAGTGTGTTATTTTTAATTTTGACGGAAATTACTGACGAGTTGCAAAGTACAGTTTTATCTTTACGTATCAGGATATTATCAGCATGTAAAATTTAATGATAAAAAAAAATTTGGGTTCTTCGGAGTTTTGAACTCACGCCCAAATATACACTTTCATAGCGGATGCCGCGACTATCGGATATTGAGTTTATGTAAATACCTTAAATAGTTCGAATTAATATTTATAGAGTAGTTAATGTTTTGAGTATTTAGAACGGTTTTAAATAGTAATTAAAAGTTGTCATTGCCAATATTATTCGTCGTTGTCGTATTCTAAATCTATTTGGAAGAATTTCATCCTCACGGGTGTATGATCAAGATGGAGGCGCCCTTTTCGGTTTCATCAACTCGTTTCAAGTTGTAGCCACGAGGAGCGAACTGTGATGTGATTGGTCAGATACGAAAGCCGGTGTGGAACCTGCCACGAAAAATAGGACGTGTCCAATTACCAAACCTGGTACGAAATCTGGACGTACAAGGCGGGAAATGCCATGACGGGCGCCACACTAGTCCGTATACCGGCCGCTATGGTGGACCTTGTACAAGCTTTTACGGAACCTGGTATTGTGTAATATCGCCTAAGCAGACCGCAACACGTTGTTGCCACTGCATGCCTGCAAGTTCATTTCTGAGTTGATTAGTTGCGTCAGTTATCGTATGTAGTGACTTGTCTCGTGTGCCTGATCACCGTCCGCTGTAAACCCTTCTCTTCAGGCAGCCCCAGAATAAAAAGTCCAACAGGTAGAGGTCTGGAGAGCGCGTCGGCTATGGGACTGGCCCACCTCTTCCAATCCACCTGCGCTGATACTCAGCCGCTACACCACGCCCAGTTTCGTCACAGTATCCGAAAACAAACACCATGTATGTGTACTCTGCACATGTAAACATTCCTGACATTGTTGCACAACCACTCGCCTCGACACACTAACAAAGACTGGCCACGCCAGCCAAACAAGCAGTGTCTGCTTACGGTCAGATTGGGCACATTTTGAACAGCTTGTGTGGGACTTACAACATGGATGTAATCAATTGTATTAAAAATATTCAGTAATTGCAATTTTTGTTTATATTGCATAAAAGTCCCCGTAACTCTAAAATGGGGCTGCATAGCCAACTTGTGTGTATGCCATTTTTTGTTGCCATGATCTGTATAACACGCTGCCGAAGTATGTTGGTTGAGTAATGGAACGTGCTGTATAAAAACAGCTATTTATTTATATTTGGCTGATGCTATAAACTATCGAGTAAACAAAAAAACTAAGTAAACGCATATTAATGTTTTGTTTCAAACAAAATATTTTAGAAGATGCATTTTTACTGTATACATCATTTTTGCTACGTAACTGCACAATGCCAAAGCCTACAGCTTACTGTTTTTAAGTTTTCGATTCTGTACACCCCTTTCAAAGTGGACTCACCAAAGTCCGTCGCATCCGGCAATTGTCCGTCCGTCTAGCAATCGTACGGTCTGTCGTTTTCGTCTGTCCTTTTCGTCCGTCATTTGAAAGCGAGTCACAACAATCCCTCATCCGTCAATCCTTCTGTACGGCAAAATTTCTGTGCGACAACTTAACATTGCGATCTTTCATTAGTTGGAGATATATTTTGGTTGGAAATACATTTTCAAGAGAAAACTATTTTGGAGAAATAAGTTTTTCACGTGTTAAGAATTTATACTGATTTTTTTAAATTTTAAATTCTTGAATGTATCACCAAAGATAAATAAACACAGATCCGCGCCTTGCATAATATTTCAAGTACGTATTCATGTCTAATAACGAATGTCGTTAGAATGCGGTGGCTCATCCGTCCATCCGTCTAAAGCAAAAGTTTGGTAAATACTTGACGGTTGGATGGACAGAAAAAAAGTTGTCCTGTTATTGGTTGAAGATCACGTGACCTACGTACGGAAGGACGACTGACGGACGGGACGGACTGTTGCGAGTCCAGCCTTTAGGCTCTTACACGATTAAAAACTTTAACATTTGATTTTACCATATCACTTTACGTTTGTGTTTCGACTTGTTTCTTATGGAACTTGACACAGTGGAACTGTCAAAGGTAAAGTCAAGTATTCTTGACTTTACAATTTCGAAAAGCTGAAATTTAAAGTCAAAGTCAAGCAGCCATTTTGCCAAGAACCTAACAGATGTTACGTGGAATGAATGTTATTTTATTGTAGGGCGGTATTCATCTCTGTATACTAAACCAAGCTAGTATAAATTAAATAAATAACAAACGAATATAATGTGAAGAGGAAATATACGAATTTATATTTTTGAATCAAGTAAACAAGTTAGTATTCTTGTTTTTAAATAAACTTTTAATATAGATTTTAAGCTCATTTTAAAAAGGTAAGTAACTACATTCCTGGATAATTAGATAATGATTTACATAACAAGACGCACGATTTTACGATACTCGCAGAACCGATTTCCAATTGTCTGAACTTTGACTTTACAATTGTATTGTGTTTTGGTGGTTTCGTCAAAGGAAAGGACCTGTAAAGACAAATGTTAAAGTATCCCATTGTGTTAAGGGCCTTTACACAGCGTATGCGGAGACGAAGACAGCAAGAGCGCTGCTCCAGACAGCGACAGCCAGCTCATCTCGTCTCGGCCGGCACGAACAGCCGACTCGTGTAGCCCTGCTCCAGGCGAAGCTGTTACCCGATGCCAGGCGTGTGATGTAGCTGCATGCTCGCGGCAGTTTGAGGGGGGGGGGGGGGGGGGGAGGTTACAGACGTGTCGGCAACACGTGAAGGGTCAGCGAGGCAGCCACCCAGGTGCGCGCCCACTGCTGAGATCTGCTGGCGAAGCTGCGAGCGAGGTGGAATAATCACACGGCTCTCTCTTTCTCTCCCTCGCTCTCTCTCTCTCTCTTCCTGCATGCACACGTGCAGAAAGCGGCCTGTCCACTGCATCGTGTTAGACGAGCACCGACGTCAAAGATGACATCACAACTGAGGTGTTTGCCAAACAGCGGGCTGTGGTAGACCCTCTATCAAGCATGTCCAGGGTCATCCATCTTGAGGCGATCCTCCTCGCCCGTGTGCGGGAGATCAAAGAGGCATACACATCAACACGTGTTCGCAGTGGGTAGGGACGGGGAGTGAAAATAGCTGTAGTCTGTTCATGGTATTGTGAGCACTTTTGAAAGCCTTCACGTTTGGAATAAAGGTCAATAAATATATTTTATTGTAGCCTTAGAGGTTATATTCAGAGTGCAGTGGAATATACACACTGCGTTTATTACTTTCATGGAAACATTTATTTAAAAAGGTAGATACAGAATAAAACATGGCTGAAAGTAAAAAGTAACTAGGGCCTCAAAAGTGCTCACTTTACCGTGAACAAACCATACCGGAACATTGTCACGGAGTGCCCGCGGGCACGTGACGTCGCCTTGCTCACACAAGCCCATGCCATTGGAAAGTAGATTTTCATTGCACATCGTACACAGGAAAGCCGGAACCTCCTGATCACAGTAATCTCTGCACCGCTGTAACGCACCACCATGGCCCCAGTGCCAATACGACCTACGTGAGGGACGAACCTATCGCTAGCGGCCAGAATTAAGACTAGGTACGGTGAGATGGTGGTGGAGCAGCGACGAAATCTTTCGCGGAACGAAAAACGAGCAGCCCAAAAACATCAGGTTAATCAGGTATAGCTCATTCCGCCGTTTATTCACCACTTTTGAAATAAACCTTTGGGGAAAAAAAAAAGAAAAAAAAAAGGTTCGCAATTGCATATACTTTAACTTATGTACTTAGTAACCTATTCTCAGTAAGTCTTAGAGAGAGGTAAATATCTTAACGTGATATTAACCCATTCCGACACAGTGCAGTACACAACTATGTACACGAGGTACATGGAGATTATTTTTAACCGGTAATCTACGCTGTTGATTTCATAGTCTCACTTATTCGACGCATGAATAAAGTGACATGGTTTATGGCAATGTGCATTTTACATATAGCGGAAGGATACGAAATCAACAGAAAAGTAGATCCTATATATGGCTTTTAAAAAAGCTTAGTTAACCGATAAAAGCCTGTAGGCCTACTCGTTAAAATTGCTTGTGATACAGGCGTATTTAGGAAATAACTAAACACGCCATACATGGGGAGATTTTTCAAAGGTTCGATTCAAAAAGGGCTAAGAAACCGCGAATAGACTGTAAAGTGATTATTAAGGGAGCAACAAGCCCTTGAAAATCAGTAAATAAAATTAGTTATTTGCAAAATATCAAAAGCCAACGTGAGATATAGCAACAAATTTATGAAGAGTGTCAGCCTTATTTCATATCTGTCATTTACAATAATATGTTGAGTGATAACATCGCCCGATATTAGGAAATTAGGGGGGTGACATCATATTAACCATCGAAAGTTTTTTACTCGCGGGTGTTTATCTATTGTTGTCATCCGTCAAGTGTACACAAATGGCAAAACTGAAATTAGGCTGCCGCTATTCACGAATCCGTGATTTCACCTCACGCAGATTTAATTCCCAGTTTTCAGGTGCGTGTGTGCGTGGAATGGACTGGAGAGATCTGGGCAGCTCCGAACACAGAGGTCTCGAGAGCCGATGAGGGTCGAGCGAGATGCGAAAGGAGCAGCGCCGTAATGTAAGGGCTGGGGGAAACGGGAGATCCCCGAGAAAACCCGCCGACCAGAGGCATCTCCGGCATGATTCCCACATGCAAAAATTCGCCTAGGTGGGAGGCGAGTGGTCTGACCACTACACCACCGCGGCCCCTCTATGTGCGCGTGCGTGTCTCCTTTAACGATCACGTTAGGTCATAGGTCGTTTTATGTTTTCGACTTCATTTTCCATAACGCATCATCTCACATGTTTGTACGGAGCGTTCAGCAAAATCTTGCATTTTATTTCAGACAGACAAAACACCGTGTATTAAAATATAAAGGCTGTTCACTATAAAGTGAGCACTTTTAAAATCAACCTTAGAAAAATGTCACTGACCCTGTCTGCGTATATATTAACGGGCGCACCGAGTGACATGCGCCCAGTATATGTTGGTAACAATGGATGGAAAGGAGTTCCATATCTCAAAATGGAATTAAAAGTGTTACGTAACGATTTGTAATAACTTAAACTATTTCTTTCGCTTTCTGTTTTTTTAATGCATCAAAGTGTAAAAATGAGCATATTTGGAAAATATTTACTTTTCTAATAATTTCACAGTTTCACTTGACCGAAGCATGAATAAAGTGATGAGACCAATGACAATGTTAATTTTACATTAGGAGGAAGAGTACACAACGTGCATACAAGCAGACATTAAGCAGGGCTCTCAAAAGTGCTAATTTTATCTTATATACAAAATACACATCCGATTACAATTTTTGCATGAGAAAAAAATTTTAGGCATCTTTTCAACATAATATTTGAAAATATAAACAACCTGAGTAAAAAATAATCTGATTAAAGAAGTTGTGTGCTTGTTAACCGTTATGCCTTGGGAGCAGGTTTACACGAGGGAACCCTTCAGAAAAATCCTCTTCCATGCGACGGGGAAATAATACAAAGCAAAGATACACTCAAGGGAGCTGAAATAGGGGCAAGTGGTGGAGTCGTAGAGGAAAAGAATACACGAAACAGAAACTTCTGACCCGAACTCGGCCCGCGTAATGACGGAATGGAAGAACCAGCTTTATATATTTATTCCATTCGTTCCTAGCGATGTTCGACTGTGGCTTCGGTGAGCAAGATTTTTTTCTCCCATAGAAATGCTTCTCATTTCCCACTAAAACACTACAAACTAGACTACAGGTCTGACGGACGTTTCTCAGTATAACTAGACTACAGGTCTGACAGACGTTTCTCAGTATAACTAGACTACAGGTCTGACAGACGTTTCTCAGTATTAGTTGTCAAACGTCCATTTAACTGCCGTCAGTAACGACGTACACGTTTTTGTATCAATTACGAAGGATTTAATTTTTTTTTTTTACTGCCCGCGTTTTCATAAATTGTTCGTAGCACTTCTGGCTATCCCATTTTTAAATCTGACAATATTCGCTCTTTAAAAAATGGCTGAGACAGAATAAACTTAAATGCAAAATTTACTTCTTAATAAAATCCTATTATATAAGAGGACGAGCTCTGCCTGTCTGTCCGTCCGTCCCTCTTCAATACTTCTAGGTCCCTTGAAACTCAACAAAAGTTATTAAAATTTTGTAGACCGAATCCTCAGGGTCAAGTTCGAATTTCAGCAAGATCAGATTACGCAATCATGACTTCTGACACTGAAAACTCAGTTTTTAATTACTTTTTCCTATTAAAGTTTTGTATTAATGCACAGAGATTATTGCATAGCGATATGAAAGTAATGGAATATCATTTTTGTTTACTCTAAATGTCTTGCTTAAGTGTTGAGTTAATTAAGTGGGGCCATAATGGTCGAGTGGCAAGAGCGATTCCAAGTGGGGTCACAGTGGCCAAGAGGATAGAGAAATATCAATTTTTTTTTCAGTCTTTGTATGATAACCCAATTTTTTAACATTATAGATACTCTAGGCACGTGACCATACTGAAAACATGGTCACGCGCTAAACCCCCTAGTTAATAATAAAGAAATGTGCGCTGCCTGACTTTTAAATTTACATTATCCTAAAATAAAACTTTACATGGCATGTTAGTCCCAACTTAACGAAATTCGATGTATAGGTACATGAAAACGTTTCCAGCGACGAATTAAATATAGTTTTAATATTTTGGTCTTACAATTACTTCGTACGAGTTAAAACTAGAAATTTGCACTCTAAATTGGAATCAGCAGAAAGACGAAAATACTAATCTCTTTGGTTAAAATAAATCCAACAACATTATATAATGAATTTATTTATAGTTGATTAATAAATAAGCACCACGATAAAAAAAAACCGCATGTTACGGTGTGAAATAGATTAAGTACAATTGTTTTGTCGCAAAATAAAAATATTAATTGTACAAAAACATTTTGTGATGTGGTTAGGATCGAACCTCTATCCAAAATGCAACAGATACTCCAGCCTTTATTGCCTGTCGTCCTAACAACTCCAGTACTTAGTCACTATAAAAATTGCTTTTATGTTTTGGTTAGTTAAGGAAACGCACAATGACAAACAGCAGCTAATTTTGGAATATGGAAATATTTCATGTTCTTAAAATATGTACATTCTATGCGTAGGGCCTACTTAAATGCATTAGCGAAGTTTGAAAGCTAATATAAGACAATGTAGTGCAGAATCTATGGTTTAAATGTTTAATTTAGTGGTTTCATTTAACGTGGTTGTCGCTGTTTTATGGTATACGATATTTTGCAACGAAACGATATTTTCCAGAATGAAACTGGTATTATTAAGTGACAGATTGAATAGTTATAACTGTGCTGATTCCACAGTGAAATGTTAGAACCAATTCAGTGTTTTTAAGAATTTGTAATTTTCTCACAAACTTGCAGAAAAGTCGGTGAAAATCGGTGTATCTTATTGCGTCGTCTTACTGCCAAATCAGTAAAATTGTCAATGATTGATCTATCACAAAAATAACAGTTTAAATCTATAGTGTCTCGTTGCAATTGTAAAATGGCGGATACTAGTGAACATCGATAATCTCGTAAATTGAAACCACTCTATTCATCTTTTAAAGCACAGAAACTGAACAAAACTGATTGACTTTTGAACCTTACGAAAAACATGTACGTGCGCAGAATATGTACATGTATTTGGCCAGCATGAAGTACTTTCACATCGGGAAACTTACAGCCGTTTACTATTATATTATTGCGTTCAGTACTAATAATAATAGCCCCCAGTATAGTGCGGTAAAATAGTGCGGTGGGTGAAATTACTGATCATTAAAACTGCAGTAAACTTTATGGCCAGATGTTCGATCCCAACCACATCGACTAATTTTTTTGTGTGGACCATATTATTGTTTTACGACAAAATAAATCGTACTTACTTTATTTCGCATACAAAAGTTTAGTTTTTTATGCTGGAGCTTATTTATTTGAAGCTCTGCTTCAAGTCTGACACATGTGTCAATTAGCAAACTCAAGCAATTTTATGTGAGTACTCCTGTCCTGCCTGAACGATTTATTTTTCGTCCCGCCAGCTGGTGAAATGTGTGATGCCTACAATTTTCTGGAGTACGATTAAATGCTACAATTATGGGGTTGGTGTGTTTACAGAACTACATGACATTAATTAACTTGGTTAGCAAGTCTGGTTTGTTATTAGCCACGTCTGTATTTGGTATCCCAGATTAATAAAGTGTTATTTTGTTTGAAGAGGGGTTACTATTTGAAGAGGCGAATTTCTGCTTCAGAAAAATGAATAGGTTCGCTGGAATGAAAGGGTTACTTCCCGTAAAGCCAGCTGTAGCGGATTTATGATGTAATACTTAAATATCTACTGTAAGTCCCGGAAAAAAGAACATGAAGTTTACATGCTTTTGCACTTGGTATTCATAGGAAATGTGCAGTCACGGTGTAATCATCGATGTAACTATCCAGCATTGTGTTTCACGTCTTGGCAAGATGTATTTGGCGTCTACGATGGTGACGCAAAAGTCGTGTCGCGAATTCCGCCGCGTCACGGACATGTCGGCATAACACAAGCAGCAAAAAACAGAGATGGGAGGGGATAAAGAATCTGTCTGCTTACTCCTTCCCCAGAGTCTCTGCAGCTTTGAGTTTTGTTGGCATTGTGTGACGGCGCGCTGCAAGCCGAGTGCGCAGACGCGACGCGAGCACGCCCGACCCCGGCAGCAGAATACGCGCAAATGACATGCGAATTCTATCATCGACGAGGACCCTCAGTCGTCGCTGTGGGGGCGGGTCATTTGAAGCCCGTCGCACACGAGCCGATGATTGTCGGACCACGATCCGACTAAGTCGGTGTCGGTATCGCATCGGCTGGGCACACGGACCGGTTTTCTCACCATCCCATACAATAGTTTTGTCGTTTCGAGTCTGACTGTTACACACACACGCGCGCGGGAAAATACGCGGTAAGAAAAAGTTCCTAGATTAATTAATACATTTTATTCGACGTGGTCAAAAAAGAGCGGTTATAAGTGTCGAATACTCAACTTCATACTAAAATAGTAATGTATAGATGTTCAAAATGAAATGCACAATAGAACGATCCATATCCAAATGAAACGCATCTTCAAATCTTAGATCTTTTCATATCGTATCCCCGCTCTCCATCCATGCTTTCCATACGTGCTTGATATTAATTCCAAAAGCCTACAGAAATATTTTCATGGCATAGTTGAATTATTTTTTCAAATAAATTGACGAAATATATTTCAAATTCGTGTCGTTTCGAGACAGTAATAGGAGAAAAGTAAAGTTTTAAAAAGGCAGGATCTAGAGGCAGGCGAACCTGCTGTTATCTGTTGGCTATCGCGCTCGCTCGGCTCACAAGAACACGGTTTACTATGTCATGCGCGCCATCTGTCTGATCTTTCCCAAACCTAACCAGCCAGAAAGATCAAATGAATAGGTTTCGTGTGTAAAATAACAAATTTACAAACATATACCAATAGTTTTATTTTTCCGCGAGCTCTGAATAATTTTTAATGTAACTTATTTCGTGTACAGCGATTTTGAGTACTAGTAATTTCTATTGTGCCGGTAATCATCCATATCCATTACACGCCATATTTCTCTCCGCAAACCCATTGTGTTGTTACTATATTGTATTAATAAAACGAGGCAAGTGTGATGCGTAAGTTCGGGCCGTGTCCATGGCTACAATTGCGGCCATGGCACCAGATAGCCCTGCTATAGCCGCGATGCATGCACCCATTTTGTTAATTAAACCCGACCTAAGGCGTAAAGGTCTTGCCCTGAGACGCATCCCATTCTCCAACCATCTTGGCTACTAACATACATGCCGGAGGAGAGACAGAACTGTGAAGGTGCTCACGCTGGCGTAGCGGGATTTCGGGGGTCGCAAAAAAAAAAAATGCAAGTTTTTAAGCAATCCTAACATTTTTCCACGCCACACATTTCAAACTCGAACTGTTTAGTAAGTGTGATAAGAACTACAATTATTGTCTCGTAAATACGTTAACCCAAACTCACTGTCTCGGACAAATTAAAAAAGAGTTATCAAATATTTAATTCTTTTGAAAGGTTTTATATATTTACTCTTATAACCTACAAATGTTTTAGACATATGTCAGTCTAAAATATCTTAAAATTTGTTTAGCATTACAGTACACTGGCAAGTGGATTAACTGACAGCGTATTGATAAAGTATACAGCCTCCACTTGACGCACCAGCTGATGGCGAAAGGATACATAAGCGAAAAGCACGAAAAGTAAACATTGGCGCTACTTTCGTCAAGCTGTCAAAATTTCGCAAGTTACACGAGACAGAGATCAAACACGGTTACAATAACTACGTCAGAAACCCACGTTGGAAAATCAGGCAAGAAGGTTCTGGTTTACCAAGTACTGCACATGCGATATGTGGAGTGGAGGAAATATTTTATACCCTCTTCGAAAAAAAAGCGAGTTTACGAAGCCAAGTTCAGCTAATTCACAATGATCACAGCCATCTATGATTTCATTCTGGGACCATGCATGGGATGGATACAATTTCCCCGACGCTATTTTTCGATATGTACCTAGTGACGGCTGGGATTAAACTTAATTGCAACATAGCCCGACCGTAAATTGGATCCCGATTATCGGATCGTTTACTCACTTTCATATGCGAGCATTTACCACCGTTACAAGGGCCAATAAAGTGTCGACCTGACCCGTTTTCATAGAATAAACGGCCTGCATTTTTAGCAGAACCTATATCGGGACAAAATTTCACAGGGTCGAAAGGTAATATGCGCATACACAGTTGAATTATAGACTGTTCACAATAAAATGAGCACTTCTGAAAACCCTGCATAAGGTCTACTTGTATACACTTTGTGTATTATTCTGCCTTATGTAAGACTAACATTGCCATGAGCCTCATCACTTTATTCATGCTTCGGTCATGAAACTATACAATTATCTGAAAAAAACCCAGAAAGCGAAAGAAATGATTTAATTCGTCACAAACGTTTACCAGCACTTTTATTATTCGACCTTAACATACGGAACTACTTTCCAACCATTGCTACCAACTTTACTGGGCACATGTCACTCAGGGCGCCCGTTAAAATATATGCAAGCGGGGGCGGTGACTTTATTCTCAGGTTGCTTTCAAAAGTGCTCACTTTATCGTGAACAGCCTTTACAATGATCGCTCTGCAGTCCGATATCGGTGCCTGAAACGAATCCGATTTAGTCGGCTCGTGCTACGACGGGCCGCACCCCCACCCGCCGACACCTGTGTATACCCACAATGCATCGGCCATTCCGAGTCCAGCAGAATGCACTCTGCCGTGACTTGAGCAACGTGAATGGTTCCTCTCGTTATACAAGCAATGCATTATTGCCCGAGCGTTTCTCCACGCTCCTTTATTCGAACCACAAACCCGTTATTGACGTTTCAAATGGTCGGAAACTGTCCTTACGCGAAGACTTGAGGCTGTAATGGCACTTCTTGCTGTAATAACCCAGAAGACATTCAACTATATTATTTTCGGCTGATTAGTTATCGTTTACGAGTTGTTCTTCCACGACTGTCCCCACACTGAAGACAATTCATACAAACTTCCTTTGAACTTGGTCACTTTAGTTGCTAGGGAAATGTCTTTGATCGTTTCCTTATAGGTTTGTCACGGTACACTGAGCACTTCTGAAAGCCCTCCTTAACATCTAGTTGTCTGCTCATTATGTATTCTTCCGCCATATACAGACTTAACATTAAATGTCATTCCACTCGATCAAATATTTTTTGAATAAATAATTTAATTCAATTTATTTAGCTAAAAAAATCACTTCATTTACCTTTCAGTGTATTGTTGAAGTCTCCCTATGAAAATGTATCGCAAAATGTTTAGTGAAATCAGTTTAAAAAGTACAAGAAGTAAATGTTTAGTAATATTTAAGACTCATACACGACACGAAAATAATTGGTTAAACTTCTACTAGTTTTCATAATTTAATTGTACATTTTATTTTTAAAAAATATACGTCCTTATTTTGTAAAAACTTAAAATATGCTCACACAATTCTATTATTATGAAATTACGTCCATTAATACTGTCAGGAAAGCTGTGATAAAGTGATAGAAATTTTGGATTCAAGAAAATAAAGAATATGTTACTCATAAACGAAAATCTTGAAGGAAAACGAGAGTTTCAAGTAATTGAAAGAGAAAATGGCCACCATTATGATGTGTTTATGACGTCATACAGTATTCAATGAATTGAATTCAATAAAATTTTTAACTAATTTGAAGAATAATTTCATCGTATGAAAGGGCCTTAACACTGCCATGGTTCAGATTTTCTCATTTGCTTATTTGCTTTAAAAAAACTGAAAGCAAAATTAATTATTTCGTTATTCATAAATATTTTTGTAAAGGGCTAAAGTTCCCCGGTTTTATGCTGGAAAGTTTAGCAAGGCTTACAGACTAGCTTATAACATAACTTAAATTAACACCCATGCCTTATCCGGGATTCGAACCCAGAGCCTCCCGCACCCTAGATTGGTGGCGCACCAACCGACTGTGACACGAGATGTCGGGAGGTCGGCGTATTCATAAATGTCTATTTAACACTTTTAATGCAGTGTTACGAACTTTACCGGGCACATGCAACTAACTCTGCCCGTTCAAAATTATGCATGAAAGGGAAGTGATATTTTTCAAAGGTTGATTTCAAAAGCGCTCAGTTAACCGTGAACAGTCTATACACTTGTGTATATTCTGCTGATTTAGTTAACGATTCAAACGTGTTAACGAAGTTAAACACGGCGGCTCATAAAAAATTTGAATGAAAAATAAGTGGTGTGTGGCTGCGTCGTGGGTTTTACGTGAATACGTCTCCACATCAGCAGGTAATCAATTCTTTGGTATATGTATATGAAACGAAAGTTATCAAATGGATAATTATGCCAGGTTGAACCATCGCAGCTCGAAACTCGATCCGAGATCAAAACTAAGATCGACACAGAAAATTGTTGCACCATTCTAGTTCAGAACTTGACTGGAGATCGAGATGAAGTTCATTTCGAACCGCCGAAATTGGCGGTTCCAAAACTCGATTCGAGATCAGCAGCCATCGTCGACAAATGTAGTTTGAAAATACGCGAACAGATCGAACTACGGTCTATTGTTTTCTAGGGGAATTAAAACAACATTATACGCACTAGAATAATATTCAGTAAAATTCGTACAATAATTCACTTAAAACAGATAAAACATCGCACATCTAGTTCTATCTATAGTGAAAAATACGCCTTCTTCCATGACGCCATATATTAGAAACCAATAGCAAAATGTGTCCCACACTTAATCTCGATCTCACTTTGGAACCAAGATCGAAGAATTGGAGATCCAGAATCATGAAATTTCGTTGGTGCAACACTTTTACATTGGAACAAGATCAAACTGGATCCTGGTTGGGAACTAGGATCATTTGATCTCGGATCGGAGAAGATGTTGGTGCAACTGGGCATTAGCTTTTGTGGCTTACATCGGCATATATATTTCTTTCGGTAGAAACATAAGCGCGCTGGAACACCGGAGTCACGGAGATGTACGACGACTGCCTGGAAATTTTCGCCCGCGACTAAGATTGCCGCCAGTCGCCGCGAGCAGTGTTACCAAACCAAATTTCATACACTCACTAGACTCGACGCGTATTATTCACTATAATTCACAGTAATTCCAAATTAATATCAATGAAGGTGAGCAAAGTAAGTATATTTTAAAAACTGTGACTTGATTGATATAACAAATTAGTATTCCAGTGGCAGATTGATCCGCACCAAAGTTCTCAGCCTGAAAGTACAGACTCAAAACTTCATATTTTTCTAACCAAGGGGTGGCCTTGTTTGCGGATGTGCATGATAAAATGATGAAGCCTGTTCGCTATTGTGATGCCAGCAACATTGAAAACCTAACCTGTCACACTTTATTTGATACTGAATCAGAGCATGTTATTATTTAGCCTGAAAGTTTAGCTTCATTACTTGTTATTTGTTTAAAAACTTCCACATTTTACATGAGTTAAATACACAAACCTAAGTCAACGTTTTCAATGTTTTGGGTATCACAATATGGGGGTGGAAAAATGCAGCTTTAATGACGTCATAGCTTGCTATATCCTCTTATTTATACCTTCATAAATCTAACACACTTTTTGCTACAACATTAAGTGACAGTCTGCTTGTTTGTGCTGGTTCAAGTAGTTTATGTAGTTTGATATCCAGAAAAAATAAATAAAAATGTGAAAATTCCGAATGCCTCATAACTATGCCAAAAATAATTAAATATATTTCAAACAATTTTTTTCAATTCAGAAGGTAATTTCTGACAAGCATGTGAAACACACAGCGCCAGAGAATGAAAAATACATACTTCACCAAAAAATAAAACTGGAGATATATACTTTCATAACATTATCTTAAAAGAGTTGTTTTCCTATTGCATTACGGGCTCTACTACAAACGTTCAAACGTTACTACTGATTACCTTAAAATTATTTTCATTAGAAAGATCGGTGGGCTCACATCAAAACTACCACAATTTACAGTAAACAAAACGTGAACTGGTCTTCATCACACACTTTACATTGGTCTTGTAGTTGCTCGTACGGCCATAGAATAGAAAATACAGAGATCGAATTCAAGTACGAAATGTATACCAGTGTTCGGGACGTAAAGAAAATAGTTGGAAGGGACGGAAGGAAAATCGATGGGTCGCTTAATCGTACTGTATCGAAATAGAAAATATAAATGAGGAAACTTGATTTCCCCCCACCCCCTCCCCCCCCAATTGTATCAATATTCAATTTATGTATACATACAAATAAAAAACATGGAACTGAATATTGTTACCAATATTATATATATATATATATATATATATATATAAAATTGCCCTCATTTTATAATATAATTTTTGGAATTTTTAAAAGCTTTCACCAAATCACAGACGCGCTTAAAAAGATGTGTGTGCGAGTGATATATACATAAAAAATGTAATCAAACCTGGAAACTGGCCGCGGACGCCCCGAGCATGGTACTCAAGGTCATACATCGCAATCACATACCCGATCGAACGAGACCACGTTAATTTCAATCGTATCATCAGTCAGAAAGAAACAATGTCGAAATTGATCAACCTGCAAACGTTACCTCGCCGTATTCGCCCTGGTGCACCGTGTGTCGGTCTGATTCACGGAAAAACCCAAACGTCCTTTAATTACTTGAACGGGTACATAAAAGAAACACGGCTTGCAGCTTTTGAACAAGACTCACGTGAACATGATTGATTGAAAAGTAAATATTTTTATTAAAATGAACCATAAATACAAAAAGTAAAAAAGAACAATAATGGAACAGTGATAAAAGTCCAGCATGCCAGCATTATTACTCTCCTGCCAGTAATTGATAAAAGAAAGAAACAATAAACGGAAAAAAAATAAAAAAAGTATAAAGGGTAAGGTAACATAGGGGGGGGGGGGGGGACTAACCCCAAAAAAACCAATGATGTAAATACCATTTGCAAAACACTTTGAAAACGAATAAAAAGGATAAGAGAAAGGAAAGGAAAGAAACCAAAAAGGGAATGACGAAAGGACAAAATTACATTTTAATTGTGATATAAGAGGGATGGGGGGGGGGGGGGTGGGCTGGCAAAACAACCAAACCTATACAACGTGAACAAATTAACAAATAGAACAGGAAGTATGTGTATATGAATATTTATTAAACTAGCGGGCGGCAACCCCCGCAATGCGTAAATGAAGACCAAAACTAACACGTAGAACAAGTGTGAACAGTGAGACATGATTTAGCTCGTACACTGCGGTGAAACTCAACGTTGGTCGCAACACGAGCTTGTACTTTGCCTGCATTGTTTTCCCAACATGTGACGGTTTCACTTCCTATGCAGCGCCGCCGTCACTGTCGGGCAGAAGGGCATTCCCAGGAAACCACAACGACGCTGCTAGACAACTTTACTGGAAGAAAACGTGGAGTACAGTACAGTTCAGTTCATAAACTAGGCGCGAGTCAGGCTCCTGCCGGAGGGCGATGCCTTCACTGGAAGACTGGTCCCGACGATGGAAGTTGGCGAATTCCAAACGTTCATCCTATCCAGTGTTTGGTCAAGCGGTTAGTCAGGATAGCATTCTTGAAAGATTATGGATTACAACTTAATCAAACAACATAAACAAAAATATTATATTCAGGGAGAAGAAAACACACACACACACTCTCTCTCTCTCTCTTTATATATATATATATATATATATATCTGAGAGAGAGTGTGTGTGTTGGAGGTTGAAGGGAGATGCTCCGTTCCAATTTCACAAGGAAAGGTCTGTGGTGCGCATATCCTTTCCAAGCGCATTTCCACTTCCTCGCCAGTTATCGAGGGCGTACAAAGTGAAAACGTAATTCTCTCGGGTAATGTGTAGGGACAGACCCGAATAGTGGCCAATGAAATGATTTGTTATAAGGTGTTCACGGCCACGCGGATGCATAAGTTGCAAAGAATTTTACATGCACTACTGTGTTTTTAGGTGGCCGTGAACGTTTTTTTTTTTTTTCGCGCCTAAAAGTTATTGATATTTCGTAGTAGTTATAACCTGAACGACAACTTGCGGTTGTTTATGTTTGTACTGCGACGTTTGGACGTGGAGAGCCGCTTATTTCACTAATTGATGAAGTGTGACGGTCGGTGATTAATGCGTGGACAACTACATATTTTTAGCAGACAAAAAATTAACATTTTAATGATGCGACATAATATCAGATTCGCTTGAGATTGTGTGTTTTATTATATTTACGAAAGAAGAGACGTGATATCGTATATTATAAGCGTTATTACGATTTGTGACTGTGTTCTAAGTGTAACCGACCTAATATTGTGTTTACTATTTTTTTTTGTTTAGAAAACGTGCTTTTCTTCCCTGTGTTTTAAGTTCATAACAAATTTCCATATGGCTGATTTTTTTTTTTTTTTCGCGAATGCAATCGGTGCAGTGCTCAAGTTGAATACTGAGCTTTATGTAAAGTGTTTGTAGTTTGTTACATTCGTAACTTCTAGTAATATTCGTGTTGCATGTCGTGCCATAAGCATTTTTATCACCAATCTTCGCCGCACCCTTCGACAGTTAATGAAACAAGACTATTTTGTGTTCCATGACAAATCCCTACTCAAAAAAATGAAGCAAAAAATTTCAAGCATTTAATAAAAAAAAATTTTGGGACTGTTTTAATGCAAATAAAAGTGTTTTATCTTATGTGAAAAGTTAAGCCAGAAGCACCCTCAGAAAACATCCTTTCTCTATTCTACCCACTTCAATTTGTTGTTGAAATCACTCTAATTTAGTAATTTACACAAATTACCACTGGTAACATTTAACCTGAACGTATTTTGTGACAATTACTATATGATAGCCATTAGCTACATGTTTCGACTGCGCATGTGCAGCGAGAGCAATTTTACTTGCGCCAAGGTATTTACCTGGGCGCAGATTTCTTTGCTTTTTGCGTCGGTACGCAACTTTTTGCACCTCTGTTTTTTTTCATATTTAATTCCATTTTGGCGCAACGCAAGTGCAAAAATTTTGCGTTGTACCCATAGAAACGTGTATTTAATCGTCCCCCAGGTCCGGCCATCCTGGGCGCTTATGCTAAGTTTGTCGAAACGGAGCTCCCGATCGTGAAATAACGATTTACGTCATATTTCCGGGTTTTTTGTATTCTAAGTTAAAGATGACATCTCAGTTATCGTGAGAAAAGGTTCGAGAGCACTCGACAGCTATATGTTGTCGAAAGCCGCGTCCCGATCGGGAAGTGGAAATTCAACATGGCGGGTGAGAAGCGTGTAGGCCGTATTTATTGCATATCTTATGGTTTCGTACTTCTTAAACATATACATAACATACAAAAGGTTACAATAAATGTGGAACATTATTATATGCATATTATCCACACATGTTCGGGAGTCTGAATTTATATTTCTGTATCGTGAGTTAATTATGTAGTGTAGCTATGGCAGAGAGGTTATGTGTTTATACGAGCATCGTGTTGGTGTTGCCTGAATAATGAAACGGTAGTTAATTATTTGTGTATTTGCTTTCTTCAAGCATAGTTGGCCGTAGTGCATTTTCTTGAGTGAAATGTGTAATAGTAATCGGCGCGTGTAAGCCGCTTAGTATAACTGCTAGTTCTTTTTCTTAAACGTCGTCTGCAATGAATTGACGAATATAATTTACGTAGTTAAGTTTGTTAGTTTCAGGAAACGTGCACAGTGTTGATTTGACTGAATAATTCTGCAAATAATTTATTTAATGTTAGCGAAGAACAAACGTGATGTTAGTGAAGCACACATGCAAGGATTAACCTAAAAAATAAAATAAAAAAATAATAAAAAAAAAACCACGTGTTCATGAGGTTGCGGTGTTAACAAACAGTAAGTATGCGTGTTTTGTCAATAATGTATTTGTAAAACTTTACTATAATTATTGCAATGCACGTGGCCTGAAAAAGCCGCACTTTCCACACTTTTGTAGTGCGTGAATAATATATATTTGTCTATATCGTAAATGCAAAGAGTGCAAGGTTAACTTTGGATAGTGTGCGTGTGTATACTGCTGCATCTGTACGAATACGAACAGCGACATATGTATCGTGTTTTGTTTTTCATTGAAGTTACAATAATGTAAATGTTATTTCCATACGAGCAAAATTTACCACTGCTCCATCGAAACAATATGCGACTTAAAATGACACATACCCGTAAGAGCATCAAAATAATGTCTCACGAAACACGTGATAAACTAAAGCCCCCTCCCCAACTCCTCATACATAGGTGCAATAATAAAACTAATTAAATGGGTAGCTTCTATCATTTTATTAATAACTATATAGGCTACAGTTTTTGTGTATGAAGCACATCACTTAACTAGTAATGGGAATTCCTGCATTCCTACAACAAATCAATTACACACTGTATTATGTAGGATCTGTTGTTTAGGTCTAGCGTAATTTTCCAAGCAAACTTTACAGTTGTATTTATTAAAATGGCATTTTACGTGTCGTCTTCTATACCTTTTGTTACATACATCACAGTGAACGTTATTTAAAAGGACTGTTAGAGGGAAGAGGCAATACTATGTAACGAATTATCTCATCTTTTAACAGTCGTTTTTATACTTGAAATAGTATGTTCCTTTAAAACGAGTAATATATTCAACAGCCAACCTGTGTGTATAACAAATAACCATTGACCGTGTCACCATTTTCCTCAGCCAAGCGTCTACGATAAGATCGTAGCCATATCGAGAAATTTCACTCTAAATATCCCCAGTTACACTTTAATAAATGGAATAGTATTTGTTTTAAATAAGAAAGTGTATAAATAATAGATATATGTATGTGCACTTTTACGCGTTAACTAACCACTTAAAACGCACAGTTTATACGAATAGCTTTACTTTAATCATACATTATTGCACGCACAGTGTGTGTTTGCATTCGTCACGTTGTCTGCCCTTAACACCAGCAGGGAGGGGAAGCGAGTTGTGGTGGGGTGGTCTGTAAAACCGGAGGATTGCCGAGGTAGTGAGGTCTCGAACCGATAGTGCGCTTAGAATAACTATTCGGGCACATTTTGCTCTCGATCGTTTCAAACGGATTGTCTCGATCGGCAGGATCGAGATGTCGAGATCGACATCGAGATCTGCCGATATATTTCCTGTCTCCTCTCCAGGCGAATGCCGGGCGTGACTGATTGCTTCCCGTGTCTCCTACTCTGAGTAACTTGCCCCGTCTCTAATGGCCTCGCTGCTGTCGACGAGACGTTAACATCTACCTACAACATAATTATACATTAAAAAATAATGATACATATTTAAAAACCGAAGTATGCTTGAAAAATGAGATTTTCTTGAGGAATTCAAAATACGATAAAATAAGTAATTCGCGAGTAACGGCGACGAGTGCGCTGATCACCAAACTGGCTGCTTTCCTGTGAGATGGTGGATGGTATAGTTGATTCACGGTATCTTCGGCCTTTTCTGAAGCCCTGCGAAAGTTCTACTTCCATGATATTCCTCCGCCTCGTGCAAACTAAGCTTAACTAAGTCTGGAAGATTAGACCAGAGGGACGACGCACCGGATTCGTGCGCACTCTGTTGTAATAGTATTTTGAATAAGAACTATTTCTTACTAGGCGCTACCAACACACACGTTTTCTCACTGTTTTTATTCCAATTATTTGTAAATTAAGCACTATAATTTATAGATAAAATATGAATAACATTTCAATTTAACAGAAAAAGAAGTAAGTTTTATGAACACAAGTATAAAACGCTTGTGATACATGACATTTAGGAAACAACCAAGCACGTCATATATGGGGAGATTATTCAAAGGTTTGATTTAAAAAGGCAGAAGAAACCGTGGACGGACTATATGCGAGCGAGGCCGTGCACTACATATATTCCTTTCACATAGTTTTGTTCTCTACAGATGATTCTCTCACAGGTTAACATGAAAGCAACTTGGACGATGATTTTAAATACTAATGCATTTAAAAAAATTAATATCCAACTATGGTTAAGTATCAGTATAATTAAAAAATTTAACATTAAATAATTCTTTTGATAAGTTTATGAATTATTTATACATATTTGTATAAAAAATGACGCCGAGATATCAAATTACGGTAGAGGTGTCCATTGCGCTGAAGTAGTGTCTACTACTTGAAAGTGATTTGTAATATTTTACTACTACTACTACTCATAAAGAATTAATAGATGGCATAATTAAATTAAACCCAAGAAGAAAACCAAATACAGCACAGTGATAACCACGCTCTGATTTTTCTAAAATCACGAAGCTGCTCGATTTGTGGTGTGCTACAAAATTCTCTAGTGATTCGCAATACAAAATATCAAACAATATTTTAGAATAAAAATAAAAATTGATTAGGTTAATTTAAACGTGTATTTCCTGACATGCTTGCAGCATATATAGGTACGTTACGTACAGTCATGCTACCAATAAAAATCACATGAACTAGAATTTTTAGATAAAAATATCTAATAACTGTGATGCTGGCGTGTTTAACAACGTGAGAAAATGTTTGTTCTTTACACACAATTTAACCTCTGTTTTCCACAATTTTTAAAGCACGTGACAATTGCATACTGTTTTTACATTTAGCACAATCTAGTTTATAAAAAAAACTATAGCCAACAGCCTTATAATCCAAGGTGACGTCCTGTTCATAGATGTCATGCGAAAACACTGCACCCAACATGGGCACTGTAAAGAATATCCCCAACCTTATGTCAATACATGGTCACTGCGAACGTCACAGATTGGGGTGGAAAAAACAGCGACTGAACAGGGCAGTACCACATAGCATGTGCCTATCCCATCTGACACTGGCGATATTAAACAACAATCGTCAGTTCTTACATTCGCAAAGATTTTGAATAACACAACGCCGACGAATCACCTACGACTATTTCGGCAAGTTTATTTTTTGGTAAATTATAACTTTTAATGAAGCGCATTTGAATGTAAACATTTTACACACACTGCCGGTAATTAAACTTGCTACAGCAAAAAGAACGCACTAGAAGAAGCTCACACAGAGAGAATGTGTGGAGCGAGTTAGGACAATGATATGATGAGTTATTCAGCCGCGTGGCGCAGCACGTGCGCCAACACATGACACTGACAAGCGGTATAAAGATTGTTTGGAAATTAAACGCCCAAATTGCGGGAGGTTATTTATTATGAAAAATGGAGTCGAAAATATATCAGACACCATACAGCTAAACGGAATATTAAAGCAGATGTGACCCTATGAAAATTGGGTTTTGAAAACGTGTTAGTATTTTTGCCGAATGGCTTGTACAACGCCTACGAAGTCTGCAGCAAAAATGGTGACTTATTCTTCCCATGTTACAGACACACATACGTAATGCTGGCCGTCCTCTGTCTGTGCGCATTGTTCGGCTTGAGGAAGTGATACGTCAGCACATCAACGACGTGCCCTCCACTAGTACACGCTCCATAGCGCGCCATATGGGCGTGCCCCATTCAACCATGTGGGACGTAATTGTGGGTAAATCGCTGCCATCCCTCCCGCTGGCAGAAAATACATGGCAGTCAGCGAATATACGTTTTCAAAACCCAATTTTCACAGGCTCATCTCTCTTTTATTATTCTCTTTAGGTATATGGTGTCCTACATATTTTCGACTTTATTTTACATAAGGAACTACCTCCCGCAGATAAGTATTAAATTTCCGAACATTCTGTATAAGTGAAGGTCGGTGAGCTGCTGGGAGGCAGTGGCAATTGTTTTCCAACCATTCGTGTGCAAAGCAATGAGCATGCCGCGGCGAAGAACAAAACAACCATACGAACAGGTTTCCATCTTAGACAGCGGGAGAATTTTAGCCTATCGTGATTGCAGATTATTCTAAATGAAAGCGGTCTTCATTATTCAAGAAACATAACCACAATGAAGCGGATATGGGATTAGTGGGTCGAGGCTGACCAACGTGCACAATAGCGAAGGATCCCATCGTCACACCAGCGAGCGCAAGGAGATTACGAACCATCAAGCCACATCAATCAGGGTCCGCGAAAGCATAGTGCGTCGCAGAATTGAATATGGTCGCAGTCTGCAGCATCATGTCCAGCCACTTATAACTGAGGCTGTCACTGACTTCTGGAGCCGCAGTGGTGCAGCGGTTAGAGCGCTCGCCTTCCATTTCTGAGAACCGGGTTCGATTCCCGGAGGGCCGCTCCCGGACAACACCACTGGTCGGCTTTCTCGGAGATCTGCCTTTTCCCCCGCCCTTGCATTCCAGCTCTGCTCCACTATCACCTTTCACCCCTCATCGGCTCTCGAGACCTCGATGTTAAGAGCCGTCCAAATCTCTCCACTACACGCCACGCCACGCCACTTCGAGTCTCTGTTTAGGTCACAGAGCAAGTAAGGAGACAAGAGCGTACACTTCCATGTTGTAACGATCTTCTTATTTTGAAGTCTATTTCAGGGGTGGTGGGTGGGTGGAGGTGCCTGGATTAATACCAACAGCAGACACGCATTACGAAAAATAATCACCTAGTTTAATGAAACAAAAATAATAGTTTTAATGATTTTTTTGTGATAAATACGCTTCATTGAAAAAGTTACTAATTACGCTGTGTTCAATGTAAAAAAAATAGCTTATTTACAAAAAAGGAAATTAAAGTGGTTTTTTTTTAGGCTTGCCAGGTAGCATTTACAGTATATTTACATCTTGCATTATTCTAGAGAGGTTCTAGAACGTTTTGAAATTGCTTAATTAGAACCTACTTGACCAAAACCATTAATTTGCCGAATGCTTTTTTCGGCAATAATTAAATATATACCTGTGCTGTTTGTGTAAACTCTGTCTTTGAAATATTTACGTTACCTCCAATTGTGACCAACAGAATAGAATTAATCTTGCACGAACAATGCAAAAAACGGATTAAATATTTCTAATCGCTTTAGTAAGTAACTAAATCAGCACCTGAAATATATGTAGGTTAAATCATTATGTCTGAGATACGAAACACTCATAGTTTTGACTCAAAACCGATCTGTTCCATAAAATCATTAATTCTAGTGGTAAAATGTCTATATTGGTGTTTCCAAAAGCACTAATTTCATATAACGCGCTTATAATCCCTACCTAGTGTGTCTCCCCCCCACCCCCGGTGTAGGTAGTTGCTACTGTGAGCGCCTCAGCAGCCTTCACGGGCGGCGAGATGTTGCGACAGTGACGTGATGAGCGCCGCCGAGATGATATTGATGGAAGGCGTCTCGCGGGAGGACACATCCAGCCTTCGCCTCGTCACGGAAGGCGCTCGCGCGGGCCACGCATGCGCACAAAAGCGCCGCTCCGTGCCGGCGACGACTACGACTACGACGACGACGACGGCGTCGCGTGACGGGCCTGCAAGATGCGGGCACGCACCGCATGTTCCCCCGCGCCGCGCGGCTCGAGGGCGCGGAGGGTGAAATTATTGGGTTGCCCGGCGGTGTACCAGGCACGCATGACGCGCTCTCGGCTCTCTTCTTTGCCAGAATGTTAACTAAAAAACACTCTTCTCTCGCCATCGCTCTGTCCGCGCTCGGCGCATGTATCGTCATAGGCGTGGAAAGAGACGACTCGGAAGGAATTTCTTACCCCATCCTCCCGCCCTACGGCGGTGTTCGTAAACATATATTGAGCTCTAGCTTCGTCAAGACAATCTTATTTGGTGCCGCCAGTACGTATTTACATTTCATGAACATTGCTTAAGCTTGTCTCAAGCATCCGCAAACATGAAGACTGTTTTATTTTTGTTCGCCTTAAGTGGGTTGGACCCCGGCATTTTTTTGTGAAATAGTTCTTTGCGCGAATACGCGTACCTCGGGATATCAATGTTCTGCAAATACGACTTTTTGGCATAAAATATAAAAAACAATTATCTATACCCCTATTTACTTTCGTCATACTAACTGTATTCTTGGAGAAGAAATTCGTGGAAATAGTTGAATATCGCATTTTTAAAGCTTACTCATGCAGTTTCCTTAAGCGGCAAGAGGAAAGTACAAAGATACGGTCATAGTTTAATCTGTGGTCTTTCATTGCGTGTAATAAAACCCCACTGTTACAGCGTCACGAAGGAAACACTGCATGCCTTGCGCGTAGGAGCGATGAGGCACTAGGCGTGCGTGTTAATCTCGCCCGTATCGCTCCCTCGCTTCTTGATCTTGGACGCGGGGTACCCACGGGGGTCCAACCCACTCTTAAGACTGAATATTTCTGTTCCAAAGTCACTGCTTGAGATCGCAATTTCGAAACACGTTCCACAATCATCGAGGCTTTACTTAAGACGGCAAATAAACTAGTCTTCGCAAAATTACACTGTAGAGGTGACTTTAGACTGTGCTTTTTCAAACGGCGGACACTGATTGGATAACTTCATAGGTCGAACTAGCAAAGATTTCTGCAAAATGGCGATAGCAAATCAGGTGTCAGGTTGAGATTAATTTTTTAATTGCGCATTGGGACGAAAATATAAATTTTTCTGCTCGGAAAAGTTTTTACAGAACTGTAATTGTACAGATACCATTAATTTTCTAATGTAATTCGCATAGTAGAACTCAAGATCCACTAATTTCATAGTAGAAACTAGATAGTGCTAAACGCAATATAACTTATTTACAAAAATTTATTTTTTTCTTTTTAAATATAACAGTAATTTACAATAACCGTACACGTACGTAACAAAAAACAAAATAGATATAATCATTTATACTGTGTGCTAAACTGAAAGTGAAAGTAGAAGTTTTGTAAATATAGCCTAATATATTATACTCCGAAAATTTTTTATCGAAAGGGTATACAAAATGTCTTGGCCCTGTATTTGCTTTTGATAATTTCTGTTCAAAAGTGATGCTCTCAAAAGTGTGCCGAGATATTTTTTGCCTTCTCCTGTAAACAAATCACATTATTCATGCAGGTTTCTTTACAATCTCTTTTTACACTCGTCCGCAACATTTACCTAAGCGAGAAAAGCAATTTCGTTAGACTATTTTATATCACATTAACGTCACTTTGTTCATTATAACCATGTTTTTGTGTATATGCAATGCTTATGTATAATTTGGAATATTTTATTTTTAATTTGCATAAAACATTACGCCCACATTACGTCGTGGTGACAAAAAATGCGTAGGCCTACTTATTTCTATTTCGTGTCCAGCCGCCATGTTTCGTCTTAATTCGAGCCTTTGTAGCACGCCTAAGCTCGTGCTTGACCAAGCCGGAGGTGGTAAAATATAAGCTATGCCTCTAGCACACAGCCTTCACGAAGATCGTCTTGTTCGTAGTCTATAAAATGCGGTGGGGAAATAACATTGTCTTGAGAAATAAGATGGTATCTTGACCAAGACTGGCTTAAGCTCAGCCTTGAGAAACGACTGTGAATACAACTCCAAGAGTCAGTAGTCCGGGCATAATTCGTTATTTGCGGGTTTATGTTTATCTCAGGAAATAAACACCCTGGGTAAACTTTTTGCCAGAAATAAAATAAAGAAAAAATTATCTAAGAGCGTACATTTTCTTTGTTTTCATATAAGAGAAAAATCGTGAAAATGGGAAATAATCGCACTTTTAGAGATTGCCTGCACAGTTTCCTTAAGAGTGGGATGGAGCGACGCGTCCAAAGTCAAGAAGCGAGCGAACGATACGGGCGACACTAACGTGCACGCCTAGTGCCTAATCGCTCCTAAGCGCAAGGCGTGACGCTGTACTTTGCAAATCATATCTGTAACAATGGGGTTTTATTACACGCAATAAAAGACCACAGATTAAACTACGCCCGTATCTTTGTACATTTCTCTTTGCGCTTGAGGAAACTGGACAGGCAAGCTTTAAAATTGCGATATATGACCACTTTCTCGAATTTTTTCTCCAAGAATACACTTAATATGACAAAAGTAAAAAAAAAATGGAACATAGAAAAACTTTTTTTTTATCTTGTCTGATGAAAAGTCGTATTTGCAGAACAGTTATGTACCGAGACACGCGTATTCGCGCAAACAATTATTTCACAAAAAAAAAAAAAAAAAAAAAAAAATGCAGGGGTCCATTCCACTCTTAAGAGGAAGGGAAAAAGTTAAAAACAGTACAATCGTAGTTTAATCTACGAAATTTCATCTCGTGCAATAAAATCGCACTGTTGCAGATCTAATTCGCACAGGAAAGTGTATCGACGGAAGCACTGCACGCCCATTCTGCGTCTTGCGCCCAAATCGCTGTGCCTAAAAAAAAAAAAAAAACGGGACAATGTACTATAAAGGAGAACTTTGCTCCATTATATTAGATTCTTAGTCTTCCCAGTTAGTTTATGTTTAAAACAATTCCGAATGTATTTACGTTACAAAATTGATTTGCCAAAGTTTGCCAGAATTTATATCGTGGCGTAATTATGAGTTCGTAATTCAGTTGTTCTACCTGTGCTACTGTGAAAGCTCAATAGCTAGTTCGGTAAAGACTGTTCACGATAAAGTGAGCACTTTTGAAATCAACCTTAAAAAAAAAGTCACTGCCCCTGCATGCATATAAAGTATTTAAACGGGCACACTGAGTGACATAGGCCCAGTAAATTTGGTAACGATGGGTGGAAAATAGTTTCATAACTTAAGGCCGAATAAAAAGTGTGAGGTAACCATTTGTGATAACTTTAATTATTTCTTTCGTTTTTTTTTTTTATATATCGACGTATAAAAATGAGCAGATTTGTAAAATATTGACTTTTATAATAATTTTACAGTTTCGCTTGACCGACGCACGAAAAAATCATGAGGCCCATGGCAATGTTAATTTTACATAAGGCGGAAGAATACACAACGTGCACACAAGTAGATCTTAAGCAGGGCTTTCGAAAGTGCTCATTTTACCGTTAACAGCTTACAGAATTTTCTTTTTTAATGGCTATTCACGGTAAAGTGAGCACTTTTGAAATCCCTGCTAATGATCTACGTCTATGCGCATTCCGTATACTTCAATCCCCACGTGTAAAATTTAAATATACATTGCTACGGGTTTGGTCACCTTATTCATGCGTTGGTCAAGTTAAAAACTGTACAACTATTAGAAAAGTAATTATTCTTTGATATTGCTATTTCATACACTTGTATGCCCTAAAAAATACAGAAAGTAAAACAAATAATTTCAGTATCCTGAACTGTTCTCCTAACACTTTTAATTCAGCTTTTAAAAAATGGAACTACTTTCTCCCCGTCGTTGCCAACTTTATTCGGCACATGCCAGACAGTGTGCCCGTTAAAACATATGCAGGTAGCGGCAGTGACATTTTGTAGAGGTTGACTTCAAAAGTGATCACTTTATCGCTAACACCCGTAAGAGTCCTGCCTAGCTGGCACATGATGTGCGTTGCAGAGGTTTGGTATAAAACCCGTGATTAAAAAATGGTTGGATATTTTCAATGATATATAATCACGAAAAGCAATTCTGTGCACTGGAGGAGGTAAAGGACATTACGTCCATATTTTACATAACTGATGTTTTGACATTGTCTTGTCGCTTTACTCGCGTTCTTTCCCACCGTGAAAAGCACTACCTCCTACACGGAATAATAAGCGCTTTAGCAACTAGGTAAGGGAACTATACGCCATCATGGTATCAATGTAAAGAGTACTTCTCTAAAGTTCCATATGTGAGACATAGTGCTCTTTACCTCCAATGCACACACTTAAGAAACGATTCGTGCCCAAAATGCAAGATTCTGATTTCAACTACAACGATATTTTTGGGCGTGAGAATGGTTAAAATGTGTGTGTTTGAAAATCAGTTTTAGTTTCCAAAGTTTTGTTACGGAAAAGTTCAGAGTTCTTGGACACGCATTGCCATAACAATTTAGGGCCGCCGCTTAAAGCCACGCTCATGCGAGTCGAGGCGATGAAGCAAGTGGTGAGTAAGCAAGAGTCGGCCTTAGAGCTCTCGCGCTTTGAGGCATCAAAAGTAGAATATAGCTGCAGACAGGCGGAACCCTTAAGGGGAAAAAAATCCCATCCAACTTGAATTGTTTTACAAATTTTCGTAATAAACTTCATGACCGGACATTAGAAATCAAAGCTTGATAGGACATAAAGGAATAGTAAACAGAATTTTTGAAGTTTTTACGGTTTCAGTTGTATCCATATTGTCTCAAGTGAGATATAAATTATTAACTAATGAAAGAACCTTGATTACGGTTACAGGTATGAGAATAATCGTTTGAGAAAAATATGTTTTATTTGGAATTACTGTTATGTTCCCTGTATCTTGACAAGCTTGATTTTTTAAATACTGAATCTGTAAATCAAATTCTGGAGAAATCTGCGTAAATCGAAGACGGAGGGAATACGTCCCTCTTAGATAACCTTGGAGTGCTGACAGCTGTATCATAGCCGTCAAACCAAGAAGCGAAGAACGTCCAGGCAGGGGAAGGGTGTCGAAGAAGTGATTATTGACAGTGATGTCTAACAATAGCGCTTTATCGGTTAGCCTGCCCACACGCTTGTCTGACTACGCCATAAACATGTCTGTCTAGCATGCTCGACTGGAATAAAATATGGCGTCCTACCACACACTGAAGTAATACTCCACCTTACACAAGGGCTGAAAGAAAAGTTTTCTTTTAATATATGTTTTATTCTACGTACACTTTGTTGCGCTTTAACAGGATATAATTGATTTCTGAAATGGTACAACCTATTTTAAATCAGGATACAAAATAACTTTCAGAATTTTAATATCTGTTCATTAAATACCTACTGTACCTCTCACATGGTAAAATCCCATAACTTAAAGAACCCATTTTGCCTATGAACGCTAGACGACACATTTATCTAAGAAAAAAAAAAAAACTTAAAATAAATAATAGCTTTGAAGTGATAGATATAAAATTTGACTATGACAATGAAAAGGTTGTCGAATAACTTTGGAGAAATTTGGAGGGGGCTGCCTTCGCTCCTGGTGTGCCATATGCAGGATGATACGCCTAAGGTGGACACCCCAAAAATTTCCGAAACGGTTGTAGATCACGAAATGCGGTTTTGGCTAAACGAAATTACGTACGGGGCAAGTTATTTGCCGCAAAGTAACCATTCGTGACGTGTATGGACATAATTAATCAAACTACATATAATTTTTCCTCTGGAAACATACATTTATTTCAACGGCATCTGAAAGTACATGCAAAGTGAAATTCGATGATATAGCATATACAATGGAAAGTAACACAAACGCAAAGAAATAATGCACAAATATTGATTAAGTTAGGTGGACTGGTAGCATGGAGCAGTGGACCTGTACTTACAGCTGTAAGCAAGCAACACGTGCCGTGACACATCTTGGCGGGACCGCTTCCTAATAGCAGCGCGCACCAGTCCCCGTAATGTGTTATGGTCAGTGGTATTTCAGTGTGTGGCTGTAAGTACACAATGAAGTTCACGAATGAGGGAAAACTGGACGCTCTGCTTATTTACGGCGAGTGTGACAAAAATACCAAGCATGCGTCCAAATGCATGGTTAAAGGTATCCTAATCAGACGCCCATATAATGACAAACGATGCGAAGAATTTGCACACGTATCTTGTCACGGGGTGATTGGAACTCCACAACGCGAGTGCGACGAAAGACTGCTACGGGCGTGACGAATCAACGCGATGTGTTGGCACGTATCGATGCAAACCCAGACATGGGTTCACGAGAACATTCCAGGTTCGAAGGAATTAAGTAAAACAAGTGTGTTACGGATATTGCGACAAAGGAAATTCCATTCATTATCACGTGGCTCTTCATCAGGCATTATATGGAGGCGATTTCCAGCAGCGTGTTCAGTTGTGTAGGTTTGTTCTGATGTCTACAAGGGATGACAGCCATTTTCTGAAGAACATACTATTTACCGATGACGCGACCTTCACAAGCCATGGGCGCATAAATTTACGAAATACGCACAACTGGGCAATGGAGAATCCGCGTTGGGTCCGGCACGTGGAGCAACAGCGATTGTGGAAAGTGAACATATGGTGTGGAATAGTCTGAGACTACGTCATAGGGCCATACTTAATTCAAGGGACAATGACCGGCTGTACATACACCCATTTCCTCAGAGACACCTTACCGGCACTTCTGGGAGATACATCACTCGACATACTTCGTCGTACGTGGTTTCAGTATGATAGTAGTCCTGCGCATTTTGATTTGGTGGTGAGGCAAGTGTTAAATGAAACGTTTCCAAACCGTTGATTAGGGCGTGGTGGTGTAAGAAGCCAGCTCACTCCCTTGACCTCACACCTCTCGATTTTTTCCTGTGGGGAGCACTGAAAGATAGGGTGTATAACACGGTTCCTACGACGCCAGAAGACACGCAGTAATACATTGTGGCAGCTTGCAGAGGCTAAACGCCATAAACACTTAAGGCCGCTCGTCACTCGCTACATGTACCTTTACAGATGTGTATTGCTGTCGATGGTGAACACATCAAGCACATGCTGTGAAAATACCTAATGTGAAGCATTTCAACCATGACTGTGCTCTTTTGTACTATGCATGCGGATGCGATTGCATTACTGCATAGATTGGTTTGTTCTATTTTTGTCCTGCATCTGTACTAACTTGTTACTCAGTACAGTTAATGACTAGGAAACAAATCTCCTGAATCACGTGGGTATCTGAATAAAATGTAATGTATTGATATCAGACTTGCACTCACATTGCCAGTCTTCCTTCCACTGCGGTGCTCTCCTTTGTCAAATATCGCATTCCGTGTCCCTTGCCCCATTAAGGTAAGCACTTTGCTGCTATAAGGAAGCGGTCCCACCAGGATGAGTCACGGGGCGTGTTGCTGTAAGTACAGGTCTACTGCCCCATGCTACCAACCCACCTAACTTAAATCATATTTGTACAACATATCTTGTCGTTTCTGTGTTACTTTCCACTGCATATGCTATATCACTGAATTCCCATTTGCATGCACTTTCAGATGTCGTTGAAATAAATGTATGTTTCCAGGAGGAAAATCATATGCGGTTAAATTATTCCTGCTCATACACGTGTTACGAATAGTCACATTGTGGCATATCATTTGCTCCCATGCGTTATTTCATTTAGCGAAAACCGTATTTCGTGATCTGCAACCATTCCGGAAATGTTTGGGGTGTCCACGTTAGGCAGACCATTCTGTATATAGTCAGTCTTAGATTTAGTTAAGGGCACCATAATGAGAGTAAATTATCACCCAAACTGTTTTTGTCCATCGAGATATGTTAACATATTGTATTTAACCTCTAATGATTTGTTATAATGTATTCCTTATACTTATATAGGTACATATTTGCTTCTGAGTTAGAGACTTTTCTGTGTCTTTAATGCAGCATGTAATTTCGTTGCTCTCACCAACATGAAATTTATAAGAGAAGCAAAAATTCCTTGTGTGGGAAGGGGGGGGGGGGGGCACTTAAACCCATGCCCCTTCCTAAGTTGTTTCGCAACTTATGTGAGCAGAGAATGTTGCATACTTGTAGAAGTAGCATTGAATCACTTTTCTTTGGCAATAGACGACCCCGATTTTGAAGAACTGCAGTTGAAAGGCGCTGTAACTGTAAAAATTGTTTTGTACTTTTACAAGAAAAATCCTCGATACCCAGTTGCCAAGAAAATCGTTTGTAGAAAAACACAGTTTTCTTGTAAAATGTGCATTTGTAACATTAAACATCTGTTTGTAGTATTCGTAACATTAAAAATTATAGGATTGCATTACACCTTACACTATTGAGAAGCGGAAATAAAATATTTACTTGCTCTTCTAGAAAACAAATGTGATATATTAATAAGAGAATAACGAAAAAAAAATATTTCAAAATATAATTCACGAAAGGGAAAAAGCAACACCTTGCCAGCCCGTGGACTAGAACACACGCCCCCTGCAATATTACCGCACACCCTTAACCGCTATAACAACTGAACTTACTAACTTTACAATTATTATTGTACTGAATATAGCATTAAATACCTTCAAAATATTAGTAAAGTTATTTAGTTAAGAAGATTGAATAACGCATTTAATTCGTTTGAAAAGTTCTGTGAGGACATAAAACAGTAACGGTTAATGAGGAATAACGTCATGTGTTTTTAAAATTGTCTTTTATATCATTAACATTTAAGTTGTTTTACGTTATTCAGACTTGCAATACATTTCTTTCTGCATGCAACTACACTTGACATCACTCCTAGTTTTGTAAAATCAACTATATACGGGTTTACGATGTCGAGTGTGTGCCATTTTTCATGAGCTCGTGGATACGGGTCAGAACATTCAGTACAAACATTTTTTTGAGGTCTAGTATAATCACGGCTCACTGGTAGTTTTAAAAACGAGTAATTTTACAAAAGAGATTTGGTACTGCTACAAACATACGTAAAATTACAAACAATTCCTCAGCAAAAATTATAAAAAATTTTTAAAGTGCAGTCTGCAGCCCCGTGTGCTACCTTTCCAGGCTGTCTGCCCAGGAATCATTTTCCAGCAAGATAAAGCTCGCCAGCACATATATTATTTGCAAGGGTGTTTACTCTTTTCCACCACTTTCGTGGACTGCCCGGTCACCTGATTCATTCATCGCCCAATGAACATTTGAGGCACCGGATGACATGTAAGCTTCCTTCAAGTCAAAGTGTTCCGTAAATTGGCTCACAATTTCTATCAAATGTGGGCAAACACGCTGCAGTGTAACATACGGTGTTTGTTGGATTCCATTTCTGATCGTATCGATGAACATATCCATGAAAAAGTGGCTCGGAGATATAGTAAACTTGCCCTTCTTCCCTGCAAAAAAATGAACTACCTCAGTTCTGACGCAATGGTATTTTAATTTCAGCTTTCTTATGTCCGCAACATAACAAATAAAATGTTGCACGAGTCAAATTAAATTAAGGTTGGCAATGCAATGAGAATTTTTCTTGAATGTGCCACACCACGAAAAAGACTAGTTCAACAGGAGTAACTTGTTTAATTTTGGTCTCTGTTGTGTCTCTCCTAACCCTACAGGTGAAAAACAACATTTAAAAAAAAGTTGGGGGGGGGGGGGGAGGAGGGTTCCTTTATATATGAGGGGAAGCAGACAATTAACTTCAAATATGTAGTAGTAGGGAAGGACAGATTGTGGCAGGTACTCAGATAAGAGTCTCTCTCTCTCTCTCTCTCTCTCTCTCTCTCTCTCTCTCTCTCTCTCTCTCTTATTTTCATGGGTATCCCATAAGTACGTTCATACAGAACACATATGTGCTTAATAGGGAGGAAGTTTGTTTGGGGTTCTAGCACACATGTGGGTATGAAAGAAGATGCAAAATCAGGAAATACGCAATAACAGTACCTAAATACAACCTTCAGCATACAAGGTAAAGATCAGTCGATTTATTCGTGGTCGATGTGTATCCATCTTAATTCGTCATTTCAGTAAATTAATTTAAACCAAAGTCTTTAAATTATTCTCAACTTTTCTCCACCAAATATGATTCAATTTGTATCCCTTATCGATTCCCTCGGTTATTTTTATAAATTAAAATGTTTTCCCCAGATATCCTGCCTGGTGTGTGGCAGATGGGGTCAGCGGGGTTTAGTTATAAAAGTGAGCGAGGCTGGATAGAAGAGGAACAGAAATTCTAAATAATCGTCGGTAAGGTGGAATATGGCGTCAGGTGATCTGAAGCGATATCGTACATGCTCCGATCGACAGAGTCATTTATTGGGTTGAAGAAATACCGCCGTTTCCAATATTCGCTAGACATCAGAAACATCCCTGCCGTGCTTGACCTCGTTTCTCAGCATGTATGCTGCCGACGTACAATATGAAGCCACTGCGCTCCCGGCAGATGCATCGCGAAAATGGGACTCCGATCCGGTAGCTCTGTCTTCGAAAGAACACACAGGGCTCGTTTCATCCGAATAGAATCTCGTCACTACTGCTGGATGACTGATTTTAAAACAAGTATAGACTATTCACGGTAAAGTGATCACTTTTGGAAGCACTCTCATTTGTAATAACAGCCAATAAATATGTTTTATTTTATCCTTGGACATTAACTGTCAAGTGTAGTGGAATATACACACTGTGTTTATTACCTACATAGTAATATTTATTTAGAAATGTTGTCAATGGATAAAAAATGGCTGAAAGGAAACAGTAACTAGGACCTCAAAAATGCTCACTTTACCGTGAACAACCCATAAGTGTTATTTCTCAACAAAGAAAGCGGGACTAATTCACTATAACATGAAGTGGGTGGAGTTATAATGTGAAAGATTATATTACGATGAACATAGTTTACAAAGCCAGTGATGGGATCATAGTAGTGATTCTCCACTTCTTTGAGCAAATGCGACTATCTTCGAAAATCCCTTACAAGTTTAAAATACTTTTTTTTTTCGCCGTAACATTGGCAAATCGCTCGTAGTTCTCCTAAGAGTGTGGCAAGTGTATATTACGTCAGTAAATTCTAAAGACAGTTTAATGGTTGTTCAAACGTAGTATACTCTAGCACCACAAGCTTAACTTGGCTACAGCTTTGTTTTACGGCATCGTAAAATTTTGTACGGCAGTGAGCCTTCTATAGGTACGTTACACTGTTTCCTATCTCTCAGAGATGTTACCACAGTTCACCAACTTCAAATAGACTCTATGCTTTGTTTGAAATCACTGATGTGCGGCTCAATTTTTACGCGCACGGATCGTTCACGCGACACGTATTCTATTGTAATAACGCCGTTTCGTTGTCGCCTGTAGCCTATATGCTCACGGGCCGTGTAGAGTACAATACATTGAACATGACGGTTACGCGTAATCGGTAAGGGTCTTTCGACCCACGTGTTGTAATGAACTAATGCTTCGAATACACCTGCGGCCCGCAGAGATTCCGATAAACATATTTCACAATTATGGGCAGTTTTTTTGATCAAATCGATAGCTAAGACCCGAGATCACAGACACTTCACGTTTTATGTAACATGTTCGCGTGATCTGGTTAAAACTTGATTAGTTTGTTTCAATGAGACCAGCAGTCGTATAACGCTACTTAAAACGCACGTTCACGTACAGAAAAACTTGTCAATGTCTAGCTTTAGTGTGATACGTGACTAACATGGGATATTGTGGGTCAATCACAATGAATAGGGACAAAGTTTTTTCCTTTATCTTTGTCAGTTTAGTTTTTATCTTTGCAGTGTCGTCTGTTGACGCATTTAATCTAGTGCATATATCGTTATTTTCTAAGAGAACGAAGGGTACGATAATGTAAGTCAGGCTAAGCTTATTTTCTGTTTCAAAATCTTAAGTATTTAGAAAGGTTTTGCTTTGACAGAATTTATTTCATCTTCAGAAGTACAAAATTGCTCGTATAATGTGCAGAATTCGAACGAAAATATGAGTTTTGGAACTATTGAACCAAATTTCATTTTCTCTACCAGATTAATTGCATTTACAAGATAACCATTATTTGCATCTCCCAAGTACGTTTCATTCTTGGAAATATGGTCATCTTCTAGTCGTCTTCAGAGTTCGAACATATAGCGGATGTCAGACTTCCGCAATCTTTTCTTGGCCACATTAAAGATAAAAAACAAATACGCCTGTACGACATGAATTTTCGGAGTTTTCGATTTAAAAAGCAACAACTTTTCTCGGAAATTTTGTTCAGTCCACAACGTTTACGTGTTTACGCGAAGCATTGCGACACCCGAGATGGCTACGTTTTACGTACACGTGAAAGTGTACCGTGATGTGTCTTACGTGAAACGTGAAGTCGTAATCCGGCATAAGGCGTCACGCACGTGTGGCGAGGAACACAAACCTGTGATACTTCGAGAGCCACACATGATGAATTTGAGCAGCGTGTCAGTATCCAGATTCTAATATAGCCATCGCCTCTGAGTGTACGATAACATTCTACAGACTCAGTTGCAAGGCCAAGAACTTGTGTATTTTGTACCCACCTCACATCTGCCCGAGGAACTAGCGCCGAAAATCGGACCAAAATCTGCATTGATTTCGCTCCTACTCGATGCTACAAGAAGTCATATTGACTTCCGTATTCATGCGTGAAATAGTCAACTCAATATCCAGCCGCATGACTAGTTGACTATCAGGAATAAAGCTGCAGATCCTTTAAACATACGGCTATTGGCATGATACTGAGTACAGACTGAGGCTGTGGTTTCGCATAGTCAGGTACACACTGGTTGCATGAGTCTGTCAACGTGGAGACTGCTCATGTGGATTGTAGGGACACATGTTTAAACTACGAACCACCGAATTACATTTAAAAATCAATATGACTTTTTTCCACGTCTGTTGATTACGAATTAAAACCATGTAAATCCGTCACAACAATAAGAGAACGTAAAAAAATTATATAACTCCGGAAAATGAAACAATTGATAAAACAAAATTAATTATTTAGACTCAGCTTCGACTCATACGAAGCGAGAAAAAGCGACGAGTGCAAAGTCGTCTGCTGGTTGGCCCTCGAACTTCTCGCAGGCCTCGCCTCTCCCCGCTTCACTCATGTACGCGGGCTCCCATTTCTCCAATAAAATAATTTAAGCAAGCACTGCATTATTTTTTTGTTAAATAAATTCTAAGAATTATTTTTAATAAATGCTGCGACGAGAAACTATCAATTAAACGCTGGCCAGACGAAACTTCGGTCTCATTGAGGGTGGGTATGTTTGCAGTAGAAATATTACGATAGGCTATCCCGAACCATGTTTCCCGTTGCCACAATACGTTCCCTCGCGCAGCACTGAAATGTAGTCGTGAACGCAGAGGTAGAAAATTGAACGTATCCAGCGAACATACACAATCCAATAAAGCACACTCTTGATGTATCGATAGTTTTCGCCCAACACTTTTCTGCAAGTCTCTCGACAACGAAGCTGTTTCAGAATTTTAGCTTCTTTTTTGTGTAGATTCCAATGCAAACCTCTAGTGTGTGTATATACATTTTCAAAAAAAACTTGGATCACTTTGAAGGCGCAACCGCAGGGGCACGTAAAGCCGCGTTTACACGAGTGTTGCAGACATTTGTCTGCAAATTAAGTGTCGAAGACGTTTGTCGACGACATTTGTTTGCAGACAAAATACTAGTGGGTTCTTGCAGCTTTTGTCGATTACACACAGGGATAAGCACCCTTCTCACAGCAGTCGTCAAGATGTCGTGTGTGGGGAATGTTGTGCTTGCAGCAGTTGCCCGCGCAATTTTGTCGAAAAAACGGGCACCCCGGAGGTACTGGGTAATACCATCGTTAAAAGCGAGAGCTCTGTACAGTGGAAGTGAGCCCTTAAAATATTTAAATAAAGATGACGTTGACCCTTTGTCAGGTGAAGTATAGGCTATTCACGATAAAGTGAGCACTTTTTAAGGCCCTTCCAAATTTTTCCTGTAAGTCAATTTTTAATTTTCTGCCAAATTTTAATATCGGAATTGGTATGTGACTAATAAATACGGTTTGTACTTTTATCACTCTCATAAGTTAATGTCTGAGGCTGCAATAAAACATATTTATTAGTGGTTAATGCCAGTTGGGAAGGCCTTAAAAAATGCTCACTTTATCGTGAACAGCCTATAAGATATTATGGAAGTTTTAAAAATTTTTTGAGAATGGCCAGTTGCAATTTTGAACATTTGATTGTGATGATAGGGCATAAGATTGTGAAACAGGAACCAATCATAGAGCAGCAGTTCCGGTTAAAGAAAAACTTGCAGTTACGTTGCGCTTTTTAGCAAGTGGAGATTCATACACTAGTCTCGGTTATTTGTTCAAAATGTCTAAAAGTACAATATCACTGTGCCAGAAGTTTGTGACGCTTTGATAGAACTGCTCAAGGACAACGTAAAAGTAAGTACCAAATGTTAAATGTCCAATAGTAAAGGAAGTATGACTCACGTTCTATAAGGCCATGAGTACCGTCATGTTTACATCGTGTATAGAAAACATTTTGCCTGCATAATTATAAATATTTTAACAAACCAATTTCTAAATATGGTGAACAGTTAATGTCAAATGTATTTCAGAATATTATCACCTTGTTAGGTATTTTTGAGGAAGGAAGTAATATCAATAACAGTACGCACACTCAAATAAATATATTTTACCTTACATCAGTTATGTTCAACATCAAATTACAGTTAAAAAACAAATAGGTATAAAATAACACCTGGTATAAAGCCAAAAAAAAAATTATTATTCTACTTTTCATCAGTTGTTAAATGGGATGACGTTATTTTGAACGTCACTGAAAAAAAATATAACAATCATAATTAGAGGATGGTATAAGCATTGACCTCATTAGTAACACCACATGAATTGTTGTCCTCGGCATGGTTGCACAAGTCCATTGTCCCAGCAATTACATTTATGATTGAAACGGAATGTTCACGTGGCTCGTCTTGGTCTGGTGACAATGCAGAAGCAACAAACACGTGTTGCTGATACTGAATGAAGTTTCACTACTTGCAGTTGAATGAGGTCAGCTAGCATCCCGAGAATGAGATGGTACATTTTGGTTACCTTGTCTATTTGAGTGTGACATTTCCAAATCAAATAAAACCTGGTTATTTCTTTGTCTTGCTATTGCTATAGTGCGTCACACTCTTAGATTGCAGTGGGTAGCTAAATAAACAATTTTATATTTATACACTATTATACAATTTGACCATTTTTGTTACGTAATATTGTACGTATGAAGTTATTCTGTCAACACAGCATAACCGCTTGGCTGTTGATTAACTGTACCCTTCTGGAAACAGCGCGCGTCACGCACATTTTACTGCAATCTAAGAGTGAGTAGATCACGTAAATCAGACATTTGCGTAAATGAAGAGAAGTGTGCTCCCCAAACACATCAAACTCGTCTTTCCTTGAAACTTTTTCTCCTAACTTTTTTATTACTGCGTAGGCTTCTTCTGCCATTGGATTGTACCGCCTTTTACTTGTACGTTTTGAACAGCTTCAAGGGGGATATGAACTGAGTGGAGGGTTGGTAACCGTCATAGAGGTATTTCCGGTGATTTTCTGGGCCACGAATCCCTCAACATCGTCATTATTTTCGAAATCCTCCGTTCCTTGCAACCAGAAAAACTGTATGAATATGAATGCGAATGATGCTGAACGAATGTCGCGCGCGCGCGCGCGCACACAACACACACACACACAACACACACCACACACACACGATACATATATATATATATATATATATATATATATATATATATATATATATATATATATATATATATATATATATATATACACAGAGAATAAAAAGTTGTATTTCGAAAAGCCTAATTGATTTCCAAATTGGTTAATGAACATAGAAATATTTTATATATGGACATCACCATGTTATTTTTTCGGTTGCCATCAACTACAGAGGAGTGTGAACATCATGCAGATGAGTACAACCACCAATGGAATTTTCCCCACTGCATCGGTATTATGGATGGAAAGCATGTGATGCTACAAGCTCCTATCAACACAGACAGTGATTACTTCAACTACAAGGGTTTTTTTTTTAGCATCGTGTTACTGGCAGTATTGGATACGAATTACTGTTTTATGTGCGTTTCGGTTGGATGTCAAGGACGGCTCTCCGACGGGGGAGTGTTTGACCACAAAACTTTAACTAACAGTTGCTTGCCTTGCAAAAATTTCCCTGTGCCATATATACTGTTAGCTAATTACTCCCTCCCCTTACGACCAAGTATCATGAAACCGTTTCCGAGAGCTCACGACAAGGGGAGCAACGAACGCATCTACAACTACCGTCATTGTCGTGCCCGGAGGATGGTTGAAGACGTGTTTCTCACTGTCCAAGTCGTTTCCAGAGGTCTAAGGAAACCTCTACTGCTAGAGCCTGAAAATGATGAACGAGTTGTGAAGACATGCGTTCATTTGTACAACTTCCTGCACTGCAGCCAGTCGCAAAGTGCATCGTATGCTCCACTAGAGACGTTCGATTTTCAAGACATAGCAACGAAAACATTGGTACCTGGACAGTGGAGGGTTGACGGAATGCCAACAGGAACAATGTTGAGATTAAAAGGAGTTCCAAAGAAACCTTCCACTCTTGCCAAAGAAATACGTGAGGAATTCAGTGGATATTTTACGAGTACAGAAGGGTCAGTCTCCTGACAATACGACTACTGCTGAGTCAATAACGTGTAAAGTAACGGTAATGACAAAATGTATCCTGCCGAAAGATTATAATGTATCCTGCCTAAATATACAATATCAATTAGGTGTACATTGGCTACTATGTATATATTTATGAAACAGAAATGAGTTTGTTCCATGTTAAATTTTTCTTGTAAATATAACACACTGTCGCAATGTGTGCATCACATGAGCCATTTTTGTACTACGAAATCGTTAAATCGATAACACCCCGCTTTGTATTGAAAATGTGAACAGTTTCTAGAACTTAATGTGTAGCAAAGTCAAGTTAAACAACATTTTCTAATTCGTACAATAATAACGGAGATATTTACTATTTTACATTTCAACCTCCCTCTTAACCCCCACTTCTACTTTTGCAAATCGCTCCAAACACTATAGGGTTCTTTCTGATGCCGATTTAGAACTAAATATCCAATTTAGTTACGCTCCGTGACAAATTGCGGCCTGAAGGCGAGCAGATTATATGTACATATATATAAACATTAAGTGTTCGGATTCAGGGACCTCCAAAACATAATATAATTGACTCCCCCTTTCCAAATGATCCCCCTTCTAAAATGTGAGCTGGCACAATAGCTACTTTTGGATAAATACGCTACAAAGTATGGCTTCAGTGCATAGCTTACAGAATAGTTGTGTTTTGCTTATCTTCATTGCTCCTGACTCACGAGAATGCCGAGTAGTTGTCTTGTCCCACATAAATTGGAGATGTTCAAATGCAAACCACTTAGATTTCGAATCTACTCCTGAGCCACTTTTTGTTTTCTTACTTTCTCTGTAGAATTGGGATGTTAGGTTCGTCAACTTGGAATGTACTTCTGCCTTGTTATAATTTGCATCTGCTCACCAATTTCGCTCTAGGCACTGTTGTTCTTGTTCTTATCATTGAACTCGGGTCTAGTTTGGTTCCAGAGGACAGGCCTCTCTCTAAATAGTCCTATCAACATTATCAAATGCTCTCTCGTCCACTCCATTTCATTCGAATAAAAAGCACAGATTACTCACTGACAGTTTAGAGGGGAATGCGGACAAGACAAGCGAAGGATGAGGGACGCCTGCGCGGAGTGTGAACGCAGTTCGGCACGACCCACCACGCCGCGCTGAGGGGGTAGCGGGGAATGTCTGCAACATCGAAAATGCTCTGCAACTTTTGTCGGTGGCAAATTTCGAAGTCCTTTGATCTATACAGGCTCCTGGTGCAAAACAAAATTTCTGTTGCAGATATGCCAAATCTGTCGACGACAGGAGATATTGCAGACAAACTTAGTACCGTTTTTCAAAATGCCGTCAACTTTTGTCATCAACACGTGTCTGCAACCTCCGTGAAATCGCGGTTTAAGAGAGTATAGGCACAAGACATAATAATATGTATAGAGAAAAAATCAAAATATTGTACTACACCAATCGTGTATTGCAGGGGACCGACACGTGCAGGATGCACTTAATATGGTGTTGGTCCCCTCATAACACGGCGATAGGTGGCGATACGGTCAGGTATGGAAGCATATAGACGTCGGATGTTCTCCTGAGGAGGATCCTGCCACAACTAACACCAAATGACCCTCCGAAACCTCCGTAGTTACCGCTGGTCAAAGTTGCTATCGAATCTCGTCCCAAAGGTTTTCGATGGGCAAGGAAGCATGTTGGTAATATGAAGGCAGACTAGAGATACCCATGCTGTGTGAGGCCGGGCATTATCCAGCTAGAAAATGGAGTTGTCAAGCTGCACCAGGAAGAGAAGCGCACATGGTCACAAAATCTCCTGGACGTATCGCCAAGCCATCAGGGTTTCTACAATCACCACCATTGGAGTGCAAGAATCGTAGGAAATGGCACCCTACAGCATGGCACCTATTGTTGGAGCAGTATGCCGCTTTACAAAGAAGTGTGGATCCCGGCGCTGGCCAGGACGTCTTCAGACTCGAATTCGGCGGTCGTCTGTATCCATACAGAACCATGATTCATCGCTGAACACTACTCGTCGTCAATCCGCAAGCTGCCGCGCTGTCCGTTCCCAGCAGAACGTCTCACGTGCTCGGCGATGCTCAGGTCGTAATGGTAGACGACGTAAGGGACGCAGTGACGACAGCTAGCCACCTGGATATGGTACTGGTGGACACATACGTATCTCCAGCTGTCGTGATATGTCCCCGAATGGTGCGCAACGACTCCCGTGGAGTGCTTACAGATTGTCGCACGATGGAACGATCCTCCCTGCTGGTGGTCCGCTGGGGTCCTCGTGAACTTTCTCAAAGGGTGTGTGAACCCTCCTGTTCCTACTGCGTCCAACACTCACTAACAGTATAGGCAGAACGACTCAAGTGGCGAGCAATGCACCAAAACGTCCAACCTGCCTCTCGGAGGCCGACGATGCGGGGTCTCAAACTCATCCAGCTGGCCAAAGGCTCGTCGAATGTGCCATCGGGGCATGTTAACTGAACTTCGCTCTGTGGCTCAGACTGCTACTAAGACCTTAATCGGTGTATTGCAGCTATGTATGATGGCGGGACATTTATGCTCCCAAGTGGCACATCTCCCAAAGCAAACTGCATTACATGCAAATAGGGCACATGTCAGGCTATGACAATACTGACAATAGTGATCAACTTTTTTTTGTAATTGAGTGTACACTACGAAACATCCAATCTTTTTGTGATGTACCCCAACATGGTCATAACTACACTCCTCAGCCCATAAAGAACACCACTGCAATATGGCACACAAGTTTGGAATGCAACAAATCAGCGCAACGGCTGTAAAAATAGGACGGGACATATAGCGGAGCTGACGCGGCGTAACGATTAGTCCATAACTTGGTTCTAGGAAACGGCGCCATAACTGCAGGCAAAGACAGAGTGGAATGGATGGCTGCGCCAGACGCGCAGAGTGTCTTGCTTGTCGCTGCTGTTGGTCCAGCGAGCAATCGTGCGGCAGCATCCGTGCGTGACTAATGACGCCTTCAGCGGGAACTCAAAACACACTCATCACCGCCACTACGTTAATCACATTAAGTAAAGTACTCTGAAGAGATGCAGTGTTAATGGTATCTTTCTGTTCCTCAACTGGCATTTCGGGAGTCGTGCGTTCGATTCGGGTCGGCCACGCTGGGGATAATTATATTCCAAGTAGTTTCCCGACACCTTTTCAGGCAAATGTCGGTGTATTTTTTTTGTATGAACCTTTCCAGTTCCTTATTCATTAGATTATGTCTTGAATATAAAATTATATTATTCGTTATACACTTGCAGCCAAATTCTGCATGCAACTGCGACGTTATCGAGCAGCGTGCTTCACAACTTCAGTTTTATAAGCTGTTCACGGTCAAATGAGCACTTCAGAAAGCCCTGCTTAAGATTTATTTGTACGCACGTTGTGTATTTCTCCGCCTCATGTAAAATTACCATTACCATGGGCCGCATCACTTTATCCATGCGTCGGTCAAGTGAAATTGTGGAATTATTAAAAAAGTAAATATGTTACAAATCTGCTTATTCTTATACTTAGACGCATTGAAAAAACAGAGGAAAAGAAATTATTTCAGTTTGTACAAATGTTTACCTAACAATATTTATTTTACGTTAAGATATGGAACTATTTCCCATCCCATCCATCGTTACCAACTTTACTGTTCGCATGTCACTTGGAAGCCCGTCAAAATATATGCAGGCAGGGGTAGTGACATTTGCCTAAGTTGATTTCAAAAGTGCTCACTATATCGTGTACAGCCTTTACACATTTTTGCTACTATGAAGGTAACTATAATTTCAGTTAATGGTTGTCTGTGGTAGAGTGAGCAAATTAGAAATAAATTGCTGCCCACCGCTACATGTATGTTATAGTACACACAGCCATGCAGGCTCTCATTTAGATTGGTAACGAATCAATAAAAATAGTTCCAAGACTTGAAGTTGTATTGGGAGAATAATGTTTAAATTTAAAGCCAGTGAAGTTAATGTTTCTTCTTTTAGGTGTATCAGCAACACATTTACATGCCTTACTATTCCGCGGTTTTATTTGGAATGGCGCATGAATAACGTGATCAGGCGCATGACAATAACTCTAGGTCTACATGCGACAGAAAGATACAAAATGAGGGAAAATGTATCCAACGCAGGGCTTTAAAAAGCGCTTAGTTAACCGTGAACAGGCTGTTCGTCACTTTATCTGGAAGAACAGAACTCCACAGCGAGATATGTGCAAAACCATCGTACCATCTCCGTCAATGCCGCTACTACGTACTAAATTAACATCTGTAACTCTCTATCTGCGGGTAACATGTACTGTGGTATGCCATTTCGTACAAGTCTTCGCTTAAGTTCGTATGTAAAATACCATAATTGATTTCGAATCTTTACGCACGAATAACACAAGAAATTAAAACTTGAAACTTGCCACTTACAACATTAAAACTGCTTCAAAAAAGGCTTTCTTACGCCACAACGTACCCCACCTTTGCAAAAAGTACGCATTTTAAATGTAATATTAATTTTTAACTTAAATAATTTTGATAATTTTCTTAATCTGTTAAGTTTCTACTTCATTATTATTGTCGAAATAAATATGCGTAGGCAGTTCACAGCAAAGTGAGCATTTTTTAAGGCAGTTCTTGTAAGTTCTGTCAAGCTTATTTATAACCTTTCAACAATTGTTAGTAAAAATTGCAATTTTAATCATGAACAGAGTGTATACATTTTACATCTCTCAAAAATTTACGTCTGAGGCCACTATAAGATACAATTCTTTTTGGCTATTATGCTTGCTGGAAGGACTCGCTTTACCATGAATAGCTTATAATATAAAAGCGTAAGCTGCACGTACAAACTTCAGTGCATCATAAGAGTTACAATAAATTTTTGTCGATGTTCTCATACGTATAATTTGACTGTCAATATATTTTTGCGTATATAAAAATACTTTAAAATATTTAATGGATACAATGAAACTTACATAACCGCGATTGTATGTGGAAGATAATAAACAGGACTCTCATTAAACTATACACATATGAGTTACACGACAGACAGACAGACATACATACATACCAATTGAGGTATAAATAATATTCTTTTTGACTGCCGCGCGTAATATTTAATTTAAGGAGATTAATGCGTACGAAAATATCATACAGTGCGCAACATGTGAATTACTACTTGTTCATACGGAACATTATTATAAATAACAATCGTTACACATGACAGAAAAAATCTTTAATGCAACCTGTATCTCATATTATAGTATGAATTGAACGAATAAATTATTCACAAGAGATTACCGTGTCTGTCAAATACTAGCTCTGCGGATAATCTCTATTAAACGTAACCCTAATACCTAGGTGGAATATAACGAAACCTGCTAACGATTCATGTCGTGGACAATATGTTTGCTATGGCAAGCCACTCCAGTTGAGCTACTGGGTTCGTTCCCTCGTCTCGTTTATTCTGACCTCGACCTGGTTCCATTTGAAATGTTCTAGCAACTGCTTGTACACGCGTTCGAGATGAAACCCGAATTCATGTTTTAGCCCCAAATGAAGTAGAAGTTTTTTTTTTCTCGAATCGCCTAATAAATAAATTGGGCTTTCCTTCGATTTTCGAATGTGAAACAATTATAATCAATTCTGAACAACTATTAATCTGAAAAGAATGTTACAACGATGTTCAGCACAGTTCTCGTATTTCGAATATTTCAGGTCCAAATCCAGCAATACCCATAATATACTCAGTGCGAAAGGCAGATATTTTCTCGCAAAATAATACAAAATTTACGTGTGCTGTAACTGTAATACGTAACACTGGTACTCCAAATTTTTCGATGAACAAGTTTAGCGTTTTCAAGATTATATATATATATATATATATATATATATATATATATATATATATATATATATATATAACAATAGTTCTGCTTATAAGCGTTTCAGTCGTTGTCTTTCTCTATTGCTTTCATCAGAGCAACCTGTGGTGCAAGAGCGCGCTGCTGTGCTGAGTCGTCCAACATCACGAAGAGTTGAGTTGAGAGATTTGGGCTGCTCTTAACAACAACGTTCCGAGAGCCGAAGAGGGTGAAATTATGTGAGAATGGAGCAGCACCGTAATATAAGGGCGGAGGAAACGGGAGATCCCCGAGAAAACCCGCCGACCAGCGGCATCGTCCGGCACGATTCCCACATGCGGAAATCCGGGAGTGACCCGGCCGGGGATTGAACCCTTGGTGGGAGGCGAGCAGTCTAATCGCTCAGCCACCGCGGCCCCATCACGAAGAGATCAAGTATTCCGATTACTAACTATCTATACGTAAACGTTGGTGGAAATTAAGTTTTATCTAATCGTTGATTTTAGTATTCCATTTTTTAAATTTTTAAATTTATCACACACGCACACGCACTGCATAGTTGTAGTTATAGAATTACTTTAATAATTGGAAAAAATTTCGTATTTCTAAATTTTTTATTATATTTTCGAATTATTAAGATACGGACATTAAAACTTGTGACCTTGACAATTTTGTACAGACAATTACTTTTCTAGAAATATGAAAGTAGCTATAATGAATTTCTAACAGAGTAACCTTTGAAACGTCCTGGGGCGCAGGAACAAGGGGAAGGAGGAGGGAAGATGGTGCAAAGGTACACTGACCACCCCAAATTTAGAGGCGGCGGGGGAAGGGTGATATACCATAGTATTTGTATCGCCAGCCTATCCCCTAATTTATTATTTTGGCAAAAATCTTTAGTAACACGTTAAATTGCGCTACTATTGCCATCTTAATTTCAACAAAATTTCACGACGTAGCGTACTCAAGCAGAAATTCTTTATACCCTGTTAACATGAAAGATCTTAAAACAACAAATTTTTAAACATTAGAGTTAAAAATTTTAACAGAGAACAAATCTCTCAAATACTATTTCCCTTTCTCCGCCACCTTCCAGAAATATTTTGAAAAAGTGGTCCACAGTATTTTACTAGGGTACTCCCAAAACTGAATTTTCCAGAGCCACCGGTCATACGAATATTAGATACAAATGGTTATCAGAATAATGGAAACATCTACATATGTTCTGGAACACAGCATCTTTGTGAGGTGGAAACACTACTTATTCGTGCGCTGCGACTGCTGTTTGGTACTAAACTGAAGGATGTTAATCCGCAGTACGCTAGGCTGTGCAGTAAGTCTTCATTCGTGCAATCGGCCAGACGTACGTGAGGCATAATGGGAGACCCCTTTGACTTTCACCGACGGCAAACTGTAGGAACGCGGTTTGTTAAAGCAAATGTATCTAATTGTAAGACTGCCAGTGTGTTACATGTATCGAGAGCAACTCGTGGCAAGACATCATTAGCAAATTTTAATAGAGAACGAAAACCGATCCTCAGTGGTCGGGAACGCAAAGTACTGAAGAGAATTATCACAAAGAACGTAGAGCTAATGCGGCACAAGTGATGTCAGAACTCGATCAGAATTTCGAACCACCAAACAATAATAGGCCAACAGTCGGACGCGAGCTGTTCAAAAATCATGCTCGTGGAGGTGTTTCCATTATTTCGATATTCATCTGTAAACTGACTACGGCTTCTCGCAAGTGAACGGGGCCGCGGTGGTGGTGGTATGGTTAGACTGATTGAATCCCTCCTAGGCAAACCGGATTCGATTCCCGGCGGAGTCGCTCATCCTGGATTTTCGCTTGTGGGAATCGTGCCGGACGATGCCGCTGGTCGGCGATTTTACTCGGGTATATCCCGTTCCCCCCGCCCTTTCATTCCGGCGCTGCTCCGTAGTCACCTCGCTTCACCCTCATTGGTTCTCAAAATCTCTATGTTAAGCGCGTTCCGAATCTCTTCACTCACTCGAAAGTGAACGGAAGTGCTTACTTGAGAGATGAGCCACAGACCGCTTATTCGTCTTCTGCGCATTTCCCCACAACATTGACCTACCCCAAAAGAGCACAACTGTCAAAGTCATATGGTCAACAGCGATGAACATATTTGTTTATATCTTAATTTTTAAATGACAATATCTACTATATTAATAAAATACTTTTACCAATTTGAATTTGAGTAGGAGATCCCCGAGAAAACCCGCTGACCAACGGCATCGTCCGGCACGATTCCCACTTGTGAAACATTTCAAAACATTTGTTTACAAATCAATTTTCTAACCTAACAACCAAATGATGCCGTTTTCGCAAGACGTGTTGGCAGAAAAGCAGTGCAATGTTGGGACACGGAGATTGGTAGTGCGCAGCCAACGAGATCGGTCTAACTCATCCTTAGCCTACGGGATGGGCTGGCCACCTGCAATGACCGTGAAATGACGGCCAGCAGCGCGGTTGGCAGTGCGAGAGAGCGTGTATAAATAGTACGCGGCGCCGGTCCACGAGCGCCGGAGACGAAACTGCGGTCAGGTCTCACCGCGCGCCATCCCTGGACTCCGCGCGCGATACGCTCGCAGCGTGGAATTGGCGTGCGGTACAGACATCAAAGCGCTGGGAACTGGCTTGCCACCAACTTGAAATTGGGGGGGAGGGGGGGGGGAGGTGAGTAGAAGTGGGGTTGCATACCGCGAGATGCGATGGGAAATGGGGAAAACAGCAAGCCAGCGGGTTGTTTACGACTATGATCACGCACACATGTCTGCACACGAGTCTGTGCTTACGCGAACACGACACCTGTAGTTGCTTCTTCACCAACACGCTATTTCCAATTCTGTAAGTAACTGACGCACGCAGGAATATCAGTTCAATTGCAGACCTGAACTGTGTAAGAAGGAAAGCGCACCTCTAGCTTAGCTTCGTGTTATAAATTTAACATTATAAGCGCGCTTGTTACACAAAGCAAACTCTCAATTTAAAAAACCTATCAGCCTTGTTTATTTTGTGTGTTTCATATTTTTAACAGGAAAACGAATGAGGTGAATAGAAGGTTGTCCACTAACTGTTTAGACCACTCTAGTAAAAATAAAGTTAAATCGCTCGGGAAATCACTAAATCAGTATCCGCCATATTGCCGTCACAGAATTTTTTGCCACAGCATGCATAACAGATTTAGTATTTTATTTTAGCGAATTATATGGCCTTGCGTATATTCTAAGACACGTTTTCCTTTACTGCTGTTGTTAGTATCAATTCTGTGAACGTCAGCAAGAAGAAACAACACAGACCTATTTCTTGCAGGCAGTCGCTAGTAAAAGATTAATCAAGGTAGTGAAGCTCAAACAATTTGATAAAACTTATAATCTTTCATTTATACCGCGTCATTCGAAAAATTCGTTTCCAAGCCTTAATTACAGCTTACAGCAAAAAATATATGTAAATCCAAGATGGCGGGTACTGATCCCTCTTTACAAATTTTCTTGTGAATATCCGTTACTTTTTAATTATTACATTGAGCCAAATAAAAATGTATCATAAATTGGTGTATGGGAAGAAATTTTGAACATTTAACTCTAATAGTAGTAGTTTAATAAAAAAAAAGATACACTGTCGATGTAACGCGGCCTGGTAAAGGCAGGTCCTAACTAAAACACCTGCAACTGAAGCTGAAACACCTGCAACTGAGGCTGAAACACCTGCAGCTGAGGCTGAAACTCCAGAGATGTCACAATTGATTTGAACCTGGACATGACGGAAAAAAATAATGACTTCCGTGGCAGAGATCTCTAAGGCGTTCTTTCCAGCTACGAGGCTCTGGGTAGGTACTTTGGAGTGGAGTATGCATATAATGGCTGTTCACGGTAAAGTGAGTACTTTCAAAACAATCATTTGAAAAAAAATCACAGCATATAACTGCATATATGCTACAGTACACATTGGCAAGGAGGCTTATAGAGGAGTTGGTAACGAATTAAAAAAGAAAATAGTTACGTATTTACATTCCTTACAATTTCATGATTTATTTGGATGAGGCATATAAATAAAATGATCAGCTACACGGTAACGTTAATTTTTCATAGGGCGGGAGGGTACTAAATTAGAACCTATAGGCCTACTTATTAACGTGGGTATCTAGGCATGTCCGCCCACTAAGGGAAACCGTACTTCCCCACAAATGAGTGCACTTATTTTTGACAGTTATAAATGTAGTCCTGCGTACAGCTGTTTTGATGGCAAAAGGGGCCGCGGTTGTGTCTTGGATTTTCGCACGTGGGAATCGTGCCGGACGATGCCGCTGGTCGTCGGGTTTTCACGAGGGTCTCCCCCCCCCCCCCCCCGCCCCTTGCATTCCAACGCTGCTCAACACTCGCCTTGCTTCACCCTGATCGGGTCTCACGACCTCGCTGTTAACAGCCATAACAACATTTTTTGTGTTGACATATTGGGTGGGTAGGTTGACAAATGCACTTAGTTGAATGTGATTTTGTAAACATTACGATACTGCTATTGCCATGAAAACAGCTGTATACAGGACTATAGTCCATTCACGGTTACTTCCAACTTTTTTGAAGCCCTGTTCAAGTCGTCCTTTCCGGTAGTTACCCCGGCTCATGCAAACAAAGCTTAGAAAATTACACCAGACAGCCAATGCACCACATTCGTGCGCACTCAATGCAATTAAATGTCGCATAAGAACTATTACTTACTTGGCTTTACCAACATACCTATTTTCGTTCTATCTTTACTCATAGGTTAATAGTTATAAATGCAATATTGTCATTTATAGATCAAGTATAAACAAATGTTCATTTTAACCAAAAACAAGTAAATGTCATGTTAATACGAGTATAAAGCCCTTTTGCTGCATTTTATATTTAGGAAGTAACGAAACACGTCATACATGGTGTAATTTTTCAAAGGTTTGATTCGAAAAGTGTGAAGAAACCACGAATAGACAATAGCTTCAGAACTGTTAAAAAAGTGGACTTGTTCGTGGAACAGACCATACATACATACCACCCGGTAGCGACAGTGCTCATTAATAACAGCCAGAGTAATGGCAGCCGGGGTGGGACGGGCGCACTACACGAGCGTCACGCCCCGGAGAGCAAGTGAGCGAAACCAGCGACCTCGGGTGTCGAGCTGGACTAGACGGCCCCCCAGGCCGCCGCCAGGTGACACAGATGTGGCCGCTGCAACCACAGCCGACGGCGGTCCCAGCCTGCCTCAAGCTCCGTCCCGCGAGCGCGTGTGTGTGTGTGGACCGGGTGAGGCATGGCGCTGGGGCACGCTATCCTCCGCGACCCCGGCCTGCCCCCGTGCAACCCCCGACGTACACACACACCATGGCTTTCGGTGATTCATCCCGACACCGCACCGAGCGCAGCGACCACCAACAGCCAGCCCCGCTCAGGAGGATGGGTGGCACTAGAAAGTGCTGTATTGAGCATAAACTAAGATGAGGTAGACAGCTGATTCGTCTATTGCGCATGTACCCAACACTTATCTACCCCAAAGGGGAACACAACTGTCAAGTCACATGGTTAACAATGATGAACGTGTTCGTTTATATCTCAATTTTTAATTGGCAAGCACTATGATATTAATACAATACTTTTACGTATTTGTATTTTACCAAACTATATTACAAATTGGATAAAGGAAGTATAAAAACATAGCAAAGCACTTGTTTACTAAGCAGTGTTCCAACCCCAAATCCAATCCACTTCCTCAGGCCCATTCAACGTCCGTTAATTGCACAAAGTGTGGTCGTCTATGCCGTCGTGGCATGTCTACAATGCTTACAACACACAGGCCGATGCTTGAAACAACTACTCTTTCACCGAGTCAAATACAGTTTTATTGGGCTCAGCAGCGAGTGGTGTTCATTTTCCACCAGTGCATGCCATATATCACAAGCATTTTATACTTGTGTTAACATTCAAGCATGTAACTCTTTTTGTTAAACTGAACTTTTACTTAGATTTTATCTATAAATTATAATATTTAATTTATAATAAATATGAAAAAGACATGGCGAAAATAACGTGTTTGCAATGCGTAATAAGAAATAGTTCTTATGCAAAATATTATTACACTGAATCGGCACGTTGTCCCTTTAGTGTAATTTTCTAGACACGGTTAAGCTTTGTTTTCATAAGGCGGAGGAATATCCTGGAAGTAGAACTTCAGCAGTATTTCAAAAAAAGATGGAACTAACCATGAATGGAATATAGCCATTGACTTTACATTGCAGCACAGACATACGACTAAACTACGGACTTGTATTCACGTCACAAAACGGATTTTTGTTAAATTTGAGCGGAATTAATATTATGACGTAATTATGAGTTCATACTCCAGTCGCCATGTCTGTACTGCAATGTAAGGTCATTGGCTAGTTGGGTATAAGTGTATTTCCGGAATTTTCTTTAAAAAAAAACTAGAAAACTAACAATCCGATATGGCATGGGAAGGTTCCTCTTAACGATCGTGTGTACACCACAATTGGAGGAACATATACACTGACATAGCTTATAAATGGAATTAATTTTCTATCACCATATTAATATTATTATTGCATTAATACTAGCTTCGCTTACGAAGAACGTCAATACCGAGATAATTAACAGTGTGTGCATTTTTATGTACGAAAATACGCGTGTTATGACTTCAAGTGCTTCGTTACGAAAAATAATCGCTCCAAACTAAGTGCGAAAATGTTCATCGCCCCCAGCAAGTACTCTTACAAATTCCTGATTTCTTAACTCCCTTTCACAAACATTATAGTTGTTTCTTACTGTTCACGACATAGGCTTATCAGTAATTTACATAGTTATCAGCCTAGCACAAGTATGTAGGTTCTAACTATTTTCTACTGCAGGGACAAAAATATTCCGTCGCTATATGTATTTATATTGTTAATTTTTCTTTCCAGAAGTCAGTAGCCTGAACTGAGTTCGTTAAGGGATGGGGGTCTTGAGTAAATAAAAGTTACTTTTAGATTCCTAATTTATTAAAAATAACTACAACCAAAAATTCTCTCGACTCAATACTTCGTCCGCCGCCGTCTCGCAATCTCCCGTCGTCGTCCTTCTTCACCGATGTCCCTCGCCGCACTCAGCCAGATGGCTTCTTCCAAGACTGCCGACCCTTGGACCGCTGCAATATTTATAGGGTCTTAGGCCATCACCCAGAAATTTCTCTAGATGCCGCGTTGCGCCGAGGGTCCTAGTTCCCAGAATATTTCTGTGAATCCTCTAAACTCGCTGACTTCTCCAGCAGGGGGGGGGGGGGAGGAGGTGTTGTGACGTCAGCCAGATCGCCGCGGTCAATCATTCCCCCGCAGAGCGAGTCAGTCTAGGAGGGAGGGAAGGGTCGAGGTGGGTCACATCCCACAGAGCCGGACCGCACATGAGGCTCGCGCTTAGTGCATCAGTCGGCGCGTAACAATATTGCAATTCACTCTAATGAGCCCATAACGTTTTTTCGTTCAAGGTTTTTTTTTATTCTACATGTTATATTTAAAATTTCAGTAAATTATGAATAAATAGGCCGCCGAACTCTCGTTATATATCGGAGACAGTGCTATCGTAAGACCGGTAACCGAGGTTTCCATGCCTCTCTACTAACGAGTTCCCATCGTCTTGATTTCATACAAGAGGGCTGCGGTCGTGTAGTGGACAGACTACTCACCTCCCGCCTAGGCGAACCGTGTTCGATTCCCGAAGGGGTCGCTCCCGGATTTTCACACGTGGGAATCGTGCCGGACGATGCCGCTGGTCGGAGGGTTTTTCCCGGGGATCTCTCGTTTCCCCCGCCCTTGGCATTCCAGCGCTGCTCCATACTCACTTCGCTTCGCCCTCATCGGATCGCAAGACCTCGATGCCAAGAGCCGCTCAAATTTCTCCATTCCACACTCCACTCGATTTGATAACAATTTCATTTTCAGAAGCCAATCACGCCGCACGCCGCTGATGCACGGGGAAAGACGCCGCTGCGACGTACACAGGCTTCGGAACAGTTCTGAGGAAGCCACAATGAGAACACGTTACTACAATGCGTCTCCGTTAACACTACATTTCTGTCATATATGTTCCTAAATATGTGAGAAAAAATGAGAGTTTGGCTGTGTTGGGGACACGGCCATTTGTTCTGCGTGAATACGTCTACGTTGACGCGCTCGGATGCCTTGATGTTTATTTTACTTTCCCGGCACCGCTTCACTTGATCATATGGGGTTTTATGGATATCACTGGATAGATTTTGAGAAGCTCTTTTCAACCGTATACGATTTCTGTATTTCTACTTGGCTTTTTGACGAGTACAGGACGACATTTTGTTAAGTTACCTTAATTTTTTACATTAAATTCACAGAATTTTACTATAACCAGGCCACACAAATGTTTTGATACACACAATCGATTGATCTTGACGAGCTGTCGATTGAAACTTAACGAGCGTCGTAGCTTCTCCTAGTTAAAAGTTATACTAGGCGGAAGTCATGAGACGCGGCGAAACGAACTTAAAATTGCCCCCCCCCCCCTCTTCGTTCCCAAAAGCCGCGCACGATGCTTCGCAGTCCTCACTCAACGTAACATATTCTTTAATCCTTTGGCAATCGAGTGGTGTAATTAAATTTTGAATGTAGACGATAGATTCGGAGCTACAATGCTAAACTGTATCCCCCGAATAATTTGGATTTTCTGGATTGCCTCTCACTATGGTTGCAAATTTAAAGGCGTATCACGTCAAAACTATGACCGGTTTTGATTAAATAACTGTGCGAATTGTCGACAGTATGCTTGCCACACTAATACCTGTTGTCTTGTCGATCTATGACGAATAGGTTCGCTTTATAGTGCCTAGTTCGCATGACCGCTAACGCTGTCTCACGGTAGTCTGATTAAGCGAAATACCGGGAGGATGTTTTTGGTTTAACAATACTTGATCGATCCCGGAAAGGGATTTCGATTGGCTACGCGATTCCTTATACAATATCCCCAAATTGGTTTTGATTGTCACATGGTACGTTTGTATGTAAACAGTAAATTGTGAATAACCTTGACCTATTTAGGGAACGATACAGATAAAGGCTCCACCCAACCCACAAACATGTACATCACCCCGCCCCCCGATCCTCTGGTTTCACAACTGTTTCAGAATGCAAATGGGCCTTAGAAGTGCCAACACGAGTTATTGATTGGTGTCTGATACATGGTGTTCACCATTTATTGAGCTCTTTTTAAAAAATCTTTGCCCGTAACTGCAGTTATTTTAACGTTTAGCACTGACGTACATAATCTACGTGAATAGTATGAAGCTCTTCAAAAGTGCCACATTCAACGTGGTGGCCACTGGAGTAGGTTACATTTTGGTTTTATACGTGTTAAACTGAGATAGAGATGTGGAAAACATATTTATACCTGTAATATTTACTTGGATTGCAGTAGAACCACCTCACCGACGCATGAAAACTACTAATAATGTAGTCCATGGCAATATTCAGGCGTGTACATGGCGTGTGTATATACACATGAGTGCGAAGCAAGAAGAACCTGCGTAGAAGTTTCCAAAGAGTCCACTTTAACAGCATGAAAATTTTCGCTCACGCCTACGATATTACATTCCCTTAACGACAATATGAGTATTCGGCATGTAACAATCCGTTTTGCTACAGCGCACATACAGCTGTGTTTTGAGATAGGCCTTCTACTCGGCAGCTTCTTTCTAAGAACATTTAGGCATATTCTTCATGCCCTGCAACTTCTGCAATTAATCAACCAACTGGATGTTGGCCACGAACACCAGATTATGACCATTTACAGTTTACAAACCATCACCGCTATTCTCTTACTGTCTCCATGTGTCTCTTATCTAGAGACTAGCAACATACTTTAAATATTGTCTTAATCGATTAAAGCATAATCACATCGTACTGTCTACTTTCAGCACGTGAAACGTAATGAATTTTAGTTCCTGTTTTCTTCCGTGAATTCGGTCACCTTAGTAAATAAAGTGGAATTTATCTTACATCCTTTTTTTTCCGCTGAATACTTTCTTAGCTTTTCATAAATTACTGCAATCTATATTTAACTGAGTTTCTTCCCGCCAAACAATACACCATAGCGTTTCTTTTAATATTCATTTCTTGTTTATTATGCTGCCATCTCTGTTGCCAACAAAATAACGTAGATGACTTTCTGCCCTCTGTAAGTAAGATAAGCCGTAGTCTCTGCTACGACGATCTTACAGAAACGCTCATAAAATTTCGTAGCGGCTTCTTTTCTTCTTTTCGGGGAGCACGTATACGTATAACACAAACCATTAATCTCTACCGATTTTTCTACGTACATTTATTATTATGTCCGCCTCCAGTTATCCCTTAGGATTATTGCTGGCTCCGAGGCCGTTCTATTGTTTTGGGAAACTCAATTTTAAATCATGGGATAGGTATCGAACCCTTTGTTCCCTTCAGGTTGTTCTTTTTTTTTTTTTTTTTTGGTAACTTTAGCTACAGAGGTGTTTAATCTTTCATCTTTCACTCTGTATGTACGCCGCACGCCGATTTACTGATTAAGAAGCCTGCTCTTCGATCACGCATTCCCTCTTTCGATTTCTTGATTACAAACAAGTACAACCTTTCACGAAAACTTTTTATAACCACAAACAGCCATACTCTGACATTTGGGAATGAAAATACATGTGGTTTTAATGTCCCCTGATAAAGGCAGGGAAGAATTCCGTATTTTATGATATGTCATGAACTTCGTGTAAAATTATACATTGTTATTTATTAGAATAGCGACTTCATAATTAAATCCTAGCAATAGACTTTGCACGACTAATACTCCGAGAAAACTTAGTTCCAAATCTTCTAATACTTAAGTAAATTATAAAATTATACAAGAGGACATAAATACCCCACTTATTTGTAGTACCGGAAAACGTGAATTCCTACACAGCTGAGAATAATTTCAGAAATATTTCCTTATTAAACCGTAATCACATATTTTACTAACAAAACATAAGCAAAAAATTAGCAATGATATGCCTTAGGGTAAGCCTTACCGTCATAAAAAAATTAATGAGAGAAACACAGTACACAGTCCGATGGAGGGAGAATTTGTTTAGTAATTAATTCCATGGTGGGGCACTATGAGTAGATAGTGTAACAAACTTCAGACATGCTGTACTTATTTAGAATTAACATACTTAAAATGTTGCATATTTTAGACGAAGGAATGCGGAAAACCACAATTTTTGTCGACTTCGTTTGGTATGCTTAGAGAATATGCTGTAATTTAAAGATATAGCTGAAATTGCCCAAAATGTGAGCGGGAAAGTGCGCAGTTTTAATGTGGGCAACATTTTACAAGCCTGAAAATTTTGTGTGTAAATAACTTCATCACCTAAAATCTGCAAGGTTACAATGTGCGTAACAGTTATTAAAATTTAAAAAAATGTCCAGGATTATTGCACGAATAGAAATTTCTGCGATCTTACACGCGTCATGAATTTTCGCTCCAGACACGCCAACCTGTCTGGACGGGTTTGCAGATGTGCAGCTCCCCTCCTGTGTGGAGCCTTCACAATGCTGCTAGGTAGTTTCTGAGAATTAACACTCTCAGTTAATCTCCTCTCCTCCCAGCCTACTTTCCTTTCGGCGAATACTTGCGTAGAAAGAGCAGTGAATAGGTAGCGACTTTTCTCAGACATCTCAAATTATACGCCAATTACTCAGCTCAGTTCAAATGTATGGCATTCCGCAATGCGTTCGGATCGTAAAATGATTTTTATCTGTAACTGTTAATAGAAAGTACGTCCAGTAAGATATATCCTTTAAAAGCTTATTCCTTATATTTCGAGGCATCCTCAATACTCTTCGCTCATTACATGTCATCTTTGCCAGTTACAGCTAACCCTGCTTAGATTCATCTTTCAACCCACTGAATATCCTTTCGCCAAATGGTGATTTACATTACCATAGAATTTTTAGAGAAAAAAATCGTGCTAACTAATGCACCAGTTATTAGTCGAATGTGTGTAAAACAAAATTAAAACTAATCTAACTGGCCACAAATTTTAACATTACTCTTTATACAGGACGCCAACACATGAGAACACATTTTCTAATTCGTTCATAGAGGCGATGAGTATCATCCTGCGGAAATTCCATGCACATTTCCCTATGTGCATCCCTGGGCAAGAGTTGTCAATGACGCAGGAGGTCGGGCTAGATGATGTGCAACCAAGTCCCATACATGCTAAATGGGGGAACGATCTGGTTATTGGGCTTGCCAGGAAAGTTGGACACCTTGAAGAGCATGTTGTAATGTGGATAAGCATGAAATAACGTATCCCCATGCCCCTGCAAAAATGGTAGCAGGGCGAGCAGGTAGGTAGGTAATTGGGCTTAACGTCTCTTCGACAACGAGGTCATTAGAGAAGGTGCAAGTTGCACAGGGAACAGACATTGGGGAAGGATTGGGAAGGAATCGGCCATGGCCTTCGTTAGGGACCCATCCCAGCATTCGCCTGGAGTGATATCGGAAAACCATGGGTCCTCCCGAAAGAGAGTCCAGTGAGTTACCACTGCGCCACCTAGCTCGGTAGCAGGACGGGTTGGTTGACGTTCTTTATGTACCTCGCATTGGCCTATGTTCCATGTATTAAAAGCAAAGGTGAACGGCCGTCGTAGGATATCCCCCCCCCCTCCCAACAATTATCTCAGTAGTTGGTGCCAAGTATCACTGCCGTATACGCTGTAGAGGATGCTGAATACGAACTTGACCATCACTAGCCCCACGGCAAATCCGAGACTCATCACTGAACACAACACTTCGCCATTCTTCCATCCATGTGATCCTTTCTCAACACCACCGGAGGCGGACTGCACGATGCTGAGGTGTGAGGGAAAGTCTGGCTCATTGCAAGCGGGATGGTAGACCAGCTTATTGCAAACAATTGCAGATGTTCCTAACAAACTCTCTTTGGGATGTTCTGCGGCCGCCGTGCGATCCGCTATTGCCGCTCGTGCAATGCAACGATCTTAGCGGGCATACATAAGTCGCTGAATTCCAGAACCAGATTGACGGGTATGTGCAGCTTCCTTTTACGTCTGTGTACTTTGACTGTCCCACTTCAACTCCGCAGTCTTCCCAGTGCCGAGTTTACGATCACTTCATGTGCTGCCCTCTAATAATGTCTTGTGCTAAAATGGTCGTTCTCACTCACTTCCATCGTGGTGTTTTTTCCTTCCTTTTCCCAGTACTGTACTATCAGATTGGTCAATATATATATATATATGGCTTAGTTTAACCATGTCCTACGGTAATATATTTGCGAAAAGAATATTCACTATATACTATTCTCGTCACTGAGTTATAAGAGGAAACACATTCATCTGTGTAAATTAACTTCATAAGGAATACAGCACACTGTTACCGCCACTAATATTTGCCAAAATGTTGGAAATTTCAAAAGTTTAACCAAATTAAACCAAATATTAAAATACTTTTGCAGATAACTGGAGACATGTTTTTTTTTTCTGGCAGAAGAATTAGTAATTTATTCGGACGCAAAATGTTTCCCTCCGGGCTTGGGAAAAATATACGAATGAATACAATATTATTTTGGTCATTACTCGGATAACTGCTTAACGAATTGATAGTTCAATTTATTTACTTGAGTTATATAACATATCTAGTCAGCATATTCTCCCCAGATTTTACCTACAGCAATGCTTAAACATATCCATTTCCCGAGCATAAGGAGGCCACTGTGAAAAACCACACTATGATCATCTTTCCATCATTCGATAATTAAACTGCTTGTGTACCCTCACGTAATACTTTCAATGGATCTTACAATACAATGAGTCATAGAAGGAGGGCATTCGCCGATAAAATTAGCTCTGAAGCATGATCTTATTCTCTTCCAAGGCTCGTCGCAGCCGACACTGACGTGGTTTGCAGGCCCAGATATAATCGACGACAGTCAGACAGGCGGTTTTTTATAGTGATGGTTATTACTGGCCTCCGAGCGACAACAAGCTGTAATAGCGTTCTCCGAAGACGGCGAGGCATTGTCTCGTGGCGTCGAAAAGATGCAGAACGTCAGTCATCGTGCATGTATGGTGAAGGTAGTCGTCCTCTGAGCTACTATACCTCAGCGCCTGTAGTTTTGTTATTCATCAGCCCACTCATTTCAGAACAACATCCAAGATACAAAATGTTATAAAGTACGGCCTTTTTTTTCTGCTTCCGCTCTTTGAAGTCATGGTTGACTGATATGCTAGGTATCAGAACCCGTAGTTTCATTCCAGATCCCAGTGGGCAAGGAAATGTTCGGGTGAGAATTCTCAGGCTGGTAGTGTGGCAGACATTATCTCGATGCGGGATGGTTTTTCGCGGGATACTACCGCTTGATCTCTGTATTTATAAGGTTCAAAAGTCAATCTAAGTTAACTTCAGATTCTGAGTTTTAAGAGATAAAATTTTTATTTTTAGTTATAGATTGATCAGTAATAATGTTAGTAATTAGACAGTGAAATCATTCAATAAAATCAGCGGATTTTCACTGACCAAAGTTTTGCTTTCTGCAAGTTGGTTTTTCATATGAGAAATCGACAAAATATATACAAGACTGACTAGGTGCTAACATTTTACTGTCGAATAAGCACAGTTATTACTAATAACTCTGTCGTTTCAAAAAATAACAGTTTCATAATGTAAAATCTCGTTGCGTCGTAAAATGGCCGATTACAGAGTACAGCAAAAACCTATAAACTCAAACCACTATAATTTACTTTCAAAGCACTGATTCTTAACTAAATTCAACTTAGGTTCGCTTTAAAACTTTACAAAGGCATTTACTTACACAGAATATCTACCCACATATTTTAAGAACAAGTATTTTCACATCACAAAACAAATTGCTGTTTGCCTTGTATATTTCGTGTACTATGCAAGTAAATAGATTTAGTGTGTCCGGAAACAGGGGATCGGGAATCGGCTTTGCAGCTTTGGTGTCCGCTATCTTGGATTAAGTCACCGCTACCATCTTGTATTACATCATCGCCGCCTACATTTTGGATTATGTCATCACCATTATCTTGTTTCTGCCGGACTTGTTTCTGTCACCATCTCGTATTTCATAATCACTGCCATCTTGTTTCCTGATTACTCACCTTTCCTTCATGCTCCATCATTCCACCTTATGTTCGACATCTTGAATTTCATTTTTAGTCACCTTTTTATAATTCTCTATCATTCCAGTCCTACTTTCTCATCCTCTATCACTCCATGCCCGCCATCTTGGATTTCATTTTTAATCACCTTTCTTTAATACTATATCATTCGCCTTGTTTCCCGATTACTCATTCTGTCGCCTGCTGAATACTTTGTCCCATCGAACCGCCACCTTAGATTTTATTTTCCTTAATAAGCTTTCTTTCATGCTCTATCATTTTACCCTGTTTCTCAATTACTCATAATGTCGCCTGCTCCACCCCTATGACATCACCATATTATAATCTCTAGAATTTTCCAGGTATTACATTCATGCTCTTTCATTCCTTTTCACCTTAGTTGCCTTCGCTGAACCCTGCTAACATGACATCATGCTCTGTCATTCCACCTTAGTCATCGATTTACTCTGTTCCCTCGAACTACCATCTTGATTCCTAATTACTCACATTTGTTTGACTGCCATCTTGGATTTCATGTTCCTTATTCATTTTCATTCCACTCATCAAACAAACATCACATAACTTATGTAGGACTTAACCACTTGTATAGAACTTATTTTTTAACCACCTTTGTTCCGTCTCATCTAGGATCCCATTCATAGTGTGTTTTTGTGTTTGTGTATATTTTTTTAAGGGCTGTTACATCTAATGCCATGTAAGAAAAAAGTTATGACACTATCCACAACCATGTTGTAATGTTCTGGTAGGAGCCGGCAGATTTCTGCATTCCTTTCTTCACTGTAATCTTTTGACGGCATAGGCGGCGATCCCGCCACATTATCACTCCAAAGTTGAAGACTCCATACTCCATTGCAGGGCGATGAACCTTTGAGCTGGATGTGGGCAGCACTAACGGACATGTTTCAGTTTCTAAAGAGGAAGGAACTTCATTTATCGAGCCGGCAATCTCGTTGCTGAGCGAGTTGTGCCCCACTTGTCCATCTCAAGCAAAATGATGCCAGTTGACAACTGCATGTGTATATATATTCTCTAGTATATTTTCCACCAGCATTTTATTAAGTGACCAGCATTTGTAATGCTAGTAATCATTCCCAGAGCCGTGCTTGTCAACAGTGATGTTCGACCAGGAAGATATTACTTGTCGGTAATGTCCGACTGCAACAGCTATGTGTCATCGCTAGAATCAAAGATAAATCAGCGTACGAAAACTTTATTTCATTTGCGACATAATTTAAATTAATCCAAGATGGTGATATAATCCAAGATGGCGGACACCGAAGCCGCAAAGCCGATCCCTGAACTCCTGTTCCTGGACATACTAAATCTATCTATTTATGCAAAATACGAGAGCGAATTGTAAAACTGAAAAAAAAGTGGAGTTTGTAATACGACAGCCTTTTGGACACGTATTTTTTGTTCAGGTAATATTTCTGTTTTGCGAGAAAATAATTGTACTTATTTATTTCACATCGCAATGCACTGTTTTTTTTTCATCCTAGTCTTCATTTATTAATGAGCCATAAATAACTAATTTTATGCTGTTTCAATAAGTGGATATATTTTGACTGAAGAGATTAATCATTTCCTTTTTCTATTGATTCCGGACGGAGTTTCAACTGGCAATCAGCATATATTTACTGATACTGATTTAGAGTGAGTACCAGCCACCTATCACATTTCTGTGCCTTATGTAAAAGTAAAAGTTGTGTATCTACACTGGGTCTGAATGGGGTAATTGTACATGCGATGAAAATTAAAAAAAAAAGGAATAAAATCAGATCCTCAGCGGGACTTACCAAAGTGCTCAGTTTACCGTGAACAGCCTAAACATACAAACTCCTCTATAGTAACTGCATAAATGACAATATACAACAGTAGCATAAAGGACAACATTACAATATTTGTGTGCATTCATACCTATTTTTTTTATAACGTGACAATGATAAACTCAGCCATATTCAGAATACAGAGGAACAAAACATGAAAGGAACGGCCTGCCAGTGTTTCCGCAAGTAAACATGATAACGTATTGTCCTCAGCGGAATGTGTCACAATACTGATGGTATGAGTTGTGAACGGATTCGAAAAACCTAACGACAAGTATTTAATCCCATTCATATTACTACTTCTCAGCAGTGCGAAATTCTCTCAAAGTCCAGATTTATCTACGCGTGTTAACATGTTCCTTTTGAACAAATTAACAAAAGAAGACTTCATTCAAAGTATTTATTTGCAGTAAAAACGAAACCTCTTCGTTGTAATCCAAGTGTGTGTCTATTTTCTGTTCTGTGCTGCAATATACCTGCAAAAGTAATTCTTACACTGGCTGAGAGTTCTGGGAATAGAAAGTAATTTCATAATTGTTCATACGTCCATTACCTTACCTGGGTTTTCCCATTGTTTATTATTTTGATTCATGACACTTTCCTCTTAGCTCCGTTTTTGGAGTATCGTGAATACAGATTAACTTAAAATACTTTTCTAGCCTATATTGAAATTTCATAGCGCGTTTTAAATCGGCGATTGACATAACTTTCTGAATTCGAGAGGTTAGACGCTCCCACCAAGACGAACCGGTTTCGAGTCCCGGCGGGGTCGCCCAGGATTTTTGCGTGGGAATCGTGCCGGATGATGCCGCTGGTCAGCGGGTTTTCTCGGGGATCTCACATTCCCTCGCCTTTGCATTCCGGCGCTTCTCCATACGTACCTCGCTTCACCCTCATCGGCTCTCAAGACCTCGATGTTGAGAACAGCCCAAATCTCACTCACTCACTCGGGAGGTCAGAATTCAAAACATAATTAATCCACTGAAGTTATTTTTAATGCCATTACATGCCCTCATTTGAAGAAAAAAAAAACTTGGGTTATCAGGCTAAGCAAGATCGTAAACATCAATTTCTGCACAAAGTGTTTTATGCATACCAGGAAATAAAATTCATACGTGTCATTGGCATGACTTAATTTTACTGTAAAAGGTTTTGATACGAATTAATTTTGCCGTAAATTTTAAATCTGCACGATGAAAAAAAGGCTTTGCAATCAAACTTTTGTCAATAAACCAAGTTTTAATTGCGGGTGGAAGGTTTTTCTTTTTGGTCGCAGCATATTGATGAACCATCTTCAATGCATTGTTCGTGAACAATTACTGATCACAACTAAGCTACGTTAGTAAAAGGGTAATGAAAATGTAAACTGAGACGAAACTTCTACGTGGATGGTAAGTCCTTTTCGAAAACTTTATTATTTTACTCTCATTTTCAAGTTTAAAGGCGCTTTAAGGAATTGTGTACAAATCAATCTTTCATCGCTTAAAAATTGTTTACTTTGAAATATAAATGTATAAAATGTTACAACTTATTTTCTAAAAATAAAATTACAAATATTTTAGCTTATTTATTTCCCTTCATGAAGAGATGTTTTTGCGTACGTCTAGCTGTCACAGTATCGGTGATGCACAGGGGCAGTACTCAACGCAGACCTAAATTGCCCGGAGGTTTTCAGTAGTTGAGAATTTGCATATAACGCATTATGACACATGGTTTTACACTACAATTTATATAGTAACTCGGACTCTCAAACTAAACGATTAATCAATATTACCAGTGTGGCCACCTGCGATTCTGAGGATGCATACGGAAAAAGCCTTCTCACTATACGAAGATAGTACTAAAATAATTTAAATTGATGTATGCAACTGCCAAAACAATTATTAATAATCTATTAAATCATTATTTTGTTGCTCCTTTAATGTACTTACGTATTAAAATAGCTTACTTTTATCAATATAGTATTTGATAAATGAATGATAGAACATTTATATTAAGCTGAATTGATAAACCCGCTTTTCAGGAATAGATATATACGACGATAAATTCTATTGAACGTATTTCATGACCCCGCGCACAATAATGCGCTCGTGCGTCTACATGCGTGTTTCACTGTGTGCGTTGGTAGTGCGCATCTCAACAAAGGAGGGCGGGTTAGAGAAGTGATTTTTCTCTTTATTGGAAACGGGGGAAAGACTATTGAAGTTGTGATCTGATTCAGTTCGCCCGCCAATATTATGCGTGGTAATTTATTCGGTGCAATCCTAGTGTTTACTTTTGAGGACTGTAGCGAATATCATTCTCTACTCTAGTTAGTAATGTCCAGAACTACGTAGGTGATAACTGAAACGAAGTATTTATTTGTGCTTTTAATAAACATCAACATCATCCAACATGCACAATTGCGCCGGAAACAGACAAACTCGTAGGACAAGCGAAAGCGCTTCTGAAGAGAATATGATTTTTACACCGTCACTTGAATGAATGGCTTTACTCAGGAAAGGAGAAAGGTGATTTGGTGGTGGGGGGAATTAGGGGGGGGGGGGGTATTTTTATCGAGTCTTAAAATCTTTTTTAGTTCCTCGCAACCCGCAAAACTATTTTTTTGTATTTTTTATTGGTCATGGTGTACTACGCGGAAGCGACGATTTGAACATCATGAAAAAAATTATAACTTTATTAATCAAGAAATACTGAAGTGCAATGAGGTAGTTAAAAGACAGCAGCAAAATTCGCACTGGTAGGTAATATGATTTGTTACCCAGGCAGGATTTAAGCATACGCTAAAAGGGCCCATTAAGCAACCTGGTCACTTGACACTAGAAAGGCACACTGCAAAGGTAACGACGTATTTTTTTTCTAGTGTAAATAGGAGCGCACGATGTCGCGGCATGGGAGACTTGCACTAGGGAGGTTAGCACAGCACACCGGCCGGCAACGTGGGACGGTAAGGAGGGAAGATTGCAGAAGAGCAGACGAGGTGGCGAAGTCCTTGGCAACACACACACACCCACACATACAGAGCGAGGTGTGTGCAGCCCACTCGAGGTGAAGAGTGGGCTGGGCTCCTGGCGGCTGCTGCGAGAGGCTCGATGTGAAGTGGCCCACACCCCGCCCACTAAGCAGCTCGGGACGTCCTCCAGCCACATTTCGCCGGCGCTGCGAACATGCCGCCGCCCCCAACCCATGCGCGGTCGTCGCCTTCTTCTTAAGACCTCTTCACAATAGCGCGACGGGACGCGATGTGGTGACACGATGTAGCGAAAGGCAGCGATAACACGAAGCATCGCCGGCAGTGCCCTTCACAATATCGCGACGCGGCGCTAAGCGATACAGCTTGAAAAAGGGGGGGGGGGGGACAATTGAAGTAGCAAGCCATCTGCATAGTGGCATTTGACAACACACAAATAAACACATGTATTAAGGGATTGAGAGTACATAATGATTTAACTACGCATTTGGACGAAAATCTAATTTGTTAGGCTGAGAAATTTTTTTACAGAACTGTAATTCTACAGATACCATTAAATGTTTAACATAATTCGCATAGCAGAACTTAAGTTCCACTAAATACGAAGTACTAACTAGATAGCGCTTCGTACAATATAGCTTACTTACACAAAAATGTCGTTTCTTTTGAAATGTTGCAGTAATTTACAATAAGCGTATTTTGAAATATACTGTGTGTTGAATTGAAAATTAAAGTAAACATTTTGTAAATATAAATATATTATACACGGGAAATTTTTATTAAAAAGGTTATATAAAATGTGTTGGCCCCATATAATGTTTCTATCATTTCAGTTCAAAAGTGATGCTCTCGTTAGTGTGCTGAGTAATGTTTTGCCTGGTCGTGTAAACTAATCACATTACTTATATACAATTTTTTTTTTTTACAATCTAATTTTACACTGGTCTGCAACATTTTCCTAAGCGAGAAAAGCAATTTCGTTATTTTTCACCACATTAACGTCACTTTGTTCGTTGTTACCATGTTTTAATGTATTTGCAATACTTATGTATAATTTGGAATATTTTATTTTTCAATTTCCATATAATATCACGCATATATTACGTCGTGATGACAAAACACACACACTATATATATATATATATATATATATATATATATATATATATATATATATATATGTAAACACACACACACACATTACTATCTGGCTTTTCGTTTCTTTGTCCTTGTTTACAAACATAAAAATATTTACATGTCTTCTTTTCAACCCTCTTGATCCAGATTGGCTGTTTCTCTCACGTCATCAGCGATGTCGCCTCCGCGGCAAGATAGCCTTGTCGTTAGCGTTCGCGTCGCGAGCGATATGAACTATGATTGGCTGGTTTGGTATGACGTCACATCGCGTCGTGCTATTGCGAAGAGGGCTCCAAGCGGTATTCACAATGGAGCATCGCGATGCGGCGCGTCGCGTCCGACGCTTGCCGCCACAGCAACGAGCGTTATTCGCGTCTTCACAATAGACCGATGTTCTGACGCCAGCCGCCGGCGACACACACTGCGCTTCCATATTTAATCCTACAAGGAAGCTTGCAATGAAATGCTAAAAACGAACGAACTACAGTAAATTTGTTTGTCGTTTAGTTAGTAAAATTATTTTTTGTAGTGATATACACTTTTTTTTAAAGAAAAGTATTATATTAAAATTCTAAATGATGTAGAGTATGAACTACTCTTCAGGTATCGAAAAAGAAAATATACTTTTGTTTTTAAAGGTAGCTAAAAATTTTATAAATTGACACTCCAATTAGTATTTCTGCAAACCGTTTGTTATGTATATTTTTTCCCTGACAGACTAACGTCTTTTCTGTAAGCATTGATGCATCTGCATAAACAAAATGCTCCTCTGATCTTGCACAACAGCTCTCTACATAAATTGCAAAGAAAAATGCCCAAGCGTTTTGTCCACAACCATCAAAACGATTTTATATGATTCTGCTAGCGGTGCACAATTTATGATAAAACTACCAAATATAGCATGCACATCACAGAATTTTCTGAAATTTAGCCAACTTGTTCGAAATTGCCTGACATATTCCTGTTTTCTAGGATTTTCAGATGAGCGGCAACCATGAGTACACGGAAATATAATATGAATCCCAAAATAACGTTTTTCCTCTTTAATGCCTAGGCTTACGCAAACTGTACAACTGTCATAACACAGCTCTGTAGCTAGAAGCCGAGGTACAGCAGGACGCACGTGCAAACAGTAAACAAGAAGTCATGTAGCCAAGTAAAGACGTGCTGCGTAATTTCGCTAACTGAAATATAATACGGCCTGTGAACTCTTATAGAATCCCACGTTCTTCAAGTTTCAACAAACAATTGGCTAAATATCTCTAATTTATTTAATTAATTGCAGACAATTTACTAAATGCCTCTAGTTTATTGTAGAAATGGTAGATAACACTAGTATGGCAAACCATGTGGCATAATCTGTCACCTACAATGAGAACATATTGACTGAACTATCATATTTGCACTCATGTTCACTAATAAATATAAAAGAGTGTGCTCGCTCTCTTTGTGTAAACAATACGAGGGCCTAAGCAGCCGGTTCTGACGTATTTTTACACAGGCCTTCCAAAGCAATAATCGCGGGGCGTTGCACAAGAGTTTAATCGTACTTTTCCACGCGCCTTGCGGTTGGTTGACGTGTGCTGGCGCTGCACTGCGCAGTTCGCCAACGAGGCGAGAGCGCTGCGAAGCGAGAAAACCTTGCATAGCCACGGCTTCAACTTTCCATGACTCCACAGTTCTCGAGGTCGTGTTACGCAGCGTGTGCAGCAGCAACTCCTTGAGACATAACGGAGTGATGCTGCACCAGCTTGTCGAGGGTAAACATACCGCAGCTGCCTAGCATCGCAGGCATGGTCTGTTCACACAGGGTAACCGAGGTCTTTTGTAAAAACCTGCTTAAAGGCTGTTCACAATAAAGCGAGCACTTTTGAAATCAACGTAAAAAAAATGGCACTGTCCCTGCCTGTATATATTTTAACAGGCGCACTGAGTGACATACGCACGATAAAGTTTGTAACGATGGATGGAAAGTAGTTTCATAAAATAACGTCGAATAAGAAGTGTTAGGAAACCATTTGTGATAATTTAAATTATTTATTACGTTTTCTGTTTTTTTTTTTTAACTGCTCAGCGTGTAGAAATTAGCAGATTTATAAAATACGTACTTTTCTGATAATTTCCAATTTTCACTTGACCGACGCATACATGAAGTGATGAGGCCCATTGCAATGTTAATTTTTCATAAGACGGAAGAATGCATAACGTGTATACAAGTAGATCTTAAGCAGGGCTTTCAAAAGTGCTCAATTTTCCGTGAACAGTCTATTGGATCTACTTTCTCGCAGTTTCTAGTATACTTCAGCTGCTGTATAGTCTATTCGCGGTTTCTTCACCCTTTTTGAATCAAACCTTACAAAAATTCACCCCATGTATGACGTGTTCAGTTACTTTCAAAGTATGCTATGTATTACACGCGTTTTATACCTCAACGTAAAACTATCTTATTTTTCGTAAAATTGAAGTTTGACCAATATTTTATTCATAAATTATAATGTTTCATTTTTAATAAATATGTATAAAACAGTGATAAAACATGTGTGTTGGTAATGCCTAGTGAGAAGTATTTCTCATACAAAATATTTTTTACAACTGAGTGCGCACGAATTTGGTGCGTTGTCCTTTGGTGTAATTTTCTAGACTTACATAAGCTCAGTTTGCACGAGGCGGAGGAATATCCTGGAAGTTGAACTCTAGCAGGGCTTCAGAATAGGTTGAAGATACCGTGAATGGATTATATGCAGGACTTGCATCGCCCACTGACCGCCTCACTTCATACATGGGACCCAAGAGAAAACCAAGGCATTTTTAGGGAAGTAAATGTGTTAATAATGTGGAAATTCGTGCTGTGCATAAACAAAAAAAAAAATTAATACTTCAGTATAACCCGTTCACCGTTCCTTCCAACTTTTCTGAAGTCCTGCTGAAGATGTACTTTCAGGCTATTACTCCGCCTCACGCAAACTAAACTTAAACAAAGTCTATAAAATTACTCAAAAAGAACTATGCACAGAATTCGTGCGTACTCAGCGTAATAATATTTTGCATAACTATTTCTTATACGGCATAACCATTTTCGCTCTGTTTTTATCCATGAAAATTACTAATGAAATATTATAATTTATAAGCAAAATATGAGTTATAATGCAATTTAACAAAAATTGTGACACTTTTATTAGAAGTATAAAACACATTTAAAACATGGCATATTTAGGAAACAACCCAAAAACCTCATACGAGTGGTGATTTTTCAAAGGTTTGATTTAAAAAATCTGAAGAAACTGCGAATAGACTAAAGCCATACATTTACATAAGTATTAATTACACTCTCAGTACGTCAGGTCTTACAACTATTTTTATTAATTCGCTGCCAACTTAACTGGAAGCCTGTGTGTAGTGTGTACTGGAGTATAGAGGCTGTAATTTTTTCTGTGGTTGATTTCAAACGTACTAATTTTCCCGCGGAAAACTTTTACTGTGAAGGTAGTCGAGAAAGCTACATAAACACATTGGCGGTTACATACATTATCCTTGAGAGGAAACAGTGAAAAGGACTGAATCATGCGCATTATAAACCGTCTGTGTTTGGAAAACAGCCGCCCACGCAAGTAGGACGACATTTGCCGTGTGAACACAGCCACAGTTTACCGCATCCTCTCATGTGCTGTAAAGTATTGATTTCATTACTTCCCCTTCGTTATCATACCTAGCCTTATTCATTCAACAAGCACGCCGGTATGACAAGTTTGTTCCTCGTGACGAGGATCTGGCTCCCGACCTTAGTCGCGCGGAAATGCTAAAGATAGCACTAAGTTCTGATGACAGAGAACTCGGGAAAAAAATCCATGATCATAACTCACAGCACGTGGCAGTGTTTGGTTTAAGACCACCAACCTAATTTACATGGGAAAATGTAGAACATTTCCCCATCACATACGCTCTATTAGCAGCTAATTTCAATCAACTGCAAGGCTAAAAATATAGTATTGTTACAATTTCTTAAAATCAATGGGCTTAAATATGTTCTATAAGGGATGGGGATCCTAATTAAATAAAAGAGTTAATAATAATTTCATGTTTTATTTACAAACACTATAAATCAAATAATCTCGACTTAATACCTCACAATAAATGTCTAACACTTGCTATTTACAATTAATTTATCCCTACAATTTAAAACCACCTCAAAGGAATTAATGCAATCAAGTAACTGAACTCAGTCTCAATAAACTGTGTATCAAAATATACTGAATTATTTTATCAATTATATGTACATATTTGACAGTTCCAATATTTACACTGAAGTCCGAATCAGATGCCCATACAGTCTCACCTTAGTATAGTCCAGATTCCACCAGTCCGAAATGTTCTAGATATCTCCATGCCCTCTACTCGTCAGGTATCACTACCCTCTCATCTGTTCACACCACGAACACCTCGCCTGCTGTCGTCTATTATCATACGCCATCGTACGTCCTTAGGCAACGATCATCGCTGCTCCAGACTTAGCCTGACGACCACACTTCAGCCAGATGTTTTACCACAATGACTGCCTGCTCTCCGACTGCGGAGGGTATATATAGTCTCGTCGGCTTTGGTCCAGTCTGTCCAAATGTCGTTTTGCGCCGCGCGAAAGGACTACTAGAAAATTCTTGCACATCCTTTCAAGTCGTTGACTCCTTCAGAAGGGGAGAGGAGAATTTGTGACGGTAGCCAGGTCTGCTGTCAATCATTCCCCCGCCGGCCAGGCAATGGAGCAGTGAATGGTCTGCCTGGGGCGGAGGGGTGGGTCACCACCCCCCCCCCCCCCCCACAGCGTCGTGTCCAGTGCGGGACTCTGCGAGTTACATTATATACGTTACAGTATCTACCCTCGCGTACAAATTATGATCGACAAAACGAAAGAGTGGGAAGTCAAACCAATACGCCATCAAATGAACAAGATCAATTACAATTCCAAATACAGTACGACTGGTGGAATTGAAATATCCATCAATGAAATTACAAAATAATTTAAGATGACACAAAAAATAATAATTTATGCACAAAACACAACATAAATTCTTCATACAAAATAATATACAAATTGTCTTTCTTTGTGAGTTCGTACATTTCCATACGGCTGAGAAAGAAGTAATAAATATTGCATGGACTTGAGCCGGCCTGTCTTGTGGAACTGTGATAGATATGGTTAACATGCCTGGCCCAGGTGGGGACAAATCAAGTGGTTCGACGAGTGTTAGATGGTACGCGCGGTTATCACCACCGTTTTCGCTCATCCACTTTACCTAATTTTGTAAGTTTTCAAATTACGTCCCTGTGCAAAAAGAAACACGCAATGAGACGATACTTCTTAAGGCCCTTACACAATTGAAATCTTTAACATTCGACTTTACATTTGCTTTCCGACATGTTGTCGCGAATCCAACTGAGGTTATGTGGAAAGTGCATTGTTGTATTGTAGGGCGATTTTAATATCGGTATATTAAACAAAGCTCGTCTTAAATTACAGAAACGGTAAACGAATATAATGTGAAGAGGAAATATATGACTTAACATATTTTATTAAAGTAAACAAATGAGTTCTTTTGTTTTGAAATAAACTTTTAATATAAATTTTAAGCCTATTTCTAAAAAAAAAGGTATGTAAAATGCATTCCTGGATAATATCATAATTATTTACATAACAAGATACACATTTTTACGAAGCTCGCAGAACCAATGTTCAATTGTCTGAACTCTGACTTTGCAATTGTATTGTGTATTGGTGTTTTCATCAGAAGAAAGGAAACAAAGTCAAACGCTAAAGTTTTCTATTGTGCAAGAAGCTTTAGGACGAATAATTTCCCACGGATATGAGTGAAAGGCATCACTTAGTAACAAATCCACTCTCGACTAGCCGAGCAGTTCACAGACTCGCCCAACACGCCTATGGAGAACGGACGTGACGTCAAAGTAACTTCCAGGAAATTACCGCAATTCAAATAAAATATCTTCTCGTAGGTCTAACAAAAAACATGTTTTGCCAGAACTAGAAGCCTAGACTCAGTGAGATAGCAGATGGGGTTTTTCTGTAGTTAAAACGGGTTTTTCTGTAGTTAAAACGGGTTATTCATTTCGTTGCTATGTGCAATGGTCAATAGGAGTTCTATTCAATAAGTGATGTGACAGGTTTCTCATAGCGAACTGCACAAGCAATCGGCTGAAATAGGACTCGAAAATTACATTTCAAAAACAAAATAACCATTAGAATTCCTATTGCGGTTGGGCGAATTCGAAACGTCTTGCTACTAAATACGGATTAGTGATGAGAAAGCACACTCAAGTGACAGTTTGTGGAAAAAGCAAGGCACAAGTTAGATTAACGCCAAAGGTGTGGTAACTTTCACCTACAAGATAAACGCTTATAAACTTTGTGATATGCTTCGTACCCTAATCCTATTATGTTACAATAATTGTAACTATTTATTGGCATTACACTAATATTATGATCATTTGTTCACGTCGTGACTAGGAAATGGTCCAACCACGTCTCTTTTATTGTGCATCATATGATACTACGTTTTATAAAACGAGATTGAAAAAAAAAACAATTTACTTTATGAACATCATTGTGTTCTGTAAGTGACGGTCCGTAATCTTTTTTAACGCACCTTAATCTTAAATTATTGTAGAAACGCACGCCGTGTTTAAATTCTATTAGTGAACAAATAAGAGATAAGATGTGAGCCAAGTTAATTTAGAGTCTCTGGACATGCACACAACGAGAGAAGCCAATAAAATTTCGCCAATTTAAGCGCCCCCCTTTTTTTTCTCATACCTTCTACCAAAACAGCAAGAACTGGGTCGACGTAATCTGAGAGGTCACGCAATAGGCGTAACTCTGAAATTTCTGACCGGAAAAAAATGCGTGAAGACCCGGACCAACGATTGGAAAAGGCGTTAATTACATTGCTGAAGAGAAATGGGACTATTTTATAATTCCGTAATTTATTCAACCGCGGACGGGATAATTTTAGTCGGGATTCTTTCGTGACCCTGCTTGCTTCCACTAGAAAGTAATTTCCCAGGCGGGGAACATATCGACCTTACACCTCAAGAACGACCAGGATATTGCGCTGAAAGTTCCATTCATTCCAAAACGATTTCGATGCCGTAAAAAAAAAAATTCTACCTTCCAATCCTAGAGGCTTAACTAACAGCGGGGCATCTCAGTTTTCCAATAAAATATTTAAAGAATTTGAACGCTGGCTTCATAAAATTTCCATAGTGAATTTTATATATCCCCGCTCGAGTTTATTTAGCTCTAGTATTTTGCCCACTCTTAATGCCTGGAGCAACTTAGTGTTAGGCATAGGCGCTGGTTTTCCTGCTATGATCGCTCTCCACATTAATCGTGCATATTTATAAGTTTTCTCGTCCCTTTATCAAGTTTGGTATACTCTTTAAACTACCCAGAATCATAGCTACATTGAATTAGTTAATAATATGAAAAATTATTCATTCTCTTTTTGTATAATGACCGAGCAGAAAATTTTTTACAGTGTTTTACATTGGCACACTATTACCTGCTTAAAGGCTGTTCATGATACAGTGAGCACTTTTGAAACCAAACTTACAAAAAAGTCACTGCTCCCAAATGCATATATTTCAACGGGCGCACTGCGTGACATGCGCCCAGTAAAGTTGGTAATGTTGGTGGGATAGTAGTCCCATATCTTAACGTCGAATTAAAAGTGTTAGGCAACCACTTGTAATAGCTTAAATTATTTATTTTACTTTTTTATATGCAGCGAAGTGTAAAAATGAGCATATTTGTAAAATATTTACTTTTATGATAATTTCACGGTTTCATTTGGCCAACGCATGAATAAAGTGATGAGACCCATGGCAATGTTAATTTTGCATGAAGTGGGAAAATACACAACGTGCATACAAGTAGATACTAAGCAGGGCTTTCAAAAGTGCTAATTTTACCGTGAACAACCTATAATTGCTTCACCGCGCAAATAGATACCTCCTCGGTTTCAAATTGGTAGTGATTATATTCGAGAATACGTGTTTTCATAGTAAGTTACTTATAAAATAAAGTGTTTGCACATATTAACCCTACATTTATAGGTCTGGTCTTCATGCGCTCCCTCCCTTTGATGTACTAGTACTTGACCTCGTTTACCAGAAATTTTCTCGCTTCCATTCGCCTCATTACGTTATGCCCTAAGTTGCCTCCATGTTGTCTGCCTCGCACCTATCTTCCGAAGGCTGCGCGGCGCGCTTTACGTTTGTCCATTGAGCTCCAGCGCCCTCTGAACTCTGTTGCAAACGGTACGGAAGCTACTGTACACAAGGGTGACTAATGATGTGTGCAGATGCCGTGAAGATGCATCGGAGGACAAGCTGGGGAATTCCCACAGCAGCGGCCCTTTCCCAAGCTATTATGGGACTCAGCTAATCTCCAAAACATGTAGAACTCGCACGATTTCAGGAAGCGGATACAACAGCTATGCTTTGAAAACAGGGTGTTGTCTACCTCAAAATATGTGTGTAGTAAAACGACACACTAGTTTTATTTGCCAGGCACACACAACTACTAACCAACACACTTTTGAGCAAGTGCTTTCCACTTTAATAAAATTAATACATGTAAGGAGTTTGTATCTAAATGTCACGTTTACACGCAACTTGTGCGTTCTTGTATTACTTTCTTTGCTTTTATCTGATTTAATATTTGAGCATAATTAATTCGCACAATATATTAAAACACCAACTTTAAGTGAAACATCTAGCAAGGCCCCTTTTCAGTTATGTTCAACTTTGTGAGAAATGTGTATCAAATGAAATGCGGCTGGGTTAAAATCAGAACTATACATTCGTCGATTTTGTATCTAACATGTAAAGCGTCTATGTAATAAGAATATTTACTACTTTTAAATTATTACAGTGATAGCAATTAACTCAAATTCGAGTGAATTATGACGTCTACTTATTTATGGAAAAAGTAATCACTATACTTTGACGTGATTCGTTGTACCATAACATTTTATCAAATCGTTGCCATCCACGCAGGCAATTTAATTTCTCGGGTTGACCACGTGCATTTACGGTTCATACGTGCACGTACAAAATAAAAGAATCTTATATTCTCACTCCAAGCACGCAGTTATGGCCATACGTGCGCGCGTCTATACACGGGATGAATCCCAAATGTCAAAAGAGACGAAAAGACCGCGTAGAAACGAGCAAAGCATGGATGCAATGGCGCAACAATCTTCCAGCGAGGCGGTATTTGGAGGAACGAACATCTTGTTTTCGAAACCCGAATGCAGAGCGCACTATTGTAAAAACCAAAGCCGATTTTTCAGAAGTTTTAGCGTACCTTCTAGTTTCTTTCAGTCCAAAAAACACGACTTTGCAAACTCTTTTCACCAGAAATGAACATAAATACAAAAATGCATGAACAATGTACAACCCACAATTGTATGGCAGCGACGGTTTTTTAGGTACAAAAAAAGTTTGACGTTCATGTGAACGTGTTCTTGGTGAAGTGATACTGGCGTCAGCCTTCGTCCTAAATTAAATTTTAAAAAGTGAAGTTTGGCTGCAAAGCAGTGAGAATTCACTGAAACCACTGAGAGCCTGCTTATTGTTTCAGTGACAAACTCACTGAGCGAACAGCGATTTTTTCCCGATTCACAGAGGATATCATGTCCTTAGCTCTTACTACCAGCGCACTGAAAAAAAAAATGTAAAAACCATAATTCTGTAGCCGTTACTCTCCAAGACTGTTAAGATAGGGACAACAGTCTGTTTGGTTGTGGTTACCCTACGAATATTGTTAAAGATATATGGTAATGACAACAGAACATATTGTAGAAGGTCAGTGCGTTATGAATCAGTGACGTCATTACTTTCTACAGATCAGAATGCTGCGATTACAAACGAGTAGGGTTCTGACTACAGTCCAGTATAGTGGTTCCTACAATGCTACCGCTACAGAGCTGATTGTGCACCCAGCAGTAACATATGGTAGTGCTAACAATATGTTCTGTTGTCTTTACTGAGCAGTATGGTGGCTCCAGCAAAAGTGTATGACAATCACAACTCTCTGTTCTATTGCATTTACTGAGCGGCATGGTAGCCCTAGCAATGTGGTGTTGTCTATTGTATTTCCCAAGTCGGTTCATAGAATGCACTGCTATTTGTATTTATTTTTCAGAACTTGAAAACTTCCTCGTGGAAATAGGCAGACTCGAACTGCCGGATCTTGTGTTGATAGACAGACGCCTTAGACCGCTCGACCATTGCATCAGTTATGAGATTCGGGTTTTTGAAATTTATTTGTCTTCCCTTGTTTAATTTAATTTAAACCCTGTCATGTAACGTGTCTGCAAACGAATATTGCGAGACGAATTCATATACGTTATTTATTTAAAAACATATATATTCTTTCCTTTATGTTATATAAATTTATATCATAACATTAGATGTCATCTGATATAAAAAATTTTTTTTTTTTTTTTTACATGCAACGTTTGTGTAAACAGTTTTACCTTTCACATCAAATAACTTGCAGTACAAATACAATTATGGCCTTAGTAATTCGTTTTTATGTCCTGTTTGTGGAAGTGATATACGTCTTGTAAAAACAAGTAGGGCATTCCAGCACACTTATTATTACTTTTAATGCTTAACATGGCAATGTCTGTCAATACTTTAGAAGGTGGGCATTGCCCTCACAGATTGTCAACAGTCTCCACTAAATAAATATTACTCGACATTAGCAACATTTTCCTGTTTCTCTTCTGTATTATACATTCTACTAGATCAGTTATGTTAAATAAAAACGTAAAATATAGAGGGTGTATTTAACAGTCCACGATACTGTTGTAATTACCATTCTTGTTTAATATCTCTATAATACTAGCTCTGTAATCGTAACATAATCAGATGGTTCCTCTAACAGTTCGTGACACTGTTGTAATTACCATACTTTTTCGTTAACTCTACAATACCAGCTCTGTGATTTTAACAGAATCGTACGGCACCTCCAGCAGTTCATGACTCTGTTGTAGCTACCCTACTTTTTCTGTAAACGTTTGAAAAAAAAAAAAAAAAAAAGAGGTGGTTTCTAGAGAACAGTCTGTTGCAGTTACCAAACAGCACTGTTGGATTTACAATATTTTGTTCTGTTATCGTTACAATACTGTCAGATTATATTCACAACTGTCTGTATTGTTCCTTCAACAGAAAACACGGTCCTCGGTACAGAAATGAGGGTTCCTACAGAAAATAACTTTTAACAATATTTAGATAGTTCTGCTAACAATATGGATTGTAAAGTATTACAGAACATTCTGTTCCTTGTACCAAAGTTTAGTTGTCGCTACCATACAATGCAATTACAGAACTGTTCTGTTAAATTCCGTCTGCTTATTACTTTCAGTGTGACTTCCCCCTGTGAAGTGTGATAATAAAGACTACGGATGAGGGGGATGAGAGCAGGCGGGTTATGTAGTGGACTGACAACTCGTCTACAGCTACGGCGAACTAATTTAGATTCCGCAGGCAGGATTTCTGCATAAGGGAAACTTCGTAGATCCTGCCATTGGCCGGTGGGTTTGCTCGTACCAGTTCTACCTAAGCTACGGGATAGAGATGATGAATTGCTAAATCACGAATAGAACCCCCTTCCTCGAACACTCCGTTCAGTGGTCATCAGGCCAGCTGCTCAGGTTTCTGGGTCACCCATCCTTCACGCAGGTCCTTGCCCTACACATCGTCAGCTGACGGTGAAAAGGGTCGGGAGGGGCGCACACAGGTGAGGCGGTTTTACCGCGTGGTGCGATTCCCGCTCCTGGAACAAGAAATAGAACGAATTCCCGAAAACTAGCAGGCGAGAGGCCGTGGGCAAAGTGCTGGAGGAACGCAATTACTTCTCCGCCACGCACTCTTTCTCGTCGTCTCTTTTTAACGAAGAATACTGGCCGCGAGTGAGGTACAGCCTCCGGCACAACACTGTGCAACGGCCCTGTCCGGATTCCAACACGACCGGTCCCGCGTTGTAGAAGGAACTTTCAACTCGACCGACGCCTGGGGGCCTCCTTCGTTCAAAGCGACAAAAAAAAAGTTTGCACACTGCCTTTCACAAGTCGGCTAACTTTACGTCGTCTCAAACCAAGTACAGTTAATTATGCAAGCATGAGGACATGATACCTACTCCAGTCCACATAAAAACTGTTTCTAAAAGGATATAATTTTAGTGTTCATATCAAAACACCATGACTCTGGCTAATTATTACTCGATATGAAACTAAGTTTATGAAGAGTTTCACCAGAGCTAAAGACAAGTTATAGCGAGTTGTCAGTATCCACCACTGTAGAGACTCGGTATTCCATTGCTTTTATGTTCTCACTTGCCGCCGTTCTATTGGTCTACACCTTGCCAGATTTCATTGCTGGCCAGCTAACAGCCAATGGAGTGCCGACATTTTAGTGTTACAATTAAATGTTCTTTCATATGTAACAGCGAGTACAGTCCATCGAGTTAATTCCTGTAACTATATATTTTTTGTAATACGACAGTTGTAGGCGTTATGTCGTTTCTTAGTAACATCCAGATACAAGTAACGAAACAGTGAAAGTATATTCCGGCCAATTATTTTTTCCGATGGGCTGAGAAATACTCGTAAATATGTTCGCCGAGCTACACTTCGGTAGTCCTCGAAGTGTTAAAACGTAAGCAGTTACTCGCAGTACCTTTGATTTCAAAAGTGTCCTACCACGAACAACCTACAGTTTCAACGACGAAGTGATGTTAACCACGCTGAGTGGGTGAATATGACTTTGGGGAGAGGGAAGGAGAGTTCGACACAACAGTCCGATCATCACGATGTTCCACCCCAGCGAAAGATACCTGCAAAAGTTTGATCGGTAATAAGACTAAGTCACTTTCCAACCCAGGATATCCCGCCTGAGCGGTAAAACCTGAATTTGCCGATGCTAGGGATTGAACGCTGTATCTCAACCTGACCGCATTCTATCTCAGCAGGAATCACTACTTTAAAGTATGGGCATACAGCACTGCTTTCATTCATGCCCATGCCTGGAGCTTGAGACGGTCAAGTGAACGTGTGGGATTTAATACAATAATACCGATTGAAATAAATAATTACTTTTTGGTAGATAGTCTGTATATATGTATATATATATATATAAAGTAATTGGGCACCTGTTCACAATGTTTTCTCGGTGGTTGTCTGTCACCCCGTTAGAATCTCAGAATATCGTAGGGCCACCTCTTGCGGCTATAACAGCAGCCACCCTGTCTGGCATGCTCTCTACGAGTGTTTGCAGGGCATCCACGGGGATTCGTAGCCATTCCTCTTGCAACCATTCCATGAATTGAGGAATGGATTTTGACAGCGCCTGACGAGCCCTCACCCGGCGATCCAATTCGTCCCAAAGATGTTCTATAGGGTTGATGTCAGGGCTCTGGGCGGGCCAGTCCAATCAGCGAACATTGTTGTCGGCGTACCACTGCATAGTAGCCCTTGAAACATGGCACTTGGCATTGTCATCCTGGAAGTAACACGGGTCCATTTCCTAAAAACGCCATTATCCAGAATGTTACAATAGGTCTCTGTGTTCATGCTACCACGGACAAACACCAGCGGTCCTACGTCGAAGGCCGTGAAACACAAGCCAACTGACTTAGAGAGAATTGCCTATCTTCACGGGTGCCCAATTACCTTTTGGTAGATTGTGTGTGTGTATATATGTATGTATGTATGTATTATATATATATATATATATATATATATATATATATATATATATATATATATATATATATGCAGCAGACCTTCCTGTAGTCACACAACAAAGAACCTTTTAAATCAAATTATTGGAATACGACATACGACGAATTGTCGTGCAGGTGACGTAAACATAAAAATATCGTCTTAGAGTTTTCTCGAACTCACCAACGTCTCTACTTGTTTTAGGGAATGTTAATCGAGGGTGGCCACCAACAAACCAAAGTTACCAATACTTAAATTTAAAAACGTGACGCATGTCGAGATCTCGCTCCAGTGGCTCGAACTCTATAAACAACTTTAGTCCGAGGAAAACATCACAGCCACTTCGTATACGGAGGTTACCGGCAATGTACGGTAAATTTATCCATTTGCCGTGACGTCACAGAAGAATCACTTTCACGCGAACTCCGGCAGTTAACGTATATCAAATATAGAACTGCTGTTAAAGCAAAAAGTTTCCAAATTATGCTACGCGTCGCGGTGGTGTAGTGGTTAGACTACTTGCCTCCCACCTACGCGAGCCGGGTTCGATTACCAGCAGGGTAACTCTCGGATTTTTGCATGCGGGAATCGTGCTGGACGATGCCCGGCGGGTTTTCTCGGGAGTCTCCCATTTTCTCCCGCCCCATCATTACAGCGCTGCTCCATACTCACCTCGCTTCACCCTCATCAGCTCAAGACCTCGATGTTAAGAGATGCCCAGATCTCTTCACTCACTCCAAATTATGCTAAATCAGCTAACAGTTACTAACTTCAAGCCTCAGGCGTAAAACTTGCAAACAAATCTGAGGAAGCGTGATTACAGTAGCAACTATTGACAATGCTGTAATACAAAATATAAAACATTTACGACTAAAAAAAGTTCACCGTTTATTATGACGCTTATAATATACACTTTGTGTCAAGTGAGAACCCTAGAATTCAAGTCACCACACTGAATACAAACGCATAATTAGCAGACTTGCAGACTTGAGCAATTGACAGCCGCATCAAATATCGAAAAATCTAATGTAATTCTTAACAAATAATTTTTTAACACCTTCTGATCATTCTTACTGTAACTCACTTGGTGATGCATTTATTGTGCACCGTTCAAAAGTTACGGCTGGATATCCATGACCAGACACTAATTTTATGCGTCCGTGTTATTAGCAAGACGTCGACACATGCAGCAGTTGGGTCACGCCTTTCTTGGGCGCGGTGACGTCATACAACGTGCACGAGGGACTCGGAAACGGTACCGGCCGCCAGCCGGTAATCAACGATTCAACGAGAAACAGGTCCTCTGAGCCTGCCCCCACCCGAACTTCGACCAATCGCAAACAGCAAACGCGATGTCAGCATCTACGCATGCCTCTGTTCCGTATGCAATAATCACCTTTTATTCCTCACAGTGGCTGCCTTGCTTATGCCGAAACCTAATTCTGTAACATTACCATTTAAAGTCAATTTTTTTTTTTCACTTATATCATAATAGGTTCTTTTCTTTATCCTTAAATAACCAACATCACCACCAACAGAAAACTATTTAAATAAATAATAATTTCAAACCATTTTAGATTATTATTCTTGTATGTTTTATTACAGAAAAGCAAAAAAGAGTGCAACCACTGTAGGCCGAACGCATTTTCCATATTAAAAAAAAGGTAACTAAAACCAATATTTCGAAATAATTAATTTTACCACTAATAATAATTTTTCTAATATTGTAAGAAATTATTGAAAGCCACCAACGTCGTCAATGAACTGTGACCGTGGGTTTGACTTATTTCTGCAATACATATAATGGATTTAAATCATACATTAATACAGTTTTAACTCTTATGCAACACATCTCATTAGGCATACTGACCTGACAGCCAGTGGTTTTAAATTATTTGATATTACAACCAAAAATGTTTATCTCCCTTGCCCTTTCTCTGGTAGAGTTTCATATAGTTCATTTGTGTTTATGACGTCACGTGTACGGTACACTCGCGATATTCTCACACTTCGTGCTTCAAATCTTTGCAAAATCGACCTATATATAGTAACACGTTTGGTTGTTTTTCCTAAATACATGTATCACAAGCGTTTTATACTTCTGCTAACAAAGTATCTTGTTTTTGGTTATATATAACCATTATTTATATTTTATCTACACATTATTATATTTTATTAAAAATTAATGCGAATAAAATCAGAGAAAATAGGCGTGTTCGTAATGTCTGATAACGAATATTTCTCATGCAAAATATTGCTTAACTGAGTGCGTACGAATGCGGTATGTTGTGCCTTTTTATGTTTGCAATTTTGTCGACTTTAAGCTTTGTTTGCGTTAAGCAAAGAAACAGCCAGAAAGTAGAACCTAAGCGGTGCTTCAGAAGAGTCGGAAATAACCATGAATTTACTATAACTCAAGTCGTGCCACATCTTATTTGATGTAGAATCTATTGACATTGGCCAACTGAGGAAAAAAGGGCTTGCTGTAGATGGGTGACTGAGACCGTCCCTACTCTGTGTGTTCACTCAGTGGTGCGTGCTGGCGACTCAGCAGCGCCACACTAATGCGACTTAAAGGTGATATTCTCTCTCTTTTTTTTTATTTGGTTATCTGCGAGAGATTACGAAAAATGCCCCCTTAATGCACAATTTTACTAGCCCTGCTTTCGCGAAGCAGAATGCGGAAACGAAGGCGACAATATTTAGTGCATCCAATGCTGAGCAGCCATGTAGTAAATTTTTCACACACTTATTCCAGTCCTATTGCATACATACTCTGCTGACGGTGTGTTCCATACAGTAAGTACCTTGTCGAACGTTATCTTGCCTGCACACACACGCCACGCACTGCAGTGTGGGTCGTGTGTCGGGCAATGTTCGTGACTGATGGGAACGTCCCTGGAAGGAATTTGCGTTTGCTTTAGCTTGTCGGCATCAAGCTTTAAATATAGAACCAATGTTTACACATGACATCACATACCTCTGGCTAACAGTGAGTGAAGAGATCTGGGTGGCTCTTAACAGCGAGGTCTTGAGAGCCGATGAGGGTGAATAAGATGAATGAAAGGGCGGGGGAAACAGAAGACCCCGAGAAAACCCTGACCAATGGCATCGTCCGACACGATTACCACTTGCGAAAATCCGAAAGTGGCCCGGGCGGGTATTTAACCCGGTTCGCCTTGGTGGGAGGCGAGCAGGCTAACCGCTCAGTCACCGTGGCTCCCCTCTGGCTAAGCGTTAACTGCGTACCACCCCGGGTTTTCAACACTGGCCTGTCCCACCAAAGCCTTATTTATATCTGCCACGTCCAGGGTCCCGGCCATCAGTCACGCACTGTACGTCGCGGCTAGTGGCGGGGGTTGGTCACTGAAACAGCGACTGCCGTGATTGCAGAGGGAATATTGGGTAGAGTGCGCATGCGAGGTACGGAGCAGGTACTTCTCATGTTCCAACATTGTACTGCTTTACAACAATACCGTACTTCGAGGTTAGAGCACTGTTTACTGTGTGCTTTGAGATGTTTGTACACTTCCTCGTAAGGTGGACTCACAACCACCCGCCGTAACCGTCAGTCACGTGATCTTCAGCCAATCTTAGGGCAACTTCTTTTTCAATTCGTCAATCCGTCAAATATTTCTCAAAGTTAACTTTCAACGGACCGACGGATGGGTTTATAACGACATTCCGTAGACGCGAGTACACGATTTGAAATAAAATGCAAGGCGGTGAATATGAGTATAATATCGTTGGTGGTAAATTCAGGAATTAAAAATGTAAACAATAATTCAGTATAAATCTTTATCACGTGAAAAAATTATCTCCCCAAAGTGTTTTTCTCTTCAAAATGTATTTCCAACAACAATATACCCCCAACTAAAGAAAGATCACGATATTCAGTTGCGACACTGAAATTTTGCCTTACAGAAGGAGAAGGATTGACGGACGACGGATTGTTGTGAATCGCGTCCAACTGACGGACGAAAAAACAGACGGATGACTGATGGAAGGGCGACTGAAGGTTGTGAGCCCAGCTTGAACTAGTTTTAATACTGTCAATGCAACTAGAATGTATTAAAGTCAAAGTATTCTTATTTACATAAAATGGAGGGTCTGTTGAAAATTACAACGTAACCAAATACGTTTAAAGGCTGTTCACGATAAAATGAGCACTTAAGAAACGTATTATAGAAAAAAGTTACTGCCTCTGCATGCATATATTTTAATGGACGCCTGAGCGACAGTCGTCCAGAAAAGTTGGTGATGGATGGAATGTAGTTCCATAGATTTACGTCGAATTAAAAGTGTTAGGCAACCATTTGTGATAACTTAAAATTATTTATTTCGCTTTCTGTTTCTTTTAAGGCATCGAAGTGTAAAAATGAGCAGATATGCAAAGTATTTACTTTCTTAATAATTTCACAGTTTCATTTGACCGACACATGAATAAAGTGATGAGGCCCATAGCAATGGTAATTTTATGTAAGGCGGAGGAATACACAACGTGCACACAAGTAGATCTTTATCAGGGCTTTCGAAAGTGCTCATTTTACCGTGAACAGCCTATATCAGTGTTGGCCACGTGACTGACAGCTGTACTAGCGTGTACAGCATTAAAGAGACATGCGCAGGAAAACGAAAATCGATCTACTTCATTATATGAGTGTACGGCCTCAACTGTTGTGGCCCGTGCGCTACCAGCTTTGCCCCTTTTAATCCATTTCTCGCCAGCGTAAACCATCTGATTCACAAATGTTTCTCGACTATTTGGCGGAAAGGAACAGCAAATAAAACTGCCTTCCAACCAATGCACTAGCGCTTGAAGCTAGTGCCACTGTAAGAAGTTACATACTCCGTCCTTAGAAGAAAACAACTGTTGTGAAATATTACACTCATTACAGTTCATATCCTGAGGTATCGATAAAACCGTAGCACATATTTGGCATTTTTCAACCATTATAACAATTTATATTTTCTAACAGGTACGTAGGCAAGAGACTATTACACATTCAATTCTAAAGATATATAAATCATTTCATAGCAACGAATATACCATTTCAAGCAGAATAAGTTTATCTTGTAATGGGGAGGAAGTTTTATTTCTATTAAACAAAATATCTACATTTAAATCCCTAGATATTTTACACAATTTAGAAAGACTCAAAACTATCGCTACCACTATAAAACCGAGACTGTATGTCTGCTCTGAACATTTATCACCGACTCAAAGCATTAAAAAAATCGTTACCTGCTACATTACTAGCACAACAATAGGTCTTTTGCACGAGTCTTTATGACTGCGCCAAATTCTCGGAGCAGACTGCTGTTTCGAACATCCACTCTGGAGTATTGTCTACAGAACTCAAAGTTTGGCCGTTGTTACTCTAAAACCAACAGGGAGCTTGGCCAACATTAAACAGTGTCACTGATGCTTTCTGTATTTCTCCCGCTGCTCCGCACTTCCGCTGACGAAGGTACATCCAAATGTTCTGTCTGGGCTTGAAGGTGAGGTATCGTAAGGGGAAGGAAGAGCGCACTGTCAACCCACTCGTATTGCAATTCCTTTACATCGTAAACCCCCTGACGCACTCATGTTTATATCGAACGACTCCATATATACAATACGAAGAGCTTAATTCATAAACTCAGAATAAATCACGAACGTTTAGTCCTACACCAAGCAACTTCCAGCCTATCTAGTAAAATAAACCCTAAAAAAAAAGTCTTACAAAAATGCTTGCCTTACTAAATAGGTAATTTTCGGATAAGTGGGAACGGTACAAGCCTGTCACGATATCCTTTTAAAAACTGTGGAGTTAGTCTGTGGCCTACAGGATCATTCACTTCACTATTGCCGATACATATATCTCTTCGCATACAGAAAAAAAAACTCGGAGGTGAACACACAGAACTTGCATAAGGCCTCTATTTTTCTATACTTTCTAGCTGGAACTAATTACTTTTTTTCTTTGCTGATCTGATAGTTGACCTACACAATGTGTTCTTCCGGCATTCAATTAACAGCCGTAAAGTTGGTGTGTGCGACAACTTTCAAACCAGAGACGCGAGCGACGACCGAGTTCCGGTTGTATCCCTGAGGAAAGAAAGGTTCTCCGTTGAACTCACTCACAACCATCCCCCTTCCTCTCTTCCAATCACCTTTCATTACATTATATTTCTCCCTTTTGGGAACTTCTGTGGCCGAAGACGCAAAGCGTTGAACCAGAGGTTTCATACCCGAATCCCACGAAAGCCACTGATGTGCGTGTCCTATTAAAACAAATAGCCTAGGGATTTAATTTAAAACAGATTCACGATATACGTACTCGGTGTGTGTACTGGCGTAAGAGTCACACTCTTGCAGCAGGAGGGCAGAACAGGCCATTGTTCGAGATCAACCCACTCATGACTCGCTCTGTAACCAAGTGGCTGCAATGGTGTAATGGTCAGAACATTCGCTTCACATTGGCGAACTGGGATAGATTCCCGGCAGAGTCAACCACAGATTCTAGCACGTGTAAAAGTGACGGGCGCTGCCTCAGCCCGGAGGGGTTTCTCGGAGTGCTCCCGTTTTCTCCCATCGTATTCTTTCCGGCTTCTCACCTCCAACACGCGCCGGTGTAGGTCGTTCCTCAGCCTAGGACACAATATGGATATAATTACTTTGTATACAGTGCCCATTATGCCTGGTTTAATATTCAAGCCATCCGCTGGTAGAGAAAACGCAAATGACGTATAGAAGGGATGGCATTTACGAGAAATTAAATTCGCTGCACATATTTAATCACAACCGTGAATTCTGCATTCTTGGCGAAAGGCTCGTTCATTCCAAACAACTGTCGAAATAGAGTTAAGTTCGTCTATGTGTTTACTGCTGTACAGTAAGATGTACAAAAAAAATTTGAATCCTCTTAATTTTGCTAATTCTTTTTAAGAAACTGTATGGCCACAAACTGCAGTTTTTTTTAAAAAGGAAATCAGGCATTCGCTTATCATGCACTGTGACATTGTATTGGCACGACTGCCGTTTTAATTGTTGAACACCGACAATGTATTTCATAGGCTAAAGGAAAATAATTTATAATATTCACAGTGCACTTTGTTTCGTCCGGATTCCATTCCGAACTAGTCAGAGGTGATGTTAAAACGTAATTGGTAGGCAATCTTCACAATAATAATGTAATGGAGAAACGCTAGGTAAACTATTTTTAAAGATTAATTTTAATGAATTATAAGGAACAACTAAACCAAAAGTAGTTATGAGCGAACTATTAAAGTGCGTGGGTGCGAAAGTTAATCGAAAAAATTTCATTTTCATATTAAACTAGCTGTTACCCGCGGCTTCACCCCAGTCCAACGGATTTGGATGAAATTTGCTACAGGGGTAGATTATATTCTGGATTAGTACATAGGATACTTTTCATCCCGGAAAATCGAACATTTCTTTAAGGAATACAAAAAACAGACCATCAACCAGCGCCTACTCAAATGTTTCGTGACATATTTTATATATTCCCTAAGAAACGGTTCCTTTTTCCTGGATGAAAAGTACCCTTTGCGCTAACCCAGAATATAATCTACTCCTGTACCAAATTTCAACCAAATCCGTCGAGCCGTTACGACGTGACTGAGTAACAAACATACAAACTTTCGCATTTATAATATTACTAAGATTAACATCAACAAGATTGCAAGAGTGACGACAGCTCATTTTAATTTTGTCAGTTTTGTAAACAATTATCTTCAAGATGTAAGAGATGACGGTCATCACTAGTATCGACTCCAAAACTTTCTTACGTTTCATTCTATCATCCAGTGAGAAGTGGCCTGAGGGGGGGGGGGGGGGATCTCAACTATCCCGCTAAAGGGAACAGTTCTTGCAAATGCAGTGATGAAGAGATAAAAAACGCGTTTACAGCCGAATCATGATTCTCTTTTTAGGGCGTGCAATTGAGGGGAATCCACTCTAGCGTGACGGAACGTGGCAATGGCGGGAGCAAGAATTTAAATTGCCCCTGAAAAAAACCTTGCAGTCGTTTACGGAAGCTGCCTAAAATTAGGGGGACATATATTTAAAATGCAATAAAAAATGCCGTAAGGCAAAGAATAGCGATCTCGGACCTGGAATTTGAGAAAATAAAATAAATACATACGAAAATAAAATCTATGACTGTTGAAAATATTCTAAATACAAGAGTATTATTGGGTTAATAAAAGCAGAAACGCATTGGCAAGTACAATAAATGCTTTACCTGCAGAAAATATGCTTGAACGTTTGAATTTCAGGGAAGTTCAGCCATCGTTGCTGGACCGAACGTATCATTATTGCTGTTTATGATGGCAACTTCACAGAACTGTGTAGACTTTCAGACGGGCTATTCTGCTCTACACTAGAGTCCAGGGCATCTCGCAGAGAAAACTGATCACGCAAGTGGGCACAGGCAGCTTACGAACTAGGCAGAAGCACTTCATTCGCTCTCATAGCTTCAGTTTTGCACAAGTTTCATTTTCATGCAGTGTCTGTACAGTAAACGTCAATTCAAACCGTTCAAGAAAACACAACAGTACTTATTGTTATCTTTAGGAATAAATTAGTTTTTTTTTCTTTCAATATGGTACCATTTCAGATTATCGAACCACATGAAAGACTGAGCAAAAAAGTCTTCATTGACTGAATGGCCCCATGACTAAACAATTACCCACTCAAAAATAAACATTCAGGATTATTCAGACAGACATTGACATTTTTAAGTGACTGTTACTAGCGTTCTTGTTCAGACGAGTTTACGTGTAACGAAGCTATGGAAAGAATGACTCACTTTATTTTCATTCAGTGCAACCGCAGTGGTGGCCAATGACACTACACGACCACTACTCCTAAATCTTGCTGCTTATACCATAACGGAGAAGGCTTCTCGTGTTACGAAGTTCAGCAAGTGCGACTCCGCTACTTCAGCGCGTAGCAAATTCGAGACTCAACTTAACAAGGTTCTGCTTGGTAGACAATCCATCTTCGATTGGGTAAGAAAATCTGAAGAGACAGGATGTGCCTGTAAAGGCACAAGCAATGGGAGGCCATCAACATCGGAGGAACGGATTAAACAAATCTGGAAACATGCCTCCTTGTTCCAGTCGTCAGCTCGATGTTCCACAACAACAGTCTGGAGGGTGTTGAGCGAAGTCTATAACTAACACCATACAGAATTTAGCTGCTGTAATCTATCACAGATGACAACAAACTTCGCGTGAACAGTTTTAAAGTAATATGCAGTACCTTATGGAGGACGATGAATGGTCTTGTGACGAGGCTACCTTTTACGTAAACGGTACAGTAAATCGTCACAACGTGCGAATCTGGTTGAAATGTACTCACGCCCTCGAGCTCGTAAATCGTCCACATCTAATTACACTTTATTTATTTTTAAATAAGTCTTGCCCAAGAACCTTATGGTGTAAATGCTTCTCGATAGATTACTTAAATTTTAACAGTATAATATATTTAAATAAATTAAAGCAGCTGATAATGGCCTGTGAAACGAGTGTATTTTACCAGTAGTAGCCAACGACATTAGAAGATCTATGAAACTGCATGCCACCCAATGGTCTCAGTGTGCGAGTGTTAGCTAGTTAAACCTTGTTGTTTTAGATTAAAGTTCTCACAGCTCCAAGAGACACAGTGCAGGAATTGATTGAGACAGCTGTAATAAGCTCAAACCTGGCACATGTCAAATGCAATAATAGTGAACGTGAGAGATGATAGAAGATAATGTAGGTACATTCTGTTCCATAGTATCCTACAAAGGAAATACGCGGGAAGAGCAGATACTTCAAGAGTTAGAGGTACGAATGGAGGTCCCGGGGAAATCCTTTACAAACGGGTTAGCGGTCCTGTAGGCTGCCGGCTGCCTGCCTGCTAACGGTGTCCCAGTCCACCGGCCCGGGTAGGAATGTGTGGATGATGAACTTACAGGCTCACTAGCCACAGCAGACAATAGGAAGCGGACACGGCACAAACGGAAACATAAATAAGTTAAGGATGCGCTCAGGAAATTTTGTAGTTGTGCCTAATTCTGTTCAACTTGTAGGAAATAGGTATTCTTCTACATTTGACATATGTAACAATTTCAATTTCTAGTAATGTTTCAACTTCATGTAGAAACGGCATTATTACGTCCGAAAAAAACTGTGCAACAGGGACGGACCTCACTCCAAATGGTTGAGAAATAAGCTGTTTTACTAATGCCTTTTTATCACAAAGTGATGTGGAGGATAGTGTTGAGATACACTAAGTCATTTGTCACTATCTACAAGTGTATGTGAAATGGGAAAATGGTAAGCAATTAGGCCTATGAATATGACACGGCAACTATCGTCTGTGTAACTTTCAGTTGGCAAATGTATTGAAGGAATTTCCTGTAGGCCTAATAAGACTCGGGCAAATTTTTTCTCAAGAAATTGAAGCAGGACGTGTATTTGCTAATAAATAATTAAATATAATTGTTTACATTAAATACAAGAAACTAAACTTTGTTCGGGTGGTTCGAGGGGGGGAGGGGGGAGGATTAATGATGGCATATAGAAATGACCATATCGTTACTGAGGAATTTTGAAATGGCACATGAAAATATAAAGTTTCACTTTTAAGATTTCTAGAAAGAAAATGAAAATTATTTCTCATCCACAACTTTGATTGAAATGTTTAGTTTCTAGAAATAAGGAACGAAATGAAAGTTGTCGACAACAATGCCGTTAAGTTCTTTCGGGAAAATGATTATACGGGAGAAGGGAACGAATGGGTACAGGCCCAAATACAACTCGAACGGCTCAAATCGTATGGAAATGCAGACAGGGAAGTAAATTGACCATAAAGCACGCTCCCTCTGACATAGCCTCCCCCCCCCCCCCAGGTGATTTGAGTAGGGGCGGTAGAGGTGGAAGTGGTAGAGGGGGTGAAGAAAATGACCTTCCTTAAAAAACTTTCGTTCTCCATTAATGGATACATATTCGGGGAAGAGGATGTATGGCCCGCTATTAACGGATCATCAGTAGAGTAATATTTTAGGAAGAATATGCTTGATTGCCCAAAGGCAACCACTCCCGTATACACTGACCCACAGACACTCGCGTGGTCACTTCATTGCTTGTAAACAAACGAAAAAAATACACGGCCTGGTTTACGTGTGGAGGCTGATACAGGAGTCGCGCATGGTTTGGAAAATGGTCGTGTGATAATTTGCAATAGAGAAAAATTAAACTTAATATGTAGAAAAAATTCAATTTTTTGGTTAATAGTACAATTTGGGGACACGCGTACACACTACGAGAAAAAAAACACGTGTACAAAACACGCACTTTTATTTCCATTTATAAAAATTAACTTCATATATTTTCAAGGAGGCAGTAACCTAGTATAAAGCCGTAACTTTGATTGCAAGTTGCTAAGCAGCACAAAAGTTTGAATTTCCGGGGATTCGAACCCAGAAGTTGGTGCGCCAAAGGTACGTAAGCAACCTCAACCACGTAGATACATCACATATTTTAACGATTAGCTAAATTACGAATTCGGTGAACTGTGGAATATGCAGTAATAAAAGTAATATATCAGTGGTTTCACGAACTTTTACACTGAAGTATAGATAAGCAAATTTTCGTTAAATAAGATTTTCGGATAGATGCATTACAGACTGAGGTCACATGAGGAAGAAGCATAAAAATTAAAGTAAATATTCTGGCCGCCATAGTTCGCTGTTAAAAAGATACATCAAAACTATGATAGCAACGGAAAAAAACTTTACACAGAGTTCTTAATTCAATTAATGGTACCTGAATGATTGTACTGCGAGATAAAGGTAAGATCAAACCTTTACTTCGGGCATGTTCCAAGTACACTGGTTTGAAGATGCAGTTCTATGAACTTAAATTAATTAATTGGATAAAAGTATACACTTTTTTTGTGCTGGAAAAATTAGACTACATGATAAAAACAATTTGTAACAAAATTGTAAGAGGATTTTACAATATAGGGCTTTAGTTTGTGTACAAAAATATAATTCTCGCATAAGCTGTAGAAATGAAGGATCGTGACCTTAAGTATCACCTACACTACAAGCAACTTAACTTCTCCGACTGGTGCACACGATCTCTTGTTCAGTCTCAAGCTTGGAATTTAATTGTTTTTGTGTCCTTTTGATGTGCTCACTATCGTCCATTATGTATTTACTGAATTTTTCCTTATTACTTAATCACTGTCTTTGGGGGGTTTTGGGTTAGTTCCCCTAGTTATGCATTACTGTTTGTTTCAGTTATTGTTCCTGACCATTTATATTATATTTTACCTTCAATGCAAAAAAATCCTCGACAAAGGTGGTTGTAATCTGTAAATTAATGTTTTTGTATCATGGATTCCATTAGAAAAAATTCCGTAAATAAAGAAACATTATAAACCAAACTAATCAGACCTTGCGTGCACGATATTCCACATGTGATAAATATGTTGCACGAGTTACTTAAGTGTTGCTTTAACGTTTACTGCATCAATGCAATATTTGAATGCCAATTAATACTGAACAGTATAGAACTCGACGCGCTTGATGAAATGAGTTTCAGGAGATAATGATTCTTGTAACACTGCCAGAAAACCAAGACTGGACCAAAGAAATAAATCGAAATATAGCATGTAAACTGGCAAAAAATTGACAAAAAGCACGAACAATGTTTGGTACAATTATATGTACACGCGTGCAATTTGTGACCGAAATGTAGTAAACAAAAGACTAGGATACTCGACGTTGTGTTATAAATCCTAAACTAAATATTATCAAAACAAACGAGTCGCATAGGAATGTTGATGGACGTTAATTACACTAGTGACGAGGTGGGGCAGAAAACTTTAAGAGAGCAGACGGAAATTTATATCGGCAATAAAATTAAGAAAATGATGCCAGGAGAAGAATGTAAAAAAAATAATAATAATAATACACGAAAAGACGAGAATAGAACAAAGAACAGCACAAGAGGGAATGGAGTTGGCGATCAGCCCTTGAACGTGAAAAACTCGCAAGTAAATAATGAAGGCGCTGAACTGAAACGAAATGTCATAAAATGAAAACTTACTTCTAGGTCGTTAAAATCATAGATTTAAAATTAGAAAAGCGAATTTTCGTCTTCTGTTCATGTCTCCAGCCTGACTCGCGAATTGCCAGCGTAACTGTCAAAATCACGTAAACAGTGAAACGAAAGTTTATTTACATTTCGTTTACCAACAGAAACGTGCCTAAAAATGCATATACGCATATGCCTATTATATGTATAAAAACATAAAACATACTATATACATAGACACACACGACTAGAAGATTTCCTCGTTGTATTAAAACTCGGATCATATGAAGCGTACTTAAATTCCAAACCCCTTATACATGTGAACAATTTGCTGACCACATAAATCCAAGTCACGTTTTTTCTTGTAGTTAAACTGGCGAAAAAAAAAGCTGTTCAATATTTTGAGACTTAACAGACTGGTAAATAATTTCATATAGGTTCTTAAAAAAAAAAGGACGCATACTTTTAAAATAAAATGCACAATTATATGAAGAAAATTTTTTTTGGTATAATTATTTATGTTCGTGTCGTTGATACTTCCAAAAATTTACTTTTGGCATATTTTCAACTGGTTTCACGAACTTCATGATAAATTTTTATGTGGAGACTTGACAGCTTATTGAATGCAATTCATTAATAGGCAATAAATTTAACTCAGGCAATTAAATTCAATATATATATTTGATCGTGTGAAATGGCCTTTACCCTGGCCATTCAATGTTTACAGGATGATCACAGGGCCGAAGTAAACCACTTACTGTTTGTTCGATCTTTACGCAGCTGATTTATCTATGCTAATTTGTAAAAAAATGTTTTGTAGGGTGAGTTTCTACAAACCATTCGGTAGCCGCTAGCATTTCTCTTTTATTTCTGCGGGAGACACGCCATGACGAAAAGTGATTTTTCTGTATTCTTGTACGTGCCAGGGACGCACTGTATATAATGCAGCTTAACGTCTCGTGGGCAATGGGGTCGTTAGGGAGATGAATACAGTTGCTCAAATTTCGTAAAACCATGGAAAAAATGGAGAAAGAAATTACCGGACCGGGAATTGAACCGGGTCTTCCCGAATGCGAATCAGGTGTGTTATAGGCTGTTCACAAAAAGTGAGCACTTTTGAAAGTACTGCTTAGGATCTACTTGTCTCAACCATTTTGTATATTTCCACAGTACGTAAAATTAACATTGCCATGGTCTACAACACTTCATACACGTGTTAACCAAGTGTGACTGTGAAGTCATTCGTAGTGTAAATATGTTGTTAACATGCTAATTCTTACATTTATGCGCAATAAAAAAAGTAACATAAATTAAATAAAAAATTACTAGCCACAAAGTTAGACATGCAACTTCTAATACGACGCTAAGACTTGGAATTATAGCCTATTCACGGTAAAGTGAGCAATTTCGGAAACCCTCTCACTCGGAATAATAGTCAATAAATATATTTTATTGTAGTATTAGACATTAACTTTCAAGTCTGGTGAAATATATACACTGTGTGTATTACTTACATGGGAATATTTATTTTCAAAAGAGGTGGAAGGATAAAAAATGGCTAACAGGAAAAAAGAAACTAGGGCCTCAAAAGTGCTCACTTTATCGCGAACAGCCTATATTTATTCCATCTAGTTGCCAACTGTACAAGCAGTATGTCAGCGAATGTGTCCGTGGAAATACACAAAGTAACGAATAGTGATTTTGTTTTTCAAGGGTTGACCTCTAAACATGCTCACTTTACCGTGAACAGCCTATAACACTCCACCACCTCGCTCTGTGTGTATGTGATGGAGATTCAAACAGAAGTGTTACAACTAGGCTACCACATGATAATACACAAACATAAATAACATGGATACTGACGACGAGGACTCCCTCGCGAATGAATATTTGAAATAAATTCGTTACAAAGAAGAGACTAGAGGGATTCTGGAACGTCGTGACGTGCAGTGCAGTAGTACCGCGCGTATTCAGTACAAATTAGCACAGAAAAATCAGCTGCGTAGAGATCGAACAAACAGTAAGTGATTAACTTCGGCCCTGTGATCCTTCTATAAACATTGAATGACCAGAGTAAAGGCCATTTCACACGGCCAAATATTTAATGCATTCAACTAGCCGAGGTAAATTTATTAAACCAAAATATCACTTAATTTGCCTTTCAATGAACTGCATTCAATAAGCTGTCTAGTCTCCACATAAAAATTTATCACGAACTTAATGAAACCAGTTGAAAATATACCAAAAGCAAACTTTTGAAAGTATCTACGACTCGTGCACGACACGAAAATAAAACGAATACACCACTTCATATTATTGTGCATTTTCTTTTTAAACGTATGCGTCCTTATTTTGTAAGAATCTAAATGTGCGCACACATTCCTAATATGAAAACAAGACATTAAAGCAATTGAAAGGGAATCTGGCCGCGATTATGACATCATATAACATTCAATGAATCGAATTCAATAAAAATCTAAGGTAATTTGAAAATAAATTTGATTGTGTGAAAGGGCTTCAAGACGTAACTTATTCAAATCTGAAACAAAGCAGTGATTTTATCACCGCCGACCCCGGGGGCTGTTGAATTTCTACGCACCTAGATGTACAAGTACTTGTGACGCCAGTGCTTGCAACCCAGCTGTCAGTGTTGTCAGTCCTTGTTGGACAGATTTTGACTGTTGCTGCATTATTGTCTTTAACCCAGGCACACGAACCCACACGAATTTCGAAACAAATAACTTGTCGGAAGGCGACTTGGCGACCTTGGCCACGGAAACTCGCCGCTGCTAACTACGCGTGTGTACAGAAGTAACGATGTAATGTGTCACGACATACAACTCCAGAGTGGGAAATGTGGGACTTTCTGCCTGATAAAATGTCTCGCTGTTTGTTGCTATAATTTTCGCTGTAATATAACTGGCGTGCGTTTACATGCGAGTAACGTGTGTACTTGTGGATGGGTAACAAGCCTGTTTAGTACCGAGCTAACGTGCCAATTTAACGAGTCCGTTTTCTCGTACGCTAACAAGCTGGAAAGACAGCGCTTTGCATTACCTGCGAGACAGACAGAGTGTAGTCGGCTGTGAAGACTGGTGTGTGCACATCTGCTGTACATGAGGAACAAGTTTAATCATTCTGTAACCTCATGCTTCTATCTGTCTTGAAACAGTTATATTTTAGTTTAAAAATAATCTGTTATCTACATTTTCTAACAACCCTCCCCCCCCCCCACCCAACCAATTTCCCTCTACGGCATAAGAATATTATCAAACTCTTATCAATTTGTGTTCCTACTTTGTAGACGGCACCTAATTAAATACAGTATCCAATTTATATTCTTCCATTATAAAACTCGTGTATTACAATTAAAACAACCTGGAACAATCGTGAAACTTTTTTGATTAGGCCTACGTAGCAGCAAAACAAACATTTACTTCCATGTCACACGGCGGTAGCACAGCACTACGCGAGTTTGACATGAATCACTGCAGTTAGGTGCTTGCCAGTGGCGGCGTTTTGTACGAACGGACGAGTCCATTAATCTTTGGAATGGTGTATTTTGATTCTCACGATGTGAGTGGGCGAAGGAGACAGAAGCCGAATTCCCTGACACAGTTTTTTTTTCTTTTTCAAAAAACACAAACGGGTTTTGTTAATTTATAAAAATGTAATTATAGTGGGTTTGAAGAGTGTTTTGTGCATGTTCTTCTTGTGTACTGAAACTATTGCGTTGCGCCTAAGATGCACTATTTGCTTTGCTGAGGTCAAGGATCTGCCCTGTATACAGCTGAAACATGACTGCCTGTTTATTTTCCCGTTTTATTGAGCTGCTGCTAACGCGGTTTAGCCTACTGAACACACATTCTTAGTCCCCTGTTTAATAAAGCTAAAATATCATCTTACAATCTTGTCACGCGACGCTGGCCCCTCTCCTGACTGCAGACACGGAGTGGCCCCCTTGATGTACAATAACTTCGTCATATTTAGACACATTAATATTTTGACATCAGCTACACCACGAATTGCCACCTCCTGAAGACATCTACCCCCACCAAGGCAATTACACATTATCTCTGGTATCACGGACTCCAGTCTCGGCGGCGCCAATACCCAACCACTACCCTACACGAAAATAAATACTGACAGACGGAAAACCATGTGAGAAAGTTGAGCCCCAAGTAAGTGGTGTGTGTGTGTGTGTGTGTGTGTGTATATATATATATATATATATATATAAACTGATTGGCATATCAACACATTCAGTCTCAACCATTGCTCCTAGAAACATGACATTTATAGAAAACATTCATTATGTAATGTAGGCAGCCACTAAGGAGGGATTTTTCAAATTCAACCACTAAACGGGTGAAATGGGGGGTTCAAAGTTTGTATGGAGAAAAAATATACAGGCCTTTTGGACTTGGATTTCATTCAATTTTCTATTTTAAGATATGTATTCTACTTAAAAGATATACTTACTATTTAAAAATATTGTAACAAAGAGACGAATTCCACGCGGACAAAATCGTGGGCAAAAGCTAGTACAGTCAATATCGTCCGCAAGTGTTTGAAATAAATTTACAATATAAAATGTTTTATAAAGTACGTCTGTGGTAGTACCGACCAGCATGCACATTTATGCAATACTGGCAGAACTGAAATCAATTCTTAAGGTCAGTACGAAAGGATCCGAGCAAAGTGCATAGCAATCTCTTACTCAGGTTGTGCTCTGAGAGTTGTTTCGCAAAATGTTAACTTGCCTACACCAGCTCGGTGCTTTGACACGAGAAACTACCGCAGCGAACCTCGTACAGAAATTTCAAACAACTAAACTACTGAAGAAAAGTAGGTTCCAAAGTATCATGCATACTTGGCATGAGTCACGAAATATCATTCACAGATTGTCAACCGAACGCCTCACCATCATAAACACGCGCAGATCCATATTTTTGTATCTCATACTCTGGGAGAAGACACACTTTTCAGACTGATGCTTTTCAACTTCACTTAGTTAAAGGCCATCTATACTAACTGGATACGATGCACACTACTACGGCCCGAGCAACGGCCAGTGCTCTGACGTGCCGAAGAGCGCAAGTTTTCCGGTGGCTTCTTCAGTCCAGATAGCAACGTGCCCCACTGAGGTTGTGTCCGAATTCGCCTGAAGTACATACTTATGCGTACCTGTCCCCGGAGTGACGTCGTGTGCGCTGTCCGAATTGCAAGTGAAGTATACAAGTAAACGAAGATGTATACTTCTCGCGTACTTGCGGAATAAGTGCCGCCATTTTGAGAAGCAATTTGTAGGTTACAATTGATTTCCGACATAATTATTTAATTTAGAGTTTAATAGGGCAACATTACTACTTCGTAGACACAGAATTTTTAACTGTGTAAATAATTATCGCAAGGTTAACATTAAAAAAAGTAACAATAAATTCGTATTAGGCCTGTGTTCCTAACCTAAAGAAGCTAAAATAAAAGAGCAATCGACATTGCACTTACTGAAATATTATTTAACACTTGATTTATCCTCTAAAACTTCCGGTAATTATCAAATTCTTAGTCAGAATACATGTACAATAACGTGGTTAGCTGGCTAATAATAGTTACCTAAGCCAACAAAACTGCCTGTCCGAATTCATTAAGTTTGGTGCCAAGCGTAAGTGAAGTATGCAAGGATACAAGTACTCTAGTATATACCTGAATTCGGACACGGTCTAAATCTCCGTCGCCTAAAGCACAATGCTTGTGCGGGACTAAGCCTGCTATTTCCTGTCATTAAAAAACAGCAGTGTGGTCGGCTAACCACACAATCGTTGGTGGAGGCTCGTGTAGATCTTTTCTGGAACCTGTCACCAAGTGTTTGCAAGTAGGCCTACTGAGTTATGCTGTGATGAGGGAAGGAGGAAATTAATTTGCGCTGGGGAAGTCTGCCCCCACACTCTGTCCGCCTGATACATGTGCAAACCCCTGGGTTCGTTTTTCGTTTGGAACAGCTTTGCCGATGCCTTCTTGAAAGTCCAATGAAACTGAAATATTTTAACGTATTGCTCCGTTATGTCTCGCCAACATCATTACCGATTTACACGTTCAGATTATGAAGAAATAATATACTAAGTTTTCACTCTGCACTGCACAAACACATGCAGCTCTGAAGCTGGGCGAACCCCCACCCTGCAACGTTGCGGTGCCGTGATCGACGCTGTTCCCAAGGCAACCAAACAGGATGCATCACCAGCGGTTTGCCATTGCCTTTCGCAGTACGTAAGTCGGCGAGAACCACGAAGCATTTGAAAAGTTCCAGGTGCCTGTACCGGGGTTCGAATCCAGCCTCCCCGTGACAGATAAAAACGCTTACACCTACGCCACGGAGGCCGTCAACTAACATACGTACACCTCAAAAAAGTTTTGCAACAACGGGATTTCGTAGTTACAAGGTAAAGACTGTTCACGATAAAGTGAGCTCTTTTAAAATTAACCATAGAAAACTATCACCGGGGCGGTGATATGTCTGCATATATTTTAACAGGGGCATTTAGTGACATGCGCCCATTGAAATTGGTAATGATGGATGGAAAGTAGCTCCATATTTTAACGTTGAATTTGTGATAATCTAAATTATTTATTTCGCTTTATGTTTTTTTACGTATCGAAATGTAAAAATACCAGATTTGTAAAATATTCACTTTTCTATCAAGTCCAAAGTTTCACCTGACCGACGCATAAAGTGACGACGCCCATAACAATGTTAACTTTACATAAAGCGGATGAATACACAAAGTGTATACATGTAGATCTTAAGCAGGGTTTTCGAAAGTGCTCATTTTACCGTGAACAGTCTGTAACAGAATATCACGCCAGACCTGGACGAATGTTTTTTTTTTGTAATACGCCTACACTGTCCCAGCAATCATCCTTCATGTAGAACCAATTACACGAGGTGAAATTTTTTTATGTGTATATAATAAATAGTTCAAACCTTTTATTGCCTGGAGGGATTAAACCAACTTATTATTATAGGCTGTTCACGGTAAAATAATCACTTTTGAAAGCCCTGCTTAAGATCTACTTATATGCACGTTGTGAAGTATTTCGCCTTGTAAAAATAACGTTGTCATAAGCCTCGTCACTTTATTCATGCGTTGTTCAAGTGAGACTAATATTATTATAAAAGTAAATACTAAACAAATCTGCTCATTTTTACATACCGATGTATTAAAAAAACAGAAAGCGAAAAAAATAATTCAAGTTGTCAAAAATGGTTATCCAACACACTTTATCTGACGTTAATGAATGGAACTACTTTACCTCCATCGTTACCAACTTTACTGGGCGTATGCCACTCAGTGCGCCCAATTAAAATAAGTTCAGGTAGGGGCAGACTTTTTCTAACATTGATTTCAATAGTGCTCACTTTATCGTGAACAGCATTTATCAACCAATACTTCCACGCAAGTTGGCCGACAGTAGACCGGTGTTGCGTTTTATATAACATACAGAATGTCGTGCGCCCGACATGTATCAAAAGGAAATTAATGGTGTAAGTGGGCGTGTAATTGTAGTGTTGGTGGCGCGGTATGCTGAGGGTCTCGTCTTGTCCGGCGGATCGCGAGCTCGCTGCTGTGCCGACATCTCTGCCCACTCACGCCACTTGGCTTAATTTACGAGCCAGGTGTTCAGAAGCCGCATTGAGCAAGCACCCTTCTCTATCAGTTCTATCCAGGCAGCTCGCAACTAGAGACCAAATACGTGCGTAGCCATTAGCAGCTCAATGTTGCTCCAACACGAAATAAACTTACCTACTTTTTTTTTTTAATACATTGATCTTATTTTAAGAGCGAGATGGACCCCCCTCCCCCCGCACTATTTTGTGAAATAGTTGTTTGCACGAATATGCGTATCTCGATAAATAAATGTTCTGCAAATACGACGTTTTGTCAGGGGAAAAAAAAAAAAAATCTATGCCCCAATTTTTTTTTTTTACTTTTGCCATATTTCGTGTATTCTTGGAGAAAACGATTAGTGAAAATGATCAAATATTGCGTTTTTTTATGCTTGCCTATGCAGTTTTCTTAAGTGGCAAACGAAAACTATGACCATACGGGCGTAGTTTAATCTGTGGTCTTTCATCGCGTGTGATAAAACCCCACTGTTACATATCTAATTTGCACAGTACAGCGTCACGACGGAAACACTTACGCCTTGCAAGTAGGAGCGATAAGGCGCTAGAAGTGCATGTTAAGTGTCGCGCGTATCGCTCCCTCGCTTCTTGACCTTAAGACGTGGGGTTCCCACGGGGATCCATCCCACTCTTAACTAAGTATACGACGAAACCATTCCTGAGAGAATGGTTTGTTTCAACAAACAAATTATTTGTTTGTATATGGCAAAAAAAAAAAGTAATTCCTCGAACAAAATAATTTGTTGTCTGAAAATTATCTGAAATTCAACAAAATAGATAGATTTTGTTCACCTAACAAAATAAACACTTGAACTGAACACCCGTTTAGTTGGGCAAATCAAATCTGCATGGCAGCCAAATATTTATCTCAATCAACTGTATACATTTGTTTAGCCATACAAACAAATGCATTGTTGGTTCAAACGTTTCTCTCGGTGTTATTTTACACTAACCTTCTGTAAAACCTCACTCCGGATATCCGCAAGTGTGGGAATCGTGCCGGCTGATGCGGGCTTTCTCGGGGATCTCCAGTTTCTCCCGCCCCTTCATTCCGGTGCTGTTCCACACTCTCCTCACTTCACCCTCATCGGCTCTCAAGACCTTGATGTTAAGAGCTGTCCAAATCTTTTCATTATTCATTCATTCTGTAAAAATTATTCCTAACTTATTACAGTTTGCTTTGAAGCCAGCTGACAGAAAATTACGCAAGGGACACGATTGGCCTGGAGCACGATTCTCATTCACCTAGCCGCTTATTAGGAGTCGATATACGTCGTGGAAACAATAAGCGTGGGGTAAGTTGCCGTGTCACAAAGTGTAGTGGTCACCTGCCCATAAGAATGTCGACGCCCGGATAGCTCCTATAGCACAAGGCGGAATAAGCAATGATAATGATAGTTCATACATACTCAGCCCTCGGCATGAGTTAATTTACGAGCGTCGAGTGTGTCCTAGTGGTTTGCGTTTGGAGCCCGCTATAACCCTTCGTCTTTGAGCTTTTTGTTTGCATGACCGTGTGACGTAAATCCCATACTTCGATGTCCTTTTAAATAATTCACAACCCCAGGAGTACCAATTATTATTATTACTATTTTGCATCACTAAAATTGCACTGTGAAATAAAGTTCAAAATATGTAGTATTTCAAGTTCGAGGGGGGGTCGAATCTGTGGCTATAACTACCTGCTATAACAGAACACTTGTTTTTATCGTGTTGCGTGAGGCTTAATTTCTCTTATTTATTTTTGTAGTGATTTCTTAACTTCTCAGAGATAATGCCCATCCTGTCAAATTACCTTTATGTAAAGTTAGAGACACAACTAACCTACAGGAGCCCCGTTTTTATTAAGGCTGGTATTTAATATATAATAGAAATGTAGATAGGCTAGCTGTAAGTATATTTATCTTGCAGAGAAAATGTTAACAGAGTTGAACATATTTTTGTCAAGAAATTTGGAGCAATGAAATTAAATAAATAATTACTCACAGTATTTATAATCTTCAAGCTAGGAATGGTTACAGCACATAAATTTAACGGAATCTTCAAAATTACAAATAGCCTATTAATGACGTTTTATCAGAAACATTTATTAAAAACACGAGTTCTTGGAACAGGCCACCATTGCCATTAAAACAGCTCCAAAGATAACATCCACTGGAAGCAGTACTGCCAACTGCCACGTCGCTCGGGGTCGAGAAGCGATGTGGCGTCATTGGCGATCTACTTGTATGCACGTTGTGTGTTCTTCCACCTTATGTAAAATTAACACTGCCATGGGCCTCATCACTTCTTTCATGCGTCGATCAAGTGAAACTTTGAATTTATTAAAAAAGTAAATATTTCACAAATATGCCCTTATTTACAATTCGATAAATTAAAAAGACGTACGAAGCGAAATAAATAACTTAAGTTGTTACAAATGGTTACCTAACACTTTTTGCTTGACATTATGGCATGGAACTATTTCCCATCCATCGTTACCAACTTTACTGGGCGTGCGTCACCAAGTGCACACATTATATTATATGCAGGCAGGGTAAGTGACTTTTTTCTAAGGTTGATTTCAAACGTGCTCACTTTATCGTGAACAGCCTTTAACTAGGGAGTCGGGTGTCGAAGATGACGCTCGAATCGTGTGCTGACAAAGTACTAATTTATTTCTAATAATAAAATTGTATTATTCAGACAGGGACGAGCTGGCAAGACGTCTTCCGGCCATATTCTTCCGGGTTTGACTACCGAATAAAATACCGCTGTCTTGTTTAGTTTTTGCAGTAGGCCTAACCGTTCTACGATTAGGGCTTCCCTATAAAAGCTCACACATTAACAGAAAAATTTGAAAATATATATTGAAAACTGAATTTTTGTTTTAGTAACCACCCACGTTCGACCCATACTCTTCTCTTTCTGCGGTTAGCCCCAGCTGCCGAGCTCCAAGTCGGATTACACAGGCTGAGTGCTCCGTGCTGACTGCTGCAATTGCCCCCCGCAATATTTCATCAGCGGAGTGGAGAGCTTTTCACAGGCCTCTACCAGAGGTTCATGGCCCGAGTCGACGGCGAGGCGAGCCCCCCCCCCCCCCCCACTCACCAACCACCCAATTTTCCACCACTAATACACAGCAAAACTGTGAGGTAAGCTGCACCGTGGCAATGCTCATTATTATGCCAAATGTTGAGAAAATGAACGGGAACACTGGCGTCTCAGAGTTCATTTGCGAACTCTACAAGATGAGTCACGGTTCGTACCTTTCAACAACGGAGTTTGTGTGTTAGCTATATGTAAAAAAATATTTCAAAGTGTCTAAGTATAATTATTTTTGGGTTGCCACCTTTTTCCATTGAAAAATTCCCTCATTTCCAGACAAAAAGGTTCTTTTTCCCTGATGTTTTTCTAACATTTTTTGCCTTTGCATTATAACCCACTTTTACACCAAAATACTTCTCTGATCTTAAAAAATTGCTCACTGCATAGCTTGCAAAGAAAAATGCCTAAGCATTTAGTCCACAATCATCAAAACTATTCCATATGATTCTGACAGAGGTGCATGATTGATGACAGAACTGCCAAATACATATGCATTTCAAAGAATTCCCCAACATTTACCTAACTTGTCCAAAACTCCCCGACAGTTATCAAATTTTCTGACATTTCTCTGTTCTCTATTTTTCCAGACCTGTGGCAAGCCTGTATTTATAAAATTGCGTTACATAATATTTACAAATATAAGTAATTTAACATTAATAATATACAATAAAGAACGTGCAATCTCAGCAAACAAATATTAAACTTGGGATGATGCAGTTGCAGCTAATGTTGGCCAGATAACTTGCGGTTTACCATATCTTCCTCTCTGTGATGTCACACCAACTCTTGTGCAAGATAACGCGGCCCACTGCGCGACCAGAAAGGAATGCAAATTTTTGCAACAGTCGTAAGGCCACAGTTGTAATAAAGCAAATGCTTACATACAATACCAGATCACGAATGCAATTTTTTTCTACACTCATTATGTCACAGTTGTAATAAAGCATATAAGTTCTTTCTTTTATGGTACAATATTTTAACGATAACAATTAAAAAATGGAGGCAAATATTTGCTCGTTGGGCGAACACACATGGGTCAACTGACATTCTCGATTACTTTCCGTGAACGATCAATATATTGATTGCGATTTCATTATTGTAAATAATTTTCTTGTTAAAAGTAGTTAACGATGACAAAAAAAAAAGGCAAATCCTTAGCTATATCTTACAAAACTATAGAAATATCACGAACCAAGTCTTGTATAAAAGCAGAGGGTAACGGCACAGTATTATGGAGGGCTACAACAAAAGCAGGGAGAACAGTTCTCTACAACTCCACGAATGTGCTATAGGCCGTGTCTCAATTGGCCCAGAGTGCTCTCGCTCTGGCGACGTCATTATGACGTCAGAGAGAACACACACTGTTCGTCTCAGTTCGTCGGAGAGAGCGCGAAAGAGCGAGAGCACAAGAAACAGCACTAAGTTGTGTAATCGCTGGCGCTCTCTCGCAGGTGCCATATTTGTTTACATTATTCCGTGTTTGAATAAGGTTATAGTAGCTTTCTGGGGGAGGGGGGGGGGGGAAGTTGCATTTTAACTGTACGTGATTAATTCCAACGGTTTTAAACAGCGAAATAACATACGCAACAGATATGTATAAAAATATAAATACCGATTTCTGACCAAGTCTCGTGTTTTTTGTCACTTGGCTGCAACATGACAGTAAAATATATAACAAAAAATAATAGTACTTCGTACATTAATGATTATTCTGGTAGTGACATAACTATGTGTGAATTATTTGGAACACACACATATTACTTACTATAAGCCATGAACGCGATTTTAGCGTAACATGATTTCCCGCATTTCGACATCAATTGTCTGCATGACGTCGGACAGAAACGAGTGAGTGGTTGTCACAAATTCCACAGAGCGATAACATGACAGATTGCGAAGCCATTGCTCTCGCCAGATTGTGCGAAAGAGTATTCTTTAAATTGAGACAAGGCCATAATCAAAGATGGCTATGTGACCGATGCCAAGGTTAGCCATCTATTCACAGAGTCTGAGATTGTGCGGATAAAAACAACAAAAATCACCTTTAAAAAGTATCCACGATTTCCTTACGTGTCGATGAGTAACTCACAAAAAAAAAAAAACCTGTCCAACAATTTGTGTATAAATGAGAGTTGAACCCGATTACTGGCGATCTGTAATGTGTAATGTAGTAATGCAGTTAGAGAGGTTTTGTTGGACAACCTCATCACCGATAATCATCAGCAATACAAAAAGGATTAATAACATACCTGTCCCCTTCACAAATTACGTCTTCTGTCATTAGTCAACGTTCGCCCACGTTACCATTCGTAATAACATGGTTTGGAAAGCCTTCAGGAACTGAGATTTTATAGGTTAAGGACAGCTTTGTTATAACCTAACGGTACAGAAACCTACGCTAACAAACCACGTGTTCTTGAAGGTGGATCAAGCAAAGCCGTTACGAACAAATCTGTTTGTACTCTGTATTTAGTACGTCCAACGTCTTTGCATTTATCTGTCCAGTGACACATTGAGCAATTACAAACCAGAAAGAAAACAGCACGGGTGTTTACATTACCGAAGGTACTCCGCGCCAAACGACGCACAACATAACCGTTTTAAACTTTGCAAACCGACTTATAGCGGCACATGTCGCCAGTTTCTTTTAATGATTATGATTTTCCAAAAATATCGACCATCCTCTTAAAGCAGTGAATATTTATACAACAGATAAGTTGTATTTTGCAACTGATGAACTTGTAGAAACGTACGATACCTTTTGCGGTATGTATGGCAACAGCCACGAAATAATTTCATGCGAAACACGACTAACTACAACAAATACTATTTCTTTTTTGTTATATTTAAATTGCAATTTACAGGCTTTTCTTTTTTCTAATTTACTGTATCAGAAATCGTATACTTAATCGTGCATCATTAAGGGTTACTTTTGAAGAGAGAAAATATTTTTGGAAGTCACGAAACATAAGGCACTTCTAAATAATATGCTTAATCTTACCTCGCAGACGCAAGCACGACTGGCAGTGCGTTAGTACTGGAAACCTTGTCAGCGTGGAAGTTGACGATTTCTCTTAGCGGTATTTCACGTCCACAGAAGGGAGGGAAATTTTACACGATTGTCAGCAACTCGCTGGAAGTGAGTGAGTGTTTGTCGCCCGCACCGGAACACAAATGAAGTTAACTGTGTGCTAGACGTGATGACGGAAAAAAAAAAAAAAAAAAAAAAAAAAAAAAAGAGAAGGTCGCGTGTTGCTAGAAAGGTTGAGCAAAGCCGGTTGAGAGTCTCCGTACAAACAAACTAACAACCTCCACGGCTGAGGCCAGCGGAGCTTCTGAGCGACAGCGGCAGTAACTCTGTCTCCAGCCGCTAGATCGCACGGCTGTCCATGGCCTGAGGGGGAGGGGAGGCAGAAATGCGCGCGCAGCCTGCTACGCCGGCTCGGCTTGCCCGTGTAGGCTTGCTATTTATTTTCCAGTGTGCACCGGTGGCAGTGCAAACACGCGATGACGTTACGTCTCAGTTTTTGTGATTTGTTACCTCTGTTGTGCCTTGTATTGGCGTACACGATGCGAAGCGAATTTTGTACCAGGCCTCGCATGAGAAATAACATACGATAATATCAGAAAAATCCCATGAATAAATAGTCCCACCGATCAAACTTGTAGCAAAATACCTCTATGCATGAGAATACCTATAATTCTACAAATTAAATCTCTAGATTATACGTTGTTTTCAAATAGTGGTTATATCTTCTGCTCGTCCAACATTCTCGCAACAATATCTACATTCCACTCCATTTCCAAAACATTTTCAAACTTCACAATTAGTCTTTTTAAGCCCGACTTCTCTTCGCATAGTTATATGGCGTGTTCTTCACATACCCGTCTGGTTGATATATAGGTTGTCACGTGACTAGCAGAGAACAACCAGTATAATAATAATAATAATTTTTTATATTTTGTAAAATTCCCTTGAAAATAGGACATCTCATGCTTTCGTACGAGATCTGCCTTGCTCGAGACATTCTTGCTTGAGATTTAGTAAGAAAGTGCTTTTCATCTTCTGCTAAAGAACAATATTCAAACCAGCAGTAGAATAGCTACATGTTGTAAAGTTATATTGTTGTAACATTCAGCTCGACGTGGCCAACTTCGTGAAGGATGGAAGTCTTAATTAAACAAAAAGCTAAATTTAACTTTCTAATTTATTTAGAGCGCTATGAAAATTTGTCTTTCAATAATATCACTCACGGTATTACACGCCTCCTTGCAAACGATAATACATTATTAAGTTCTTATTAAGTTAATCAGTCAAATAATTAAAATAGTCGTATTAACAAACATCATACAGTTCAATACTCTAGATGAGTCAGTGTGTGCCAGTAATGACAGTCTCTCGTGAACTCTTCCCACCTCCACTCTGTCGTCTAGGTATTCTCCATTTCATATAACTTCGGAAAATTTTGACAGAGGCTGTGACCAACCTACACAGCATGTAAACAAGAAACGTCCCTATTTCCAAGCTTCTGTGTCAGCTGATGATTGTTGCGGGATGCAACAATGTTGGAGATATTTGTGGAAGAAAATAGTATTCGGCTTTAAAAATAATAATGAAGAAATTTAATGATACTAGCAATATCTATGGTTAAAATTATGCTCTTAGAATACTGTATTTTTTTTTTTTTAGTTATAGAGTAAGGGCTTTAAAAATATAAAAAAAGATATTATGGTAGAGCTTGCGAACATTACGAAAATGTAAAACGTCTCCACCCGGCCGGTGAATGCCCTTCATTGGCTCTGAGCTATATTCCGTCGTTCCGTCATAATTTATATATATATATGTAGTAGGGGCGGGCCGGTCCTACCCCACTTTTGATTAATCGGATTAATCCTTAATCAGAATAGAAAAATTAATCCAATAAAATTAATGTAATGAAATTTGATTGACTAATCCAATTAATTTAATTGTATTTCAATATATATTTTTGAATTTTGGAATTTGGTGTGAATTGATAAATGTAAATTTTGGTTCAAGAGTGTCCTACTGTCTTTATTTTATTTCTTATTTTGGGGGTTGGGGAGCGGTCCTCACCTTCGGAGATTTAGTGTTGTACTGAGGTGTGATGTGTTGGGGAATGGGTGTATATAGGTATTGTGTAATATTAATTTTCAATGGTATTGAGTAGGAGTTCCTTCCCGCTTACCATCTGGCAGGCGACTGAGGTAATGACGTATTTCTGCGAAATAAAATTATTAGGAAATACGTAATGAAAGACAGTATATTTTATTTAAAATGAAATCTAGACCGTTATTTGACTAACATGTCCTATATGGTAATAATGCCAAACAGAATATATTAAGTGTCGGATTGAAAAGAATATGATTTACTCCCAAATACACAATTGCTATTTACAAATTCAATTAAATCGAATGCAACTACGTGACTATCACAAATGGATAAAAATTATATTTGCAATGCACATACTAGATTAAACAACTATTTCCCTATACATAAATTAAACAAATCAAATACTAAGGAATCACAAATTACGAACGAATTACAGAGCCCGGCTATCCTAGTGTCATAAATAAATCAAGCAATGAGTTATACCTACAACAATCTCCAAAATCTATTTCCCTACAAAATAAATTACATGAATCCAATACTAATTAATCGAATTACAGAAGGTATTTCCAAGTCAATAACGACCCAGCTATCTGATGTCATGCAGAAATCAAGTACCGAGTTATACCTACAACAAAGGCAAAAGCTATTTCCCTACAAAATAAATCAAACAAATGGCAAATGAATTTCAGAGTCCAGCTATCCTGATGTTATAAAGAATGCAACTAGTTAATCGAAATTCTGTATCTATATATAATATACACTACTTGAATTAAATCGCACTAGTCCTACAACACAATAATGACGAATTCATAACACAACTGTTTAGAATATACAAGTACCTTACAACGGTAAAGGTCTTTAATATACATATGTTCGGTTGGGAGGTTGCTGTAGGAATGAGACCAGTGCATCACTTGCGACGAATTATAAGACGAGCGAGGTTTTTGGAACGTCTGCTTCGTTCGACGTCGACCAAGGTTATGGCGAAAACTCCTCGACATTAAAATAACTAAATATTATGTCACAAATCAATATCAATAATTTATCCCTGTTTATGAATTCACCATTTTATATTTCCCTATCAATCTACTTTTAATGAGTTACTATCCACGTCTCCCTTATCGCCTCTCCCTTCTACAAAGTTAAATGTGTTTAGGTTTTCGTAGTTTTACAAAGTATGTGTGTGTGTTACTAGAGCAAGCAGCAGACATCCTCGTGTTGATTCACAGCCATAGTAATTTGTAAGTAACACTCGATTTTATCGAGTGATTTGTAATTACATGTGTCTTTTTCATAATATTTTATTTTATTACGTGTGTCTTTTTCATAATATTTTATTTTGTTACAATCCTAAGCTAATGCACACTGTCACTTGGTGATGCAGGGTGAAAGACAGCCTGGACCAGCAGTAGTCTTTACCCACGCTGTGTGGACAAGAGCTCGTATATCTAGCTCTTTAGTGGTATTTCTTTCAAACCATGCTTATCCTGACATGCTCCTGATACGCTTACCCTGTCCAGTAACAAGTGTGTGGCTGTATCACCAATGTGTTCCAACTTCAGCTGTGTCGATGGGCTTTTTACAACTCCCTCATTCCTGTTCATATTCATTCACATAATTTATCTCGATCACTTCTAATCCTCCAGTTTTTCAATTTTCAAAGCTCTTACATATTCGTTGGTTCCTCAAATCCCGATTTAAATGTTATTCTTAAAAAGAACTTCATAAACAACCAGGTTTTAAATGTAATATAAAATAATTTCTTTGTAGTATTGAAACTATCACTTCATCATTAACAAATAATCTATCATTCCAAGTACTTCATAATTCACAGCCATACAAAGTTCAATAGTGGAAACATATTATACAATAAATTGACATCTCCATTCATCCAAAAATACTTCATCTTCAGACACATTCAATCTCCATTCACACAAAATATTAAATAATGACATTAGGAATTAAAACTATTAAGTAAAAGACATTACTCCTTTTAACATACAAAAATTTTATTTAAACTTTCTTTTTCAAAAAACATCCTTAAAACTATATTTAAAATTTTCATACAAAGTTTACAATAAACATTTAAAGAAATTTCATGTTTTACAAAAATCAAGCTTTCATAACAAACACTTACTTTATAACATTTATATACTAAAACAAAGTTATTTACATCTTAACACTATTACGTATTACTCTACAACAACATTTAAAGAAATTTCGTATCTTACCAAAACACTGACTTTATATACTAAAACAAAGTTTACAACAAATTCTTATAACTATACTGTACAACACTTCATATTTTACAAAAACATTCTTCTTCTTTATATATATGAACAATAGTTTACTTTAGTAAAACAAGAACAAAATTATATACAAAAAAAGACAAATGATAAAAAATTAAGAACAATCTTGATCGATACGGATGTCGTCTTTCCTATAAAACTAACTAAATACATTGATTATGTACATTCTATGACACATTATTGGAGCGTTTGTAAAGATGCACAGAGTGGAGCATTCATATGTCAAGTCCAGGTATTGATTTAGCAGACACCTACACACACCAACGATGGCCTATAACACACTGGTAGGACTTTGTATTCGTAGATTTCAATTGATCTTATGTCACGCTGTGAAGAGAACCAGAAGGCATAATGTAGATAATTTCTTGCTTGAATGGTGACAAGGTGTATTGGGTCGAAGACAGATTCGATACAGTTATGAAAATAGCTGTTATCATGCATTGCAGTTAGGCACGCAGGTAGAAATATCGATGCTTATGCAGCGGATGCTGCAAACATCTGTAGATGTTTCGGACAGCTGTGGTGTTCCCTTAGGATATTGAGTCTGTGCTGCTATATGTGGTGCTGGCAGCTGGTCATCATTGGTGGTGTGGTGCTGCCAGTTGCGGTGTAGGTGGCAGGGCTGTATTTATTGTGGTGCTGTAACTAATGTTATGGGGAAAAAATTACTTAGGGATTTTGTAGAGCTCCCAGGATAACGTCGATACTCCATCTGCTTGAATGTAGCGCTTATTGTCCAAACCCAAAAACACTACCTTGGTCACACATTCAGCGTACACTTTGTGACCACGTGAATGAAAGTTATATTGGTTCCCCAAAACCCTGGTGTAATTTTTGAGGCAATCTCGATAATCCTTGTAACGGATCTTCTGCAAGATATTAGATTTTACGCCCTTTGCCTTGTTTATACACTGCTCATTCGCAACAGTGTATGCATAAAGTTTGGGATGTAAACCCATGAAATGTGTGACTATACGGCCAGCACATCTTTCATAACTCCGGTATGGCCTTTGTTCTCGTGGGTTATCGAGCACATAGTTATATGTATCAAACCATGCTTTTAAATCTGGGGTAATTACTTTAAACACATTACCGCAAGCAACAGAATATGTTAATGAATCGGAATCGCAATACAGGAGGTACAAGGCTGGCGGAGGAAGTATGGTACACATGTACTGATAATGAAAATCATATGAGGTTAATTTTGAAAAGTCAATAATGGCAACACCAGTATACAAAGATTTGTTAAACATAACAGAACTCTGAAATTTCGATCAGGAACAGATTTTCATCGATTATTTGCCTTTCCTGGAATGTAGGATGACCTATCAGCTCTGCAGCCATGTAGATTGTGTCATACCTGAAAACAACTCTTATGTCCCTTTTCTGGTGGACATCCTGCAAAGATTTTCCATATACTGAATTATTCATCAACTTAAAAAATATTTCTCGAATTCGTTCGCAGCCTGAACACACTTCTCAATGTTAAATTCGATGTACTGCTCCATCCATGCCTTCTGCTCAAAGTGCAGAACGTTATGGACAGAGTCAAGTTTGGCCCCGTACATCAAATAGTGCTTCAGTGTTTCCACATATATAACATATTTCTTTTGTGGCACGAGTGTTATAAGAAGTTTTTAATGTGTGCCGTTTGGATATATGCCAGTTACTGGGGCCAAAGGCAGATCTGATAGAGCATCATGGCATTCTTCTGGAAAAGACAAATTCACTTCCTCGAAAAGCATGTGTCACCGTCATTCACAGTGGTCACGAAACCCCATGATGTAAACACGTCAGCCTCAACCCACCCAAATTTACCAATCAGAAGTTTGGATCGCATCGTGTGACTATACAGCCCGTTCACATCGAAATAACATACATATTTCGATGCCTCAATGGGATCGTAATCTTCACCCATGTAAACATTATTGGCTTCCACATGCCGTCCAGAAACCTGAGTACTGCCGCCCCTAACCTCACAGTCTACAAAAAATGTATGTCTGGGCTGGTCAACAACTCTAGCCATGCACGTGCAATTGAAATTAAAGCATGCCATGAAAGAGACGGAGCTGTGATGTACATGGTAGGGTCAAGACTGTATTGAGCCAAACATGCGGTCCTGAAATTCTCAAGAAAATCTGCCAGTAAACAAGTGTCCACGCGTAAATAGTTAATGGCATACTGCAACAAGTTTACGCAGTTGAACACATCCCATGCAGCTTGAGCATGAATTTAATCCTCATCACTAATGCCTTCGTCTTTCATCACATTATGAAGTGCATCCTTTGGTGGGAGTGACGTGCACATCAGACTTTCTGGCGACTTGATTAAGTCATAAGGAAAAACTCCCTTACGATTTGCAAGTTCAAATTGGGTGTTGTCTGGAAACATGAGTGGGTGATACTCAATTGCGCAGTTTGTAAATTACCTGCCCAAGTTTTCAGAGAGGTACTCATGATCTGGAATGAATCAATAAAGCGTAATTTAAAATATTGCACCTTTCTGTTTAAATCAATCCCATTGGGAATTTGTTTGGAAATACATTTGTATTTCTCTAGCGTCATTACAATCACCTGAATTTTACAAGGGTTTTCGTTTACCATGGTTACATTGGGTTGTGTTACGTGACGTTCAGCCAAAGGGTTTATAAGAAAGTGAGCATTATAATTCTGCAGGTTATGAAAGACAATGACAGGAAGTCTCTTAGGCAGTCTGAAGTTGCATTTATTATGTGTGCGACATCTGATTTTGTCCATCAGATGGTCATGATTGACCATAAAATCATCTGTACTGATCTTCTTCTAACTAATGTGATGACATTTCTTAGCCACCAACCTAGCTTCATCAGCAGTGGTTTTTGGCTTTATCGGAACAATGACTCTGTAAATTCCTCCAACGCACTTTGTTAATTCAACTAATTTATCTACTAATTGGTAAATACAATCAGCACCCACAAACTCAAAGTAGTTAGATAAACTCGGATTGTATGAAAAGACCAACAAAATGCTACAAGCATATGGAACATGTTGGTTGATGGTAGTTGTATTACCCATTATGTCATTAGGTAAGCAAGTGAACAAGGGTTTCAGGCAACTTTCAACATTGCAACAGGCAATGAAACTCAATCACTGCTGTTTGCTGTAATCCTTAAATTCTAAGTACTAGTTGGCCCCAGTAGGGAAAGTACTGTGAATAGCCTTCTGTTGCTGGCAAAGCATAGTGTGACTTGCAAGTTTCTCCTCACTAACAAAGTACTGGAGACAATAATCGCAAACATGTATTCTGTGTTGTAGCTCACTCAGCTGACTACCAACCAGCATTACCACTAGTGAAAATTGCCAAAATATTTACGAGGCAAGCATAGCGTACAGGAGAAATACGCATTGATAAGATAACCCCATATTTTTCTCACAATTTTTGACAATTATATTGCTATCTTTTTCCACCACACAGTAAACATTTATAGAAATAGAGTTGTTCTCGAACTTACGAATATCCTGTATGACTACAGGTGTCGACAGACCTTCAGTATTCAAAACCTCCTGAAGTTTTGGATATGAAGTTAATCTCTCGGCATGTTGAGCAGCAGGAAACAAAGATACTGTGATAGCGTATTGGAAACACATTCCCTCTGAACCACACACACTAAACTCCTCCAGTCTGTTTGTCAAGTAAGGCTTAATTGTCTCATTATAAATTATGCCCACATCGGATAAATTGAGGACAGGGAGGGATTTGCTCTGAAAATAAAAATTTCTGTAGTGCCTTCCTCTGCTGTGAGGGATTTGGCGTACTTGCACACTACAGTAATGCTAATTCTGAGAAAAATGAGATAAGTCAGCATCTGTGTTAACCCTCTTGTTACGTATTCATGCGTCAGTTAGCCTGCTGGCGAACACCATGGCCAAAAGCTCATTTGTGAGGTCTGGCAACGTCTACTGAAGCTGAGGAAGTGTAAAATGAATTATTTTCCATTTCCCTAGACAAAATCTGTCTAACTAACTTGGAACTCGCTTGTAAGATGGACGAAACACTATCTGAATCACACAAATTTCCATGTCAGATAGACACAAATCATATAACAAGAGATCGACCTTTTCGTATTTGGGGGAAGTGGACCCGATTTTACCTGTTGTTGTTGAGAGTCTTTCCATGAGTGATTCCATGTCCGAATATCTTACTTAAAGATTGTCAAGCAAAATATTGAATCGCCTCCTCTTAGACGAAGCGACAACATCTTGACAGCTTGTACTAGTTGGTCTTTCCATCTGTGATTCAAACTGTGAATCACTTACAAAAAGATCATCCAACAAACTGTCAATGATTTGTCATATGTGTTCACTCAGTGTCACTCCTTCCTAATTTTTTTGTTTCCTGTTACAATAATTTCAAGACCACAATAAATGTAAAGTGCTGCATCATGCTGGAAAAAGAAAAAGTCACTATATATTGACTTACCACAATGTATCGATGTATCTGTAAATATAATATTTGTTAGTAATATCCTAAACAGAGGGCAACAATTTTACTTAAATGGCTTTGTTTTAAAAGTGGATTTTCAATAATATGTCAATTTTCATGAGGGAGCTAATAATAGTTTTCAACAGCACGCACAACATGTTTACAAAACATACTGGGACATGACTATAGAAAGCCTTGTGGCAGCTTCAGGTAACTAGCCGATGGTGGAGCGAGGCAGTGTGAGGCGAGTTGTGGGAAACACTATGGAGAGTTAGGTGGGTTGGGAAAACAAACATGGAGCACCAACTTATAGACTCTCTCCCTTTCCCCCGCACTGCTCAGGCAGCATCCTTCCCTGTCTCACTCCACTGTGTATGCACCATGGTTGCCTGTGGAGTGCAGCCAGCAGAGATGGTCACCACTTCCCCTCCACTACCCCTCCCCGACTCCAGCTAGCAAAGAGGCGAGTTTCTTCAGTGCTAGTCTAATATACACTGTGCTGAGAGACACGAGACCTGTTTTTCCCAGCGCACAACCTACATGTTTCATTACAAGCAAACAGTGTTTAGAATACGGTTAATACTTTAAAGACTCAACATTGTATTGAATTAAAGCAACTAATTTAAGACAAGACTTTACATATTAAATGAGATGTTTTTCCAATTTTAAAAAGAAAGTATTTCATAAAATGAGGTAAAATTACTTTTCAACATAATTTTTTTTTTCAAAAACCCATTTAATAACTATTTTTGTCTATGGAGTTTTAGTAAGGAGAATACTATTTTGCACTCTTACAACTAAACATTCAATACTAGCAATCAATGCACTTATGTAGTAACTAAACATTTAATACACTCAAGTACCTACTAAAAACTAAAAATAAAAAATTTCTTTTTATACTTTGTCAAATAACATACAACTAATTAAGCAAATAAAATACAATCCACTTACAACTACTCACCCCTCTCAAACATCAAAACCACATACATTCATGCATCACCATTCTGAGTAGAGAGAGTTGTATTGTGATACTGTCAAGCCTTCTGTCCATTGTAAAGATAATGGCAGTGTCCAACTTTTTCTCTACTCCATTATTCACACCCATTCAAACATCAAACCCACCCAGAATCTCTTCAATACTACTTACAAACTGAATTTAAAATAAAATTCCCACCCAATTCCCACAGTTGTTAGATTTACTCATGTCCAAACATCCATCATTCTTTCAACCTTCTCCATAAAAAATCATTCTGAACAAAATTAGGAGCAGGTCTATGCGACCTCCAGATACGTGAGGCGCATCTGGCTTAGTTCTTCATATTTTTTAACTGTTCCATAATTAACAGCCATTCAAATATCAAACCCACCCAGAATCTCTTCAATATTACTTACAAACTGAATTTAAAATAAAATTCCCAACACACTTTCATTAATTACACAGTCGTTAGATATACTCATGTCCAAACATCCTTCATTCTTTCATTCTTCTCCATACAAATGATTCTGAACGAACCTAGGAGCAGGTCTATGCGACTTCTGGATACACAAGGCACATCCAGCTTAACCCTCTATATTTTTTAGCCGTTCCATAATTCACATCCATTCAAACAGTTAACCCTCACAGAATATCTTAAAAACTACTTATAAACTAAAATTATAAATAAAAATGTACTCTTTGGCTTATTATAAACAAACACATACCAAAAGTTTAACTAAATAAAATAAGTCCCGGTAGAAATTCAAATTTTTTAAAATAAATACACGAAAATGTTAACTAAATTAAAAATGTATAAGTAGAAATTTAAAAAAAGTTGTTACAAATAGAGAAGAAAGTTAAACTAAATTAAGGAAATCTTGGTAGAGAGACAATCAAACTGAAAAAGTTTTAACAAATACTGGAAAATAATTTATACGAGCTTTTAATCACCAAGTAAAACTAATTATGAATACTCCTGGCAAAAAGACCATACAAATTTTAAAATATTTACATGATAATTAAATGCAATACTTTAATGAAACTAACAATTTACAAAATATTAACACAATATTAAACAGTATTAAAAGCTCTAAATGTTGCCACTATTTACTTATATAAAGGTAGTCGGCGAGCAAGGCCTGAACCCCAGTTCAGGCATCTGAGGCCAGCATTGCGCATATCTGGTCAGCTAGACTGGCAGAAGAGCTGAACGGGTCCGCTGGTCGGTTAACCGGCACACCATCACGTGAGATGCCGCCAGATCCCAGCAAGCGGTAGCCGGCCGACAGGTCCTCCAAGTGTGGTAGATTAAACCCCTAAGAGCTCAGGAGTAGCTTCGGAGGTGGGGCTGAGACTGGTTCGCAAGCACACACCAGAGAGGAGGTCCTCACTCCATGTTGGTTGATTAGCAAATGAGGAGGTCCTGGAAGGACCTCCTATATATACATATATGTCAGACACTTTCCCTTGTCGAATAATTTATATGTTGCTATTCGAATCAAATCTACTTCAATCAAAGAATTAACATATTATAAATGGTTTTAGGTAACATTTAACCAAATTTAACACAAATTTAAATAATTAAAAAGGGCCATTTCATGATAGGATGTGTTTTTAACCTCTGGTGTGTGCACTTTGGAATGTAATGTGAAATATCTGTATTTATTTTGAATAAGCAATTAGATTTCATTTGAATTGAAATCTTATTTACCAGTTTCATACACAAACAATTGTGATTACAACACAATATTTTTAACCCAGAATTCAATGCATTTTTTACTATAGAAACATTTTTTACACACACAAACAAATTTCTGTTTCGAATATCATTTAATTATATATTTTTAGTGAATTATAAAAAACTATACATGTTTCATTGATTATTTCTTCACAGAATTTTATGATACATCTATTATTTTTAACAGTTACTGACTTACAAACTAGGTTAGAATAAAACATGCCTTACCTGGGATTCGAACCCAGAACCTCCATACTATAGCATAATCTAACTACTCTACAGAAGTCGGTGAAAGAATTAACTATTTTTTGTGTGAATAAGGTGTGTTGTGTTGTAAAATAATAGTATGTTTTCAGCAGACATATTTTCTTGGATACAGTTTCAAATATTTTTATTTGTTTTTAACCAGTATTTTTTCATCTGTCTTTTTAATTACAATACTAGTTTGTTTTTTGCACTATCATTATTAATGTTTATTTCTCAATATTATTCATTTCTTAGGAAAACAATTTTCATTTCACAGTTTGAAAGGGGAGAGGTCAAATAAACATATGAATTAATTAATTTTCAAACATAAATTTATTGACAAACTGTTTCAACAATATTTGCAAGTACAGGTTGTTTCAAAATGCACACAAGTACAGGATATCTCAATAAATATGTATACGTTATTTTTTAAAGAAACAAACATAGCTTCCAAATTATAGCACCAGTTAGTATAGCATGTTACACAAATTTATGTACAGCATTTTTACTATAGGATTTTACAAAATATATATCACATTTTAAATTTATACAATCATAGTTACCAAATATTTTAACACAAGTTATAAGCTATTCACAACTTCAGTACACAATGTTTTCATACACTTTTGTAATATTGGATCTAAGTCCTCTTCTTGAACTCTACTCTAGCTAGGTTTCGACATAGTGTGAGTGAATGGCTCCAATAGTAAATGGAAGAGGTGTTGTTGCAGTCATGAAGAACACAGGACATTTAGCGTTATCATTGCATTGAATCAATTCTTGACTTTTTTCGTCACCTAGGGGAAAATAAATCACTTTAAAATGGAACACACTATCACAAGTTTCTATTATATTAGACTTTCCTGGTTTGACACTAACATAATGGTTTCCAGGATTAAAATACATGCTTCTCATCTGCAATCCAACACTCGACTGAGAATAAATATTAAAGAGCAATGTATGTATATTGAAAAAAAATTATCTTCTATCATTTAAAGTTAAACAGTGATTGCAGACATACTTTATTTTTTCTAGTTTTATTGCTCGATGTATGTAACACTTTGATGAAACACACCCAGTACATAATAAGTAACCAAACTCTTTGTTATCATGTATCATTCTTCAAAATTCTCAAATGACGTTAATTATTTACATTATAAATAACATGTTTCAAACTTTGTTCTTCCTCACAAAATGTTGTTACAATACACTCGCCCTTAGTTTTAAAGGTAACATTTTTCTCTAATCTGTACGTTCTGAACTGATTTACAAGACATTTCAAACAGTTGCAGTTAGTTAAAATTGAATCAAAAGTGAAATAAATGTTTGTGAAATAAATGTTTCTGCTACATCACATCTTTCATCAAATTGTGAGAAAAGTACCGATTTCGATAGAGCTCCTCGAGTCAAGAATCCCTTTAGATATTCAGTTAACGACCATAGTCCATTCTCTCATGGATTTACTAATTTTTTATCATTGACATCTTAACATCCGATCCTTCTATCCCATTTAACAGTAGGAGGTACAGGCATTATGTTCTCTACCAAACTAAGTTTCCATTTAGATTGGGACATTTTTTCAGCTTAGTTTTCAAACAAACCTGTAAGAAAACAAGTAAAGTATATTCCTGAGTAAAAAAATATATTTTCTTTTGCATAGGACAATACATCATTATTTACTTAATTTAACAGCAAATAAAATATGTTACCAGGCAGTAGATAAACATAAAAAATAATGAGACACCACTAAAAAAATCAAACAAAGCATTATACATTGCTAATAATCTTTGCTCTAATTAATTTTATTATAACTGTTGATTTGAATTATTTCTGCTAAAACAAGCAGTTTTGTAAAAACGTCGAAAATATGTTTTTGCTACTCAACACTCTTTAAAAAAATACAAGCACCCATACAGTTTTCCATAGTCAACGATCCAACCTTAACGAAATCTCATTCCAATAGACCTTATCACCAAAACAGCAATTAAAATTTTCCAATAGAAAAAAAAAAACATTCTAACTATCAATACTCGCAGATATCATGCCACACCACCCATTTAGAAATGCCATAACATAATTTAATAAAAAAAACATACTATCATAACATACTTTCAGAACATACCAATTACCCAACCAAATATTCCAAATATTGACCAGCCATACTATCACACTATACCACCCATTTGCAAAGACACATTAACATCAAAACTTACATGCTATACCATACCAACAATATATATTATTCATCAAACTATTCATTACGACTAACATCAACATATGGACAGATTACTCAATCTGACATTACCCTACACTCGTACTATCTCATACTGTCTCTCAATAATATGGAAAATATTAAAAACGAAATACTTATCATCTATATCATCATCCATCGTCATCATATAATCATAATATCATCATCATCATGCAGACATACTTCATCTTCAGTCAGATACAATCTCAAACATCCAATATAGTGTCAAAGCAATTGCTACTAAAAGTGAATAACATATCCCATCTCACATCAATTAATAGATGTTTCCCTTCCTTTATTCACAGAGGACTCTTTACTGGAAGCAATAATTTCATCAAACAGTCTCATCTAATTACAGTCTCTTCTCAGTCTCTTCTAATTACAATTTAAATTTTGTCGTAGAACGCCATCTCGATAGCTATGGAAATCATAGCTTACTATTATTTTGTATGTATCAAGACATTGAATACAACTAACAGGAAGGGGAAAAAATGCATATTTTATGTTAAAATGAATTGAAAACAATAGTTTTCGATACACTTTAGCTTTATTTTACAAACTTATTAAAAATACATAGTATTACACACATACACTCAAACATATTCTACATTAAAAATATTTGCGTTTTACTCTAATTTTATAGAACAAATCTTATTGTGAAAGTCAAGGTACACATATGCAGGTCTTGTACGAGAAATCAAACAAATATTTACTAGCTTCATGTTGTCCGGCGCTAAAGCTACTCGTGAATGTCATGCAGCAATACTTGCACTCACTTTCCAATGATCGACAAACAGTACCTTTACACTTCTTCTTATGTATATATAGGATATCACTACGAGTAAACATAGCATCGCACTCATCACAGTGGAACAACTGGTATGCTGGACTGAACAAACAATGGCTCAATTCATGTCGATGTGCATGACATCTTATCAAAGTATATTCAAAATAGCAACATTATTTCTATACTTCTTCTAGAGACTCTTCAGAGACCCTTGTTGACAGTGTTACAGATGGTTAGTCTTCAACAATTGTTGCCATTTTCATATTATAAAAGTCTACACTATAGCTAGATGATTTCACTCCTGACGATCTGCCTTCCATCACAAACATTGAAGAATTGAAAACATTCATACAGGATGCACGTTTATATACTGTTTTCACAACAGAACAATTGGTTTATGTGTGACTCGAGCTCAGTCAGAGAAAGAGATCTCTTACTCGAACGATAAACGAACTGCGAATGACACCATCTACACTATCTTAACACAAGTTTTATTAAAAAATTATTTGTCAGATGTGAAATTCGAACCCACGCTCTCATACAGGGAACCAGGGCTTAAATCTGGCATCTTAGACCGCTCGACCTACCCAACAACTGCAGAAAACATTTTATTATAATGAGAAGTGTTAACCTTTTCCTTAATTGAAATTGGGATCTTAACCTTATGTTCAAAATCTACTACATAAAACAAAAAGAAACATAATTTTTAGCAAAATTTTAATTTCGCAGAAAAAATCATAAGACCTTCGCGATTGGGAGCACTACGAAAAAACCCAAAGACACGTTCATCCAGAAGAAAACATGTCATATGTATAATCCTATCTTTTATATATAATAATATATAATCCTGTCTTATAGATAATTAGGGCCTATATATAATCTTATCTTACGGATAAATATATATAATCCTATCTTACAGATAATTATATATAATTCTAAAATATATATATTCCTAAGTTAAATCTCAATAAAAAAAATCTGAAAATAATTCTGGGATAGGGAAAACATTATATATGTAAGTTTATATATATACACTTAAAATGTTAATCTTAAAAAGAAAAAACTTATCGCTGGCCTGTGTCTCTGGCGTTGGTTGGTAGAGCAGATGGCAGGGATGCTTGTGTTTCGGCTGGTCTGAACTCTATATTTTCTGTAAACTTGAGTTATGGTGGTCGGTATGGTTCCTGCTCGCGAGTGTATAAGTATCCAGGTTCCAGTTAGGAAGCTTAGTTTAGTAGTGGCAGCCATGTAAGACACTTCGTCTCTGCTCGTGTAAGCAACTGAAATATAATATGGAGCCAACGGTTACTGGTTCATCAACACCTGAGGTTGGCACAGTGCTATCGAATTCTTTGGATGAGACACCTGTGGCAGCATCGCCATCGACTTCTTCGGATGGATCACCTACAGCAGTGCCTTCGACAACTTCGTCAAGACTTCGTTGTTGCTACTGTGACAAGATATTTGCCTACTGTAACGGTGCTAGGAAGCATGAAATAACTATTTTTGTGAAGGGACCTTCCTGTACTACGCAGCAATGCATTAAGTGCAAGTGTCTGTTTGAACGAGGCGATAAGCTGAAGAGACATAGCAAGAACTGCAAAGGTCGAGTTCCAGCAACTAAGAAGAAACGACATGTACTAGCTATTGGCGAAACCACATTGAACAGATCCTACCCGAAACAAACTGCATTCGAGGGTATTTAAAAAGACTATGTGATTGGAAATAACTTTGTAGGTACGAAAGACATGTGTACGTACCTGGACCACATTAAGCAAAGGATAACAAATCAATTAACAGAAGAAGTTTAAGAAGGTACCATAAAATACAATGTTTGACTGGAGTGTACCTATGAAAAGCCTCAGCCTTTGGACGAAGCCATCAGTCGCCGAGCATTCAAGACTGCGAATCAAGCACTGTACAATGTTGATAGTATCCTAGGGGTTGTAGAGGTCTTGAGAGAAAAACGTTGCCGTGAAGAAGAAACATATATGTGCAAGGGTTCTGGTTGGATGCTTACTAGCGTAGACTGCCTTGTGCTGCATATAAGCAGAGTATATATTCCCTAAGTGAAAAGTGAGCATGCTGGTGTTAAGAATGCTGTGGAAAAATTTAAGGTTTCTAGTTTTTTGTTTGTAGTCTGAAGTGTATGTATATGTATGTATGATATATATATATATAATATAAATAAGAAAGTCTTCAATTTCTCACTGGTGTTATCTGCCTGATATATAGAGAATATTATGGTGCTTGGCTTATTCACATATGCATAAATTGAATAAAATCCAAGTAAGATGGTTATGTCTACAAAAATAGTCGAGGCAGTGAATAATTAACATTGTCTAATATTTAGACTTGAAGAGAGAAGACCTGAAATTAAATTGAGAGAACTTTCTTTCTGTACTGCTCTACATACAATTTCAGTACAACTTAAAATTAAATAAATTTTAAAATATAATAATGAATACAGTTTTTTAATTCTCTTAATAAACCTATATCGTAGGGTCACCAGTCTGTTATAAACATATCTTGTTAAAAAAGTAAAATATATTATTTTGAGCTAATTACTATAGTTATAAAGAGTTTAAACAAATAAAATTCCCAGGGTTAGAAATGTAACTTGCAAACTAAAAATTTCGTGTGCCTTCCTCCTAAATGTCTGTAAATATTCACATGCTTACGAACCCGACTTGCTTTGCTACAAAATTCTTTAAAAAGAATACACAAAAAACTTTCAATGTGAGTATATGCACATAATATAATTTAATATTCAGACTCTGACTAAAAAATAACAATACATTATAGTACAGTACATCGCGTGCTTTTAAACAAATTAAACAAAAACAACTTCAAAATATTAGTATTCATAAACTATATATACACTTATTGAAAATAAGTATAACAAAATGTTTAATACATTAATGAAATTTTGCCAGGGAATGCAGCTTCTATATTTGGATACTTACATGGAACTTTTAAGCAGTTATTTTGGCACGAGATAGGTTGTCCAGTGGCTACTGTGCCTTCCTTCTAACCAAAAAGTCCTGGGTTCAAATTCCCGCACTTACGTGAGAATATTTATTTTTTAAATGTTACCAGCTGTCATGGTAAAGTGTGAAATTTATATATTTAAAATTTTTAACGATTTTTAGATTTAAAATGCATTAAAAATACATTTTACTGTATTTTTCAAAGATTTTCTTCGGCATTTTTCAAATAAATTAAATAAATTTAAATAAATTCTACTTATTTATAAATTTATCACTTCATAGATGACTGATTAGCAAGGCTGCACAGCAGCGCGAGTGATCGCTTAAGTACACATGCACTAGGTTTGGAAGTCATTGGGCTCACTCCCTTTCCTGTGCGGTGCTTGCTTACGTCACTGCACGCGCATGTCACAGCTGGCGCATCTGCTCTGGCGGACCTGTATGCGCGTGCGTGCATGCGTGCATAGTTACAAGGCCAGTCGACTTAATTTTCGTACAAAAGTAAAAACAAATTGAATAAAGTAAAATATTTTTAAAATATTGGATTTCAAGAAAATAAAGTATTAAAATTCGAATATTTTTTACAAAGTCTTGCCTGGAATGTACTTTACAATAATCTTTTATATAACTTCTCCCGTAGGGAAAAATTAAATCTTTAAATTCATAAATAAATATACACACCGACGATTCACGCACTCAAACAAGTGATTAAGAAACTATGTATACTATGGAGTGGAGCAAATGCGACTAATTGAACGAAAGTGAGAGACAAGAGAGAAAGGAAATAGAATGAAACAGCAAAAAAGGGAGCACTCCGAGAAAACCTACAGAATGATAGAGAGACAAGAGAGAAACATATGAAATGAGTGAGAGAGAAACAAAAGAGAGAAAGAGAGAAAGAGATTGAATGAGCGAGGCAAGAGAGAAAGAGAGAGACAACATGGAATTATAGAGCATGAAAAAACAAGACAGAATGATGGTATGATATCACGATCGTATGCGCCTTGAAAATAAGAGTCCGGTGATATACAACACTTAGTACTTAAGCCTGTAATTATTTTAATAATAAAAATGTATTTAATTTTATTTAAAATTATTATTAAAATAATTTTATTTATTTATTTTTGTGTACGCTAGAAGCATTAAGGAAACAAAAAAAAAACCTTAAAATCTGCTCGTTTTTATGAAAATGGGGCTTCCTTCTTCACATTCTAGGGCATGGCTTTTTTTGAGGAAAAATCGGGAAATTTTTAGGGAAAAATAAGGAAAGTTTTAAGGAAAAATGGGAAATTTTAAGGCTTTTGTGGGCTAAAACGTTCTGACGAAAAAAAAAAAAAAAAAAGGGCCAAGCCATCAGTTTGATGTGCAAGAACCTGCTAGCTTCTCGAGCCTCCGAACCTCACACTGCACCTTGTATCCTGGAGTCTTAATTATCTATGTACTTATATGTTTGTAATACTACAAGTTATAGCCTTTTATTATAACTTATATTATTGAGAAGTGAACACGAAATTATTTTTTTTCCTCTAGGAAACATTTCTGATGAATTGATTACAGAGAATATTTTTAAAAAGATTTAAAAGTACAATTAAAAAAAAAAAAAAGTAACTTCACTAACACAGGGACCAGAATCCACACACCTTGTATTATTAACCCGCAACTTTAACCATAAGACCAACTTGGTTTATGAACTTAAAACTTATTTTATAATAAATATTTATTCCAAATACTTATAAAATATTAAGGAAGTTTCTGGATTTAAAAGAATACATTAATTTTATTTTAAAGAGTTCTGTGTAACTAGGAAACATTAACAGTTAATGACTTATACGGTCGCGTTTTCTTGAAATTGTTTTATTATTGTTATTATTATTACAATTATTTGAGTTGTTTAAAGTGTTTTACGTTATTTTAACTTCAATACATTTCTAATACATACAAATATGTATTTTTAGACGCAACTATACTTTACATCACCCATAGTTTTTGCACAAACAGCTATAGGTATACGGTTTTACGTTGTTGATTGTCCGCCATTTTGCTGGAGCTCGTTGACGCGTGTCAGCATAGAACAAACATTTATTGAGGTGTATTACAAACACGGCCCTTGTAGTTTTACAAAAAAAAAAAGTTTATATTGTTACAAGCATTATTACAAACGATTTCAAAGTAAAAATTACAAATTTTATTTTACAGTGCTTGAAACAGCATTTAATTTTCAATGTAACGCTTTCAACAACATAGCATATAAGTAGTAAGAATCTGTTTCCATTACTCCGAAAAAATGCTGAGAATACTGTGTCTCTCCTAGTTAGAACTCACCTAAGGTAAGGGCACTCAACAATTTGTGATTATAACATACTAGCTATGAATTATCATATAGCGCACTGGTCTCTGTGAATCATGGCCAACGAAGTGTGGTTACGAGTTGGTTGCCTTACCCGAGGTGGTATGTTCTACATAAGAAAGGAACCCATAAATAGCTGATAAAAGTTGCCAAGAGTTTTTACAACCGCACTGCTATTGTAATCAAAGACAATGACGAAGCCACAGAGCCGATAAGCATTAATCAAGGTGTAAGACGAGGTTGTTACCTGTCGCCCATTTTTAAAATCTATATTTAGACAACCTCATTAAGGACTGGAAGAAGAATTTACAAAGAGGTAAAAAACTCAACCTCAATAAACGGTTTTCCGCTGACAAGGCTATCATAAATTCTTCGGAAAATGACTCACGGAAGCCATTCACCTTGCAAAATGTTATAACAACTAAATATAAAGAAAGCGAAAACTTAAGTACGTACTTGATTTTAAAGTAAAAAATCATAACCTATAAATTTTTTTATAAAATTCATACCAGAACAAAAACATGGTACCTTGGATGTTATATCGTAAATGATGACAATAAAAACACCGAGAACAAACTATATTCCATTCGCGTTTACTTCAAATTTTTCTGAAGGCCAGCTAAAGTTCTACTTCCTAAATGCTCCCCCGTCTCATGCAAACAAAGCTTAACCGAGTCTTAGAAAATTACACTAAAGAGGCAACGCGCCACTATTTCTTCCTAGGCATTACCACACACACACAGACCTATCTTCTCACAGTTTTTAATTATATTAAATATAAAGTAAAGATTATAATTTACAGATAAAATACAAATAAAATATCAGTTTAACCAAAAATGAGGAATCTTTTATTCCCTTCTGAGGTAACAAAAGCATAAAACGCTTGTGATACATGGCATGTTTAGGAAACAATAAAATATGTTTTACATGGGGTGTTTTTTCAAATGTCTGATTCAAAAAGTGTGAAGAAACAGCGAATAGACTATAACAACTTTTCTAAGAATGTGCAGAACAATCAGAGCTTCTGGACATTACCGCACAACAGAAACAAGTTAAATATTACAGAACTATGGCCAAACATACCGTCTTATATGGCAGTGAAACATGGCACGTAAAATTATAGGGGAGGAACAGACTCTAAGCTATTGAAATGAAGTTTCTCCAAGATGTTACGGCTTGCACAAAGTTATATCTAATAATAGCTTGAGTCAGTCCTACAATAAATTAATACATCTGCTCTAAGGAATAAAACTGAATAACATAGATAAAGGATGGAAAAAAAAAGACCATTGCTTGCCAAATCTTTACAGTATCATCTATACGGGGAAAGATATGGGACGACCTAGGAAGAGTTATATCGATTGTTCGGAACAAACAAAACTGCATAATCCGTGAAGGAGTTAATAACAAAAATAAGAGGGAAATTTTTGAATCGTGAATTTACTGCATGCTTACTAATGTGTTGCTAAAGGCTGTTTACGTTAAAGTGAACACTTTTGAAAACCCTGCTTAAGATCTACCTATATACACATTGTGTATTTTCTCGCCTTATGTAAAATTAACATTGCCATGGGCCTCATCACTTTATTCATGCGTCGGTCAAGTGAAACTGCGAAATCATTAGAAAAGTAAATATTGTATAAATCTGCTGATTTTTACACTTCGATGAATAGAAAAATTCATAAAGTGAGAGAAATAATTTAAGTTATCACAAATGGTTACCTAATACTTTTTGTTCGACGTTAATATATGGAACTACTTTCCCCTCCATCGTTACATACTTTATTGTACACATGTCACTCATTGCGCCCGTCAAAATATTTGCAGACAGGACAGTGCCTTTTTTTATACGGTTGATTTCAAAAGTGCTCACTTGATCGTGAACAGACTTTATCATGAAAATTGTCAAGACGTTTCACAGCTACCAACAGAAGTATGTCGTTGTGCCAACCACAGAGGTGTAACTGTCTGTAAGCCAGCTTCCCTGGTAAAGTATACGTGTGTACCACTTTTAGGTTGCTTTAGTGTTCAAGCTGACAAACAATTGGCCTATTGGCACAGAGCGCGTACATTAAAAAGTCACTTATAATTTAGTATAGCCCATGCACAATTTTCATATAATGGATCATCTGTGTAAGTTGAATAATTATGTCAGTTCGGGGCCAAGGGATTGGAGATTCATAGCGCCGGAGCTGTTCATGCCCACTCATCCCAAATCCCCGGCGGTCTCATAGAAGTCAGTGAACTAGAACCTTATTCCCAGTGACCTTTGACCCCGAAAATAAAAAACCAAAACAATTAAAAATATCAGAAAAAATATATTAAAAAATTGTAAAAAATTCTCAAAAATTTATTATTAAAATTGTATTAAAAATTATATTTCCTGAGGTTTCCTCATCACCCCCTCACCTAAAATATTAATCGGAGGGCCACAACCCCATACCCAAACCCAGTCAGCCACCATGGTGCTGTCAGACATCGTAGCAACCATATTGGATGCAGATGACGTTGACCCCTTGACCTTGAATATACATTTATAACAACTCGAGAAAAATAAATAAAAGTCAGCAGATAGTGTATATTAAGTTACACACTACTATCACTACATTTGAAGCCAGTGACCTTGACCCAATGACCTTGAACGACCTGGAAAAACAAATCTCGAGAAAAATTCATAAAAGTCGGCAAGAATATGATGTTACAGACTACTACCACCATATTGGATACATGTGACCTCGACCTTGACCTCATGACCTTGAATGACATTGACACAGAAAACTCAAGAAAAATATGTAAAAGTCAGTGGGAATATTATATTACAGAATACTACCACCATATTGGAAACTAGTGTCCTTGACCCCATGAACTTCAATGACCTTGAAAATTAACTTGAGAAAAAACCCATCACAGTCAGCAGGCATATTACATTACACACTACTGCCACTTTATTGGAAGCCAATGACCTTGACCTCGACCCCATTAACTTAAATCACCCCGAAAACAAAAAATTGAGAAAAATATATAATAGTCATTATGCATATGTTGTTACAGACTATTGCCCCCATATTGAATGCAGCTGACCTCGACCTTGACCCTATGACCTTGAATTACCTTTACTACAAAAACTAAAGAAAATATATAAAAGTCAGCAGGCATATTACATTACAGACTACTACCTCCATATTGGAAGCCAGTGACATTAACCTTGACCCCATCACCTTTGAATGACCTTGTAAAAATAGAGAAAAGATCCATAAAAGTCAGCAATAATTTGATGTTACAGACTACTACCATCATAATGGATTCAGGTGACCTTGACCTTGACTATGACCTTGAAAACAGAAACTTGAGAAAAAGTTATAAAATTCAGCAGGCATTCCAAATTACTGACTACTACTGCCATATTGGATGAAGGTGATCTTGACTTAGACCCATAACCTAAAACCAAAAAAATAAACATTAAAAAATTATAAATACATGCATCTCACACATGCAACTTTGTTGTAGGCTATAGTCTTTTATGAATTTCTATATTCACACTTGTATTGTCCTTGGGCGAAAATATTGTAACATTGATTACACCGACACACTGTGCAGGAAGGGTTATGTAGGTAACTACACTTTTGAGGACATGTACAGAAGTCACTAGAGCACTGCTTGCAGTAAACCTGGGACCAAGGTACTGTTGAGAAATGCACTTTGCCTTTACAGGTCTCTGCCTCTCTAAGTAAACTGTCACTACGGCTGAACTTCTTAACTCACCTATCACACAAATATGACACACGACAGGGAGTCTTGGTACAGTAAAAGCACTCATGTCGCCATACATTATGGTCGAAAGTAAACATCTTATCACAGTAGTGACACTGATGACGATGCAGTGGTTCAGGCAAAGACTCGGACGGATTGTTGGAGATGTGGGCGCTGGAGCTAAAGAAGCAGGTAACGCCGGCAATGATGTTTTAGGTATCACTCTCGAAGAAGTCGATGTCACTGATAGGTACCATTAGCTCTGGAGTACCCGAATACATTGCAAATGCAGAATATGACTTATATGCAAAGATGCAGAAGCTATCCAAGACAATGTATCTTTCACGGGAGCTGCTGTCAAATTAAGCCTCTCAGCTGACCTCCCTACCGCTTATAAAATACGAGTATGCAAGCCCTATGACATCATATTGACTTTGAACCCATCGTATTACACCATTAATAAATTGCTTAGACACTGACCAGCCAAACACCGAGTTGCCACGTGATTGGAACTGAAAAATCGCATGAAGGTACAGAGATATCACATTCGGAGTTAGTCTCTGACTCCTGCCAGACCAATCCCTCCCTATATGACCTGTAATGACCTCTAAATTACCCTAATGACACTTAAATTACCCCTAATTCCAGTGCGTGCAGTGCTGATTGTGGTGCTGTTGCGATGCTAACTCCTAATGACTCCTAAATTACTCCTAATTACTACTATAGACCTCCAAATCACCTCTAAATTTTCCTAATGACCCCTAAATTAACCCCTGATTGCAATGCTGATTGCGACTGTGGGGCTGACTGTGGTGCTGATTGCGATACTGATTGCAGTAATGATTGCGGTGCTAAGCGCGATGCTAAGTGCGGATGTATGTAGGTCGCAAATTGAAATAAATTCCTCGTATTTAAAAATAAAATTATGTAGTCCTACCTTCAAAGCTGAAAGTTGGACATTTATTTAATAATCTCGCTTTAAAAAGTATATATCCAGATCCCTCGGTATACTTAATCAATTCCTGGGTAAACTGCAGTTGCTCTTTGCACTAAAAGTGCCTAGAACTACAATAGTCTTCCAACATGCTTCGCTATTGATCGAGGCGCAACTTGGACTTTGTACTGAACATTGCAGCACACCAACAGGCCCCCACCATGCTTCCCAATGCAGATCTTGGTATGTTCTTTCAATGTACCGCCTTGCACAAACAGCATGGGGCCAATACTTCATCGCGCGAAAAGGACACTTCATACCCACTGTCCTCTCATACCGGTGTGTATCTTGAATATAGTTGAAAACTCGATCGCAGAATCTGTACTGGTGACAGCCAATTAGCGATGATGCAGCTCGCGGCTGCATGATCGACGAGGTCAAAGACAGAGCTTCGTATTCACAATTCATCTTCGCAGTTTGGGAGCACTCTGAGAAAACCCAAATACTCGTTCGCCCCAGAAGAAAACACGCAGTACTATGATATAATATAGGAATATACATACTTATGTATGGAATTATATATATGATATGAATATTAATAATTATGTATAACATAGTAATATACGTAATTTTATATAGTTTTATATATAAGATGGGAATATACATAATTACGTATAGGATACATTTTATACCTGCATGTTTTCTTCTGGGGCGAATGAGTATTTGAATTTTCTCAGAGTGCTCCCATACCGCGAAGATGAATCGTGAGTACGAAGGTCTGTCTCTGACCTCGCCGATCATGGAGCCGCGACCTGCATCATCGCTAACTGGTGTCGCCAGCAACGACTCTGCGATCGAGTTTTCACCTATATTCAAAATGCATGGTGGCATGAGATAGCAGCTTGTACAAAGTGTCCTTTTCGCGCGATGAAGTATTGGCCCTATGCTGTTTGTGTAAGGCGATACATTGAAAGAACATACCAAGATTTGCATTGGGAAGCAAGATGGGGGCTTGTCGTGGTGCTGCATTGTTCAGTACAAAATCCAAGTTGTGCATCGACCAATGGTGAAACATGTTTAGAACCTGCTGTAGTTCTAGGCACCTTTATTGCAAAGTAAAAATGCAGTTTACCCAGGAAGTGATCAAATAAGGGATCTGGATATATAATTTTTAAAGCTAGATTATTAAATAAAATCTCCACCTTTCAGCTTTGCAGGTAGGACTGCATAATTTTATTTTTTAATAAGGGGAATTTATTTCAACATGCGACCTACATACTCACTGCACTTAGATCTGTAATCAATATTGCAATCAGCACCTCAATCAGCATCATACGTACTGCAATCTGGGCTCATATAAGGGTCATTCGGATTATTTAGGGGTCATTAGGGGTCATTTAGGGGTCAGTCTTGTGAGGGATCGGTCTGGCAGGAGTCAGAGACTAACTCCTTCCTACATGTGATATCTCAGAGCCTTCACGCGATTGGTCAACTGAAATCACGTGCCAACTCGGGGATTGGCTGGTTGGTGTCCTACCAATTTATTAATGGTGTAATACGATTGGTTCAAAGTCAATTTTATGTCATAGGGATTGCATACTCGTATTTTATAAACAGTAGGGAGGTCAGCGGAGAGGCTTAGCTTGACAGCAGCTCCCATGAAAGATATATTGTCTCGGCTAGCTTCTCCATCATCGCACATAAGTCATATTCTGCATTTGCGATGTATTCAGGCACTCCAGAGCTAATGATATGAAAATGCCATCGAATTCTTCGAGATTGGTACCAGCAGTGCCAATGACTTTTTCGGGAGTGGTACCTAAAACATCATTGCCGGCGTTACCTGCTTCTTTAGCTCCAGCACCTACATCTCCAACAGGCCCGTCCGAGTCTTTGCCTGAACCACTACATTGTCATCAGTGTCACTACTGTGATAAGATGTTTACTTTCGACCATAATGTATGGCGACACGAGTGCTTTTACTGTACCAAGACTCCCTGTCGTATGTCATATTTGTGTGACAGGTGAGTTAAGCAGTTCAGCCGTAGCGACAGTTTACTTAGACATACAGAGACCTGTAAAGGTAAAGTGCATTTCTCATCAGTACCTTTGTACCAGCTGCAAGCAGGTCTTTTGTGACTTCTGTACATGCCCTCAAAAGTGCAGTTACCTACATAACCCTTCCTGCACAGTGTGTCTGTGTAAAAAAAGTGACAATATTTTCGCACAAGAGCAATATGAGTGTGAATAGTATATTGAGATGCATATAATTTAAAGTTTTTTTTTTTGTTTAAGGTCACAGAGTCAAGGTCGAGGTCCCCTGCATCCAATATGACGGCAGTAGGAAGGAATGTAAAATGCTTGCTAACTTTTATGACTTTTTAAAAGTTTTTTTAGGTCATTCAAGGTCATGGGGCCAAGGTAGAGGTCACCTGCAAACAATATGGCGGTAGTAGTCTGTAATATCAAATGATTGCTGACATTTATGGCTTTCTCTCAAGTTTTTGTTTTCAAGGTCATTCAAAATCATGGGGTCAAGGTCGGGGTCACCTGCATCTAATATGATAGTAGTAGTCAGTAATATCACATGCTCGATGACTTTTAGCGATTTTTTCGAGTGTTCGTTTTCAAGGTCATACAAGGTCATGAGGACAAGGGCGAGGTCACCTGCATTCAGTATGGTGGTAGTAGTCTGTAATGTCATATGCTTGCCTACTTTTATGTATTTTTTTCGAGTTTTTGTTCTCAAGGTAATTGAAGGTCATTGGGCCAAGGTCACTGGATTTACAATATCGTGGTAGTAGTCTGTAATTCAATATTCCTGCTGACTATTACGTGTTTTTATCGAGTTTTTGCTTTCAAGTTCATTTAAGGTCATGGGGTCAAAGTCAAGGTCATTTGCATCCAATATGGTTGCTACGATAGCTGATAGCACCAAGATGGCTGACTGGGTATTGGCGAGAGGGGTGGAGGTTTCCGACTAATATGTTTGCTGAGAGCGGTGAGGGGGGAAGCTAAGGAATTAAATTTCTAAAATACAATTTAACACTTTTTTAATAATCAATTCTTTGGATTTTTTTTGGATGTTTAAGAAATTTTTGTTTGGTATTATTTATTATTTTGGATTAATTTTTCTGTTTTAAAATGGATATTTTGAGTTGTTGTTGTCTAAGGTCATGGGGGTCAAGGTTAAAGGTCAAGGTCAATTGATTCCAAGATGGCCACAGTGGATAGAGCATGAACAGCTCCGGCACTCCGAATACCCAATCCCTTGGTCATGAACCAACATAATCACGCTACTTGGGTACAGTGGCGGCTGGTGACTTTTGAAACTGGGAGGGCCGTAGCGATCCTAACTAATATCATTACAAATATAATTTTTAATAAGGCACAGTAATAAATATATTGCGTACTACAGGCTTAAGTAAGTGTAGCTTATGTAGCTAAATACAAAAAATAAGCGTGGTTGTTTTAAGAAAAATGTATCATCGCTCGATTTGTAATGGTCCACATACTGTGGCCGCTGGTTCAGATCTAATCACTACCACAGGTATGAGTTTGTTTTAAGTTTGTTTAGGTTATATGCCTTCCAACCAGTACCTACATGGCGTGGTACATTACACGAGACGAGAGATAACACAATAATACCAATTCTACCATACTATTGATGATAACTTAAATATACTAAAACAAATATTTTTAAAACCAAATACTAATTTACATAGCCTACAGTACATACAAAATTCATGTCAAATTTAAATTAGAGGATGAAAGTGGTATATCTTAATTAATATATTTGCAAAAAAAATTCATTCGTCAACCTGTACGCGCTATATAACTGGCAATGAAAATTTTATGGCATTTTTCATATGTTGCGAACATGATTTATGTATTTTAACTTTGTCTCCCAAATGTTTTAAATATTTTACCCCATTGACAGTCCACGCAAGATCATTAGGTTTCATTAGCAAAAAAAAAAAAAAAAAATTAAACAAAACAACACATTTCCAACTTCACACCCGCATAGCCAGTCCGCGAAATTGTATGTACTTAATTCGAATTTTCTCGTATACGAACCATTTACTACCTTGGTTTTGTTGTTGAATTATATTTAACTGTGGCCTTGCTGGTCCCAGATTCTATAGCTTTAGTTTAGTCTCGTAATTTAAAATCTTTGTCGTAATAAGGTTTAAAATGTTACTCACCGAATTAACAATTATTTACTAGTTTACACAACACGACATTAACCACAATTGAACCCTGCTTCTGACCGATGCTCATAGCTCATCATTAATTAACAACAAACTTATTCAGAGTATTACACACTATATTTGAAGTTCGCGCGAGTTTGAACGATATCTATAAACAAAAAATATTCTAAATAAATACAAGCATTGTTAAGAAATGTGTTTAACAACTGCAAAAGAGTGGAGCGCGAAAGTGTGCTTACAAAACATGTAGTTTTGGTAGCTTTGTCAAGTTCCAGGAAACCATTTTTTTGTTTGAGCAGGGGCACGCCCAGCTCTCTCCGATTTACAGCATGCGATTGGCTGAAAAGGGCCGAGCCCCTGAAGTCTTCCCTCCCTCCCGTAGCAACCATAGTCCTATGGTACTGTCATCTCTCTCTACTCACTTCGGGGCGAAGAATCTGCCGCCCCATCACTCGACATTTCCAAAAATATTTCTCTTGTGACAATATTTCTCTTGTGACAAGAGTCTCGTCCATCTCTAAAACACTGGCTGCGAAATAACCTCCGTATTCGTACTCGTACGCAGTATTATTTACTGTGTAGCAGATATGTAGAGGCATGCGCTCTGAGATTTTATTAGGGAGGGCTGAGCCCCGCGCCCTACAGCAGGCGCCACTGCTTGGGTATTCAGTGAATCAATGAATACAATGCTAAAATTAATTAATTTGGCAACCATCGGTTGTTATAAAGTTTTCCAGTAAACATGTCGTGTAGCAATTGTTGTATTGTAAATATCCATGGGTTACCTCTAAGGCTAAGGTTACGCTGGATCCGACTCTGACCGATTTTTCACTCATGATCGTCTGAGAAGGGTTACACTAGGAACCAACCCACTCTGACGAACTCTGCTGACGGCTGACACCGACCAAATAAGTTTTTTTTTTCGGCCGAATGTGCTGATACCTCTCAACGTTGCACAATAACTTTTGTGATATTGATGGTATCAGATGCGTGTCGACGAGATAGTATAAAACTCGCAGTGTTCTTTGTGTCAAATCATTTGTGTGAAGTGATGAAAGAGGTGGATCTCATGGATGTGGAAACGTTAATTACGTTGGTGCAAGAGAGAAAAGCTGTGTGGGATACGTCCTCAAAATTTTACCACAACAGGGAAGTTAGCAGAAAGCTATGGAAGGAAATTTCTGACATCATGAATGTTGAACATAAGTACCTACCTGTACATACCTGCCAGTAGCGTATCCATGATTTTATTTTGGAGGGGGCTCAACCACATATTTACCCGGTACTATGTAAATATTTTGTTAAATGTTCATATAGAGATTATTTCTTACAAGCTTTTAAGTAATTTGCATTGTTGGTATGTACGGTGTCTGTCCGACCTCTATGCACTGAACTGGCGCGCAGTCTGCCTGCAAAGCATTACTTTTCGTCAGGTTGCATCCCGAAGTGTGGAAGTGGCCACCAGTGTTTAACGTCACTTTTTAAATCTTTTCAGTCTCACCTATTTTTTTTTGCATCACTGCTCGTCAGGTTGCAGCCCAAAGTTTGGAAGGGGCCACTAGTTTTTACTACACATTTTTAGTGTTTATAGTCTCACGAATGTATAAATGAATGTATAAATACTTTACATATATTATAATAATAAAATGTTGACACTAAAAATTGAAAAATAAATAAATTATAAATGTACTAAAAACAGAAAAATAATCATAGTAGTTACAGAATTTGTAGAATTTGTAAGGTGTGGTCGAGAAGCCGTAATAATCTTTACTACACATTATTATGACTATATCAATTTATATTTAACATTTAAAAGCTTGGCTCGAACAGTTAAGAGCCTTACACAAGATGTGTTCTTACTACTCTTGCGCAGATGAGTTACACGTTTTTTATTGCGAATAGTTAACAGCTTACACACGATACGTGCTTACTATGATTATGCAAACGAGGTATATGTTCTATATTGCGCCAAGCTTTACTATATTAAATATAAATTTATATAAATATAATCATTTGTAGTAAAGTTTATTACGACTTCTCGACCACAAGTTCTACAAATTCTGTATCTACTGTAATTATTTTTTCTTTTTAGTGGATTTATAAATAAAAGGTTGATATAAAACTTTTTTTTTTAAGTTAATTCATATTAACACACTTTTAAATATGTAAACTGCTAACCAATATAACGCAGTGTGTTGCACTCTATTAGGAAGTTTAAAAATTAATTTAAGAAAATAATTATTTTTTGTAATGCTTAAAAATGAATGATTCTTGATTTTGGGAGAGGCTGCAGCAACATTAACCCACCTCCTGCGTACGCCCCTGACACCTGCAATATTATTATTTAGTAAATCCTTACTTCTATATTCAAATTTGAATTATAACTTATTGAGTTAGGGCCTTCAACTTTGGCCGAAAAATAGTATAGCAATATCGCAATATCGATCGACGGTCTATAAAGTCTGGGTATAAAGATTCGTTCAATAGTATCACTTTAATTTATACTAAATCAAGCAATATAGAAAACCAAAAGACAAGTTTTACATTTATTTGTGCTGATAAACTATAGCTCCTTGTCCCTTAAAGCATAATTTGATTTGATCGCGAATTTCGTAGGCTTCTCGTCTTGCTTTGTTGTAGCGTCTATGTCTGGTAGAGAGCGTAGTTGTAGCATTGTGTTGTTGCAACAGACATTCATCTATTCCCTATTTGTCAATGATGATATTCTGCATTAAGCAAACAGTAATAATAATTTTGTAAACGCGGGTAGGGTAAACTTGCAGCTCTGATTTTAAGCATATCCATTTCTCAACAATTATCAGTACCAGGGAGTTCTCTTTGATTCAGGAAAAGGGAAAGTTCCATTTTGTATATGCTGGAACAAATTTGATTCACGGGAAACACCACTGTCACTTTGCCTTCCGTATGCCCCTACGTCCACACTAGTGTCACTTTGCCTTCCGTATGCCCCTACGTTCACACTAGTGTCACTTTGCCTTCCGTATGCCCCTACGTCCACACTAGTGTCACTTTGCCTTCCGTATGCCCCTACGTCCACACTAGTGTCACTTTGCCTTCCGTATGCCCCTACGTCCACACTAGTGTCACTTTGCCTTCCGTATGCCCCTACGTCCACACTAGTGTCACTTTGCCTTCCGTATGCCCCTACGTCCACACTAGTGTCACTTTGCCTTCCGTATGCCCCTACGTCCACACTAGTGTCACTTTGCCTTCCGTATGCCCCTACGTCCACACTAGTGTCACTTTGCCTTCCGTATGCCCCTACGTCCACACTAGTGTCACTTTGCCTTCCATATGCCCCTACGTCCATACTAGTGTCACTTTGCCTTCCGTATGCCCCTACGTCCACACTAGTGTCACTTTGCCTTCCGTATGCCCCTACGTCCACACTAGTGAATCGTTACTTTGAGTCAACCATTCCTTGAAGAACCACAGAGAATGAGGTTTTGTAGTTGTAGAATTTGGAACCAGATACCTTTGGACATCTGATTCGCACATGCTTACTATTTATACAAGCAACAAAATTCGGGAAATCCCATAGTTATTCACATAGATCAGCGTTCCTGAGCAATTCTGCGGTCAGAAAAGGCTAATGTATCCCAACAAAACACTCCCAAATTGCGTCATTCGTATAGTTTATACTACCTCCCAATAGTGCAGTGAGCCATCCGGTACGAAAACTCCAGAGATCTGTATACTATACCTGTAGATAGAAATCTGAAATAAGTCAAATGACAAAGAAATAAATACTAAACTTATTAACTACTAGAATAATGATGAATGGTATAATACCATTATTGTGTTCCTATTTTACTTGTTTCCAGTCATTTATCTTAATGTTACATATTTATTATATTTTAATAGTTCCCAGTGCCTTAGTTGTGCTTATTTCGTTTATTTGTTCTTGTATTAATTTGTTGTTCTTGATTTACAGGCGGCGCTGCGAAAGGAAAATGTGCAAACCTGCGAGATATGTTTCGCAAAGAACACACGATAAAATTGCGACAGCCAACTGGCAGCGAAGCCATAAACATCTCGTCGTGGAAGTTCTACGAGCAACTTCTGTTTCTTCGGGACGTGTGTAAACCTAGAAAAATGAAAAATAATATTCACTCGTCCAAAGAGCATACATTAGAGGATAATGCCTTCAGTGAACCAATAGAACAAGATGAAGTTATGGAGGGAGCTTCGTACGAGGCTAGTGGTTTTACTGAAGCTGGGGCCATGGCTGAGCGATTAGCATGCTCGCCTCCCACCAAGGTGAACCGGGTTCAGTCCCCGGCCGGGTCACCGGATTTTTGTAAGTGGGAATCGTGCCGGACGATGCCGTTGGTCGGCGGGTTGTCTCGGGTTTTCTCGGACATCTCCCGTTTCCCCCGCCCCTTCATTCCGGTGCTGCTCTACATTCACTGCAATCACCATCATCGGTCTCAAGACCTCGGAAAATGTAAGTTTCTTTTAAATAAATTTTTTAACAACAAATTTGTACTAAATTTTTAAAATGTTTTAAATAATGTTTAAATATTTTTTATAAAAATTTTAAATAAAATTATTTATTAAAATTTTTAATACATTTTTGGGCTTTTTGAGTTTTCTAGGTCAAATGTCACCTAGGTCCAGATAAAAGGTCAAGGTCACCGACATCCAACATGGCGGATAAGATGGCCTCTGAGGAAACGGAATGACAGAGCACGAAAAGCTCCGATCTCCGACGCATGACGCCGATGTATCCAACTCGGCAATTTCATTCTACTAACATAAATTGCTATAGTTAATTGAAACTGTGAGCGGCTTTACTGAATTTTTATTACTTTGCTTGTAATTTAGCTGTTTAGCAACAGTTATGAATAAATAAAAATCAGTATATTGAGAGCGAACATAGAGTCAACAAAATGCATTTCAAATAATGACCGACTTTGTGAAATTTCTTTCCACTATCACTGAGCGCTGGTTATTACCAGATCGAGTGTGTTCCAATCGTGCTCACGGCGACCAAGTCTTGATTGAACAGCTTGCTGGACAAGAAAATTTTAAGAGTCTAGGTAAACTATGAGGTGAAAATTTCCATCTATCAGTCGTGTCGTGGACGCATGTTTAAACTGTTGCTTTATCTTACCTACGGTTTTTCTGAAGTCCAGTCGCTGAACATACGACATGCATAGTCATATGATTAAAGTAGGCTATGTGGAGATATAATAAAGTTGTTCATATTCTGTATTGTATGACAGTAAGATTTGTGAATGCCGTAGAAAATTTAGTTTATTTTCTTTTATTGTTATTCATAGCATTGCAGTCGCGTGACCCGATCAAAAGTCGCGCAACACTCGCACGGAAAGACATTTGCAAATATTATTACCTCCAGTCTACACTAGATCAAAATAGTTGAGTCACTACGTTTAAATGTGTAAGATGAGTTTTACACGAGCCGAGCGAATATTTATTCTTCAAACTCATTTTAAGATAAATTCGTACACTGAACGTTGTTAATCGTTTGTGCGTAGGTTTACGTAATGACGTCCGCCGAATAAATCAACATTATGTCGTTTTCTTGGAAAAGACATGGTGAGTTACAAGAACCGATCTGGATGGCCAAGACTGAATGATGAACATTTTAATGACTTTAGGCATTACTTAAAACGGTCAACAGGAAGTCCTTAAGAAGATTAACGCAGCATACAGGTATGAGTTATGGAACAATGTAGTGTGTGCCAGGTGACTTCAGCCTTACAGAATTAAATACGGTACATGGATTCAAGGAATCTGATAAAGGAAATGGTTCCGAGAGCTTGTAAGGAGGCATGTCAACATTCTGGAACACATTTCCTTCGTGACTTATCAAACTTATCACATCGACTGGTCTCCTGATACAAGTGTGATTCTGTTTGTCGTTGTAGCGCGACAAACAATCGACATGGAAGCCGGATGGAAGTCTTGGAAGACAAGTGTTGTCTGCAGGCGAACTTTTTCCGGGAATTCTCATCCGGTTTGTTGTTCTGTAGCGTAGGTACTAGCTTAGTACTAATTTTACAACGCTCCGCCCAAAAGTGAGCTCTTCAATTTAAATGACTGGGTCTTTATGCGACTCATTGACAACTACAGAACTAAGGGAGCGCCACATATATCTCTGCGATAAAGCAGTTGACGATTACAAGGACCAAATCGGACCAAGAAAAAAAAAGTAAACTAGATTAGACCAATATTAAGGTCAATAACGAAATATGCTTTTGTTACACTAAAATGTTCGTTAAGTAACATGAATAACACGTAAAATGTTGTTGCTCCACCTATAGTTCGAAGACTAAATGTAATTAAAATAAAGTTACTTAAAAAAAAACATTCTAACTCTAATAATGTGTATATATTAAATGTTTGAATTTATATTTGAAAATACGCCAGAAAATACATTTTTCAAAATCTTATTTATATATTTAGAAGCAGTATTTCTATAAAATCAAAGAGTCTTATTATGTGCTAGCTTTCTAAAGCAAATATTTGTTTGCGGATTTTAAATTTACTGCTTTTTTTTTGTGATCAGGTTTGTATCTTTATCTAGATTTTTTCCAACTACCATTTAGTGTCACCCTAATCACCCACTTTGACCAGGTCTTACTTTCGTGCAACGATTGATTTTTAATGGTCCGTTTACTTGGCGATATCTCGTATGTACACTGAACAAATCTCAGGACACGTGTGTCAACGGTCGTTAGATACTTTTTTTTCCCCACTGCTGAAAGTAAACCTCCCTTCCACACTGTCACAACACATTATCACACAAAGAAAAGGCGGCGACGCCAACAAGCACACACGACTCATTGTCAGAGTGTGATGAAATGGACAAGGTCAAATTACTATTAGTCCCGCCCTACCTAGCTCACATAAAACACAGTGGGTGTAACACAGAACAAACCCTGCAGCCGTTTCCGCAAGCACTTATCCAAGCAATGGAGCTTACAATTCGGATTTTATGATCTGCTCAAAGTAGAGTTTCTGAGTTTAGCCTGTTTTCCGTCGACATGTTAAAACATTTACGAAAACTTATATTATCACAAATTCACGGTCTTTGAAGCCTCAGCTAGACTTATATATATATATATATATATATATATATATATATATATATATATATATATATATATATATATATATAAAAGAAGAGACACATTGTGTTTAATCTCCCAGACTTTCTGACAAGCAGTACCCAGCGTCTCAAGTGATAGCAATTTATTGCGAAATTTTCGGAGAACTTGCTAAGATTTCACATCTCTGCAGTATTTATTTCACTATTGACTGTCGTAGCTAGTTATATTTTATTTTTTTAATGGCCCAATGAAATTTCTGCTACTTTGACAGCGAAATTCCATGATTTGCCTGTAAACAAAAGTGCACTACCTTACCGAAACCTGTAAAGAAAATCATAGACACTTGAAAACTATCTTGGTTAGAAATATTTTTGAGTAAGTCTGTAAGTATGTATAATGGTTGATTCTTCGATCCTATACCTTCAGTAAAAACCCTCAAATATGTTTCCATTTCCTAGGTATTCGAAAATGATAAAAAAATACATAACTTATATAATTTCCAAAATCAACACGGTGTTAGTCTAAACTATGACGTCGGCAATTAATATTTCCCTACAATACTCATAACAAAGTCCCATATCATACTACAAAAAGTAAACACAAAAATATTACTGCTACTGCTGTAGTTAATACAAAGTTGTCTGTAAAACATCGATGACAAACTGATTCACCCTGATTAATTTTGAGGGACCCTTATTTATAGTCGGTGCTTCATCTGTAGTCACGACACTCAGCGTTAAAAAGATAACAGGAAGGAAAGTCGTAGCAACAGCAAGTAAAAACTGTTCACGTAAAGCGAGCACTTTTGAAAGCACTACTTAATCTCTACTTTCAGCCCTTTAATTAAGTATAATCCCACGTGTCTATCAAAATAAACACTGCCCCGTAACTTTCAGCTAGTGTTTACATCAACTGGCTTCGTATGTCCACTACACGGTCATTAAATAAACAACATAAAGTAATAAATATTGTTATCAGCGCTATTAACACGTACACACTAATCTCAGTTAATAATATTAGTTTGTGAATATTGATTAAGAATATTGTCTGATGTCCATGTATATTAGAAGTAAATTAATGTATTTAACTGTGCTCAACACTTCCGAGGACATAAGAAAATGTGTTTGCTTTAGGTTGTCAACCGAATAACAAAAAAGTTAAATATTATTATTCTTTCCGCTTTAAAAATTACGCTAAACGTTTCGAACGATCACCTTTATATGACAGTGTTACAACTGAAACGCTCTCCTGTTAAAGAAAGGCAAGCTTTTAGAAAATACGGTGTATTTACCCCTTCACATAGAAGACAACGTGCCTGAATATGTCTTTAAATGACCTTCGAATTATGTTTAACAACATTTACAAGTAGAATTATATTCCAACTAGCAGCCCGCCATCGCTTTGCTCAGGTTTTATGGAGTTATTGAAATACATATCTATACATGCGATTACCCATGACTACCTGCGACTACCTTGATTACACGTGACTACCCGTGACTACCTGCGACTACCTGGACTACCCGTGTCTACCCATGACTATCTGCGACTACCCGTGTCTACCCATGACTAGCTGCGACTACCTGGACTACCCGTGACTACCTGGACTACCCGTGACTACCGGTGACTACTTGCGACTACCTGCAACAACTTGCGACTACTTGCGAATTTATATTAAGAGAATTTTAAGAACCACTGAGCCACAGTGATCCCACTTGATATATTTATAACTACTGAGAAACTGCGGCCCCACTTGGGATGGCACTAGTCACTGGGTCACTGCGTCCACAATTGATATATTTCTATCCATTAAGAAACTGTGGCCCCACTTGAAAGTGCTCTAGCCACTGGGCTCTGTGCTCCACTTGACATATTCCTATCCACTGAGCCACTGCGGCCCTACATGGGATCGCTCAAGCCACTGAGCCACTGCGTCGCCTCTAAGGATCGCAATAGCCACCGGGCCACTGCGGACCCACTTGAGATGTTTCTAACCATTGACCCGCTGTGGCCCCACTTGGTATCGTTCTAGCCACTAAGACACTGTGGCCCCACTTGGGATCACTCTAGCCACTGGGCCTCTGTGGCCCCACTTGATATATTTCTATCTACTGAACCACTACGGCTCTTCTTGGGATCGCTCTAGCCACTGGGCTACTACGTCCCCACTTAAAATAATACTATCCACTCAGCCACTACAGCCCCACTTGGGAATGCTCTAGCCACTGGCCCTGTGTCGCCCTACTTGATTTGTTTTGTTCCACTGTGTCACTGCAGCCCTACTTGGCATTACTCTACCCATTGGGCATCTGTTGCCGCACTTGGGATCGCTCTAGCCACTGAACCACTGTGTCTCTTGGGATCGCTCTAGCCACTGGGTCACTGCGGCCCCACTTGGGATTGCCCTAGCTGCTGCGCCCCTGCGGCCCCACTTGAGATATCTCTATCTACTGAGCCACTGCAGACCCACTTGGGATTACTCTGGCCTCTGGGTCCCTGCGCTGCCACTTGGGATCACTCTTGCCACTGGGTCACTGCGCCCCCACTTGGGATCACTCTAGCCATAGGGCCACTGCAGCCCCACTTGAGAGTGTCAATGCGCCACTGCGCCAATGCGATCCCACTTGAGATCTATCTATCCACTGAGTCAATGCGGCCCACTTGGGATCTCTCCATCCACTGAGTCAATGCGGCCTCACTTGGGTCACTCTAGCCACTGGGTTACTGCGGCCCAACTTGAGATCTCTCTATCCATTGAGTCAATGCGGCCCCATTTGAGATCTCTCTATACACTGAGTTAATGCGCCCCCACTTAGGAACACCCAAGTCACTGGGCCACTGCAGTCCTACTTGAGAGTGCTCTAAACACTGCGCCAATGTGGCCCCACTTGATCTTTATCTATCCACTAAGTCACTGTGGCACTACTTGATATATTTATATCCACTGGGCCACCTCAGCCCCACTTGAGAGTGCTCTAGCCACTGCGCCACTGCGGTCCCACTTGAGATCTCTCTATCTACTGGGTCACTGCGGTCCCACTTGAGATCTCTCTATCCACTGAGTCACTGTGGCACTACTTGTTATATTTATACCCACTGGGCCACTGCAGTCCTACTTGAGAGGGCTCTAACCACTGCGCTAATCCGGCCCCACTTAACTATCCACTGAGCCACTGCGTCCCCATTTGGGATCACCGTACCCACTGTGCCACTGCCTCTCCATTTGGCATTACTCCACCAACTGGGCCTCTGTAGCCCCACTTGATATGTACTTATGTCCATGTGGAAGAATGCCGCTTTCTAATAGTGAAAGAATTGTAAGAATAGGCCCTGTAGTTTTGGTAGAACATGCTTAGAAACCGCCGAGTAGATCATTTTTCTCCGACTTGGTTCACAAATTTTGAAATTTCTGAAATTTTTTTTTTAAATTAAACATTGCCTATAATCGGTCTTGTAGTTTACGAAATTAGTCATTACATATTAACAAATAAACAAACAAACTCACATTACCTCTTTATTATATTAGTGAAGATAATAACTTACATATCAATATTTTAATACAAGACTATGTACACGCAAATTGCGGGCCAGTAAAGAAAACAATTGTCATTAAATTCAATGGCTGAACTGAATTCGTCGAAATTTTTACAGCATACGTACTAACACAGTAATATTTTTCCCTCGATTCAAGTTTCGTGAAAATTCGTGCAGCCATGCTGTTTTTAAAGTCCATTAACACTAAACGTTTGCTAAGACCTACATCTTTACTTACGAAGAAATCACTTTTTGCTTATAAAATTTAAATGCCTACACTGATATGAATTAGCTCACCACAATACTAAAACACAATACCTAGCCAATGACAATGTATTTCATGAAATTGCATCGACACATTTAATGCAGAATTTAATTTTTCCACAAATTACCTTGATGGTTACTCGTGGTAGTCGGGTCATACAAATTAAACCTTTCGGACAGTGTTATAATACTGTTTCAACGTATTCCTTAACATTCAAGGAATGCTTCACGTGTAGTATAAAACATTTCTATGCCGTTATTGTTTCAAACTGAGTGACGTACATGCCGTGATATTAACTATATGATCTTAAGTTGGGAATCGCTTAAATTCCTACTAAATAATATACACACACATTTAACTTTCAGAATCGCAACACACATCGCAAATACAGAGTGCTCGGAAATTCTCCTTATAAACTTATAGGACTTGTATAAAGGGGACTGAGTAGACGATTTTTTGAATAGGAACCCATGCCTGGAAACGTACCGTTATCGTGCTACAACCGTTTCAAATCACGTGTAGCACACGTCCAATTCCAATTAGGAAAAGGTCGGATTTAACTCCATTGGACTATCTCTTGTTGGGTCTTGTGAAGAGTATGGTGTACGAGACTCCTGTAGAGGCAGAGGAAGATCTGCTGGCACGAGTTATGGTCGCTACACAACAGACTGATGGAGCGAGTGTACCGGAACATCATTCGTAGGTACAATGTGTGCAACGACGTTGGTGGTCGTCACATTGAGTCGCGGCTGTAGTGGATCACTACCATGTACTACACATCCTTTGCAGAAGACAGAAACCGATAGCTGCGTTTAACTGTAGACAAAAGTGTTATTGTGATAAATGAATACTTTTCTTTATTGTTCCCTCAGCACTGTTACTTAATGAAATTGATAGCTAATTAAATTTCGCACGCAGAAGTGGACGCGTGATACACCTGATTTGAAATCGTTGTAGCACGATAAAAGGTACGTTTGCGGACATGGGTTCCTACTTAAAAAATCGTCTACTCAGTCCCCTCTACAAGTCCTAGAAGTTTGTAAGGGGAATTTCCGAACTTTTGTATAACAAAACGCACTCATCCGAAGTTTCTTCAAGTTTATTCGAGCTTTATATTTTATATAGACTTAAATTGCATTACGTAGCACATATTCCAGCTCGGTATATTATGTGGAATGTCTAGAATTTATGGGACAAGAAGCTACGTTGAAATACAGCAGAAATCAATTAACAAACAATTCCACTGCATGCATTAAAAATATATTTTTTTTAGTAAACGTTAATGAACATTTTATTTGAGAAGTTACAAACTAGCATTTAAAATCACGTAGGTCGTGCACCGCGGTTTTGCTACACGAGCGTAGAACGGGGGGAAGCTAATAAAAACACTGAAGCAGCTAATGAACGTTGCACCAGCCAGGTGATAATGTGAAAGGGTTAGAAATATAAATGTGTTGCAATCACGCCAAATGTTATTCTTAGTTGATTACAACAAAAAGAAACTGAATTGCAGGTGACAGCTATTTTTAACTTTACAACTAGTAAGACGTTGAAACCTGGGACTACTTCGAGTAGTTCGCTGCCAACTTAACTCGAGTGTTGTGGTCATTGTTTACGTTAAAATATATACAGTTACGGCACTGACTTTTTTTTCATAGGTTGATATCAAGAGTGCTCACTTAATCGTAAACCACCTATAGCAGTATATTGTAATGTCTCAAATGTTTCGAACAAAATGGAAACGACTGCTCTAATCGGAGGTGTTGTTTAAACGCCGGAATCCTACATTTCCCCTCTTCATGCGAAGATATGGTATCCGTATTTCTTGCCTTTCTAACTCGTCGTTCCCCAAGCTTACCTTGGTGGTCAAACTTGGCATCGTTGGAGGTGTATATGACGGCAACGATGTCTTAGGCAGCCAGCAAATCGGACAAGACAAGGATGACTTGTTTCAAAACATGCTCTGCTCACACCGGCTCCTACCGAGGTAGGATATCTGCCAGCCTCACGTAACATTAACAGGAATGGCCTACGTTCTCGCATCAATCATCGAAATTGATCCTGTTTTAAAAAAAAAACTCGAGTGGGGAGTGAACCCAGGGCGAGACAACACCCACCGAGTGACGGGCTGTCCAGCTGGGACCCGTAGGTGTCCGTCATTCCCGGGCATGACATGAAATGAGACCCTAGGATGGAGCGGCGCTGGAATGCAAGGGCGGGAGAAACGGGAGTACCCCGAGAAAACCCGCCGGCAAGTGGCATCGTCCAACATGATTCCTACATGTAAAATCCGGGAGTTAACTCGCCGTGTATCGAACCCAGATCGCTGTGGTGGGAGGCGAGCGCCCTAACTCTGCCCTTCCAGTTTTATATTTAAAATATCTGTTTCAAATGAAGGTATGTTTATTGTTCGTTGTATCTTAAAAAAAATAATTATTGTGCGTAGTTAAATAGAAACTAAGTTGTCTTGACAGAGACAAATAAAACAGTTTTCTTAAAATGTTTGCGGAAACTTTAGTACTACAGATTGTTCACAGTAAACTGAGCACTTTGAAATCCTTGTTTAGGATCTACTTATCTTATTACATTGTATCCTCACAACTTGTAAATATTGCCATGGCCCTGATCCATTTATTCATGCGCCATCCAAGTGAAACTTTGGAAAAACAAAGCATGTAAATGTAAATGTGTTCATCATGTGCACACATTCTTACTGAAGGCTATTCACGGTAAAGTGAGCACTTTTAAATCCAACCGTTGAAAAATGTCACTGCCCCTCCTTGCATATAATGTAACCAACACACAGATTGGCATGAATCCAGTAAGTTGGTAACGAAGTAGGGAAAGTAGTTCTATGTCTTAACGTTGAGTTAAAACTGTTAAGCAAACATTTGATGCGGATTATGAAATGAATAATTTTGCTTTGTGATGTTTTAGTGCATGTAAGTATGAGAATAAGTCACTTTGTGAAACATTTACTTTCCTGATAATTTCACTTTTTTTTTCACTTGACCGACGCATGACTAAAGTGATGAGGCCCATGGCAATGTTAATTTTACATAAGGCGGAAGAATACACAACGTGTACACAAGATGATCTTAAGCAGGGCTTTTAATAGTGCTCATTTTACCCTGAACAACCTATACTCATATGCACATTCTTATTATCACGGGAATAAAATAAGAAACGGTGACCTCATGGCACTTAAATTTAAACATTAACGCTCGCAATACAACGCCGAGTCTTGGGACTGTTTTTATTTCTTCGCTGCAAACTGAGAGCCCGCATGAGAACGTCGGAGAAAACACACCGGCCGACAGTAACGTTCGCCTCGTTTCCCATACGTGAAAACTAGGTCGAAGTCGAGCCAGGCCCTCTGGTGCCTGTGTTCCAGGGATTTTGCTCCCCTCTCCCTCCTTCCCTTACTCTCTCTCTCTCTCAGTGGGCCTGGCAATCTGAATTCCTTCAATCGTTAATAATACATGGTGTAGACCCTATTAGGATACCTTGAAATTCCCTCGCTCTTCTTGTCAGTTGCTAGCATCCGTGCTGTGGTCGGTTGTGATGCCAGCTAACAGTGCGAGTGGCAGTGTGTCGAAATCCTGGCTAAGACATGAAATTCATAAGCGTGTGCCGTTTTAGGCCTAAGTTTAAGTTTAAGCTCCCTTTCAGCCTTCCAGAATATAGCAGATATTTAATAAATAAATTATTATTTGCCATTTGTTATTTATTATTTGCTTTACGAAATTGGCGATAACATTTTTAAAGTAACAAAATGTATTAATTAAAAAACTACCGAAATGTAATTTTACTACGTTAATAAAATACGTTTATAAGAGGACATCTAAGAGATATAATTTATGAAATACGTTCGTAATGACTAGTTATTGAAACATTTTTTTATGTGAGCACATGTCTTCACTTCTGTAGTTCGCTGAACAAAATAAAAGAAATTTGCTGGTGGATGTGTGTAACAGCTAATGTATGGCAAGATGACTTTACATCTTCACCATTCCTTCGCAGACGGAAAATTGAAACACGAATAGGGGCAAATAAGTGGCTATCATGCAATATTTCTCGGTATACTTCCATTATCCATAGTGATTAAATTTTTCGTCAGAAGAAAATTTTTCAATTTTGTATACAGCGACTGACACGATGAAATGATATAAATTACTTTCTTAAAATTGCGGCCTAGTTGGGAAATTGAACTCGTTCTTTTCAGATACTGAGCTTGGTTCCCTTTTTAAGTATAACAAAAACCATAAATATTTTATTTCACGTTCATGTGGATATTAAGTCAATAATACGACTTTTTTATCGATACACAAAAAATGCATATACCCTGGCTCAGGACACTACTAGTTGGCAAAAAAGACAATATTTCTGTGATTGTTTTGACGATCCGTAGTGGGAGAAATAGACTGCAGAGTGGGAAGACATGTAATGATGGTGAAAGTGGACGGGGCATAGTAACAAACAGTAAGTGGATGTTTACAAAGAATGGGTTTCGCTCAAACGTCTGTTGAGAGGGTCGAATAATAATGATTAGACTTGAGCAAAGAGAGGGAGGGACGATATAATCGCAAACAGAGTTACCAAGCATTCACGAGAATACAGGTGGGAAGGTTGTCAAAATAAAATATTTGTGTGGTACAGACAAACTGTCAGACCTAACATGCGTGGAAGAGACACTACTTTTATATAAGGAAATAAAATAAGAATATGGATGGTTGGGGTGATAGTGGTTGTTGGGGTAGTTGTAATGGTCGTGCTAGAGGTTGCCGTGGTAGAGGTAGTGGTGGTTGTGGGGGTTGTTGTTGTGGGAATTGTAATGGCGGGATTATGGCGGTTATCATGGTGGTTGTTGTGGTTGTTATGGCGGTTTTTGTGGTTGGTATGGTGGTTGCTGTGGTTGTGATTTATGTAGTGGTGGTTGCTGTTCTTATGTTGGTTGTTGTGGTGGTTGTTAAGGTTGTTGTGGTGGTTGAGTTGGCTGTTGAGGTGTGGTTGTTGAGGTGGTTGTAGTTATAGTAGATGAAACTATGGTTGTTGGTTGTTGTGGTGGTTGCTATGGTGGTTGTTGGGACAGCGGTTATTGTGGCGATGGTTGTTAGGGTGGTGTTTGTTGAGGTTGTGGTTGTGGCGGTAGTTGTGGTGGTTGTGGCTGTGGTGGTGGCTGAGCAAAAATGTATTTCTTGGACTTCTGTGCAGGAGAGTTACAAGAGTGAATGCGCGATTCGATCCACGTATGATGATCGACGTTACCACTTCTTACAACCCATTTAATCCTCGTTAATTATGCTTTTTAATAACATTAAATTTCGACAGGTGTTGTAAGTGAAGGAAAAGCCCACCTACAGTTTTTCGTCGACTTCTCCTACTACACGTGGGTCGCTATCGGCCGGAAGCGACGGCGACCACGTGTCCTGGACGTCCGGGGTTAACCGCATCTTTCCCGACATGCCGCGGCGATCCCCGGGTCCCGCGGGCTCCTGTCAATTACATATCGGGGTGCTCTATTATTCCCATCCGCATAATTACGCCTCTCTTGTCCATTGTCCGCCACAACAGGTTGTTACCGCCGATACGTGACGACTCGTCGCTTCTCTCCGCATGAACGTCTCCACCTCGTCCCACGGGGTAATTTCTTTAATTGGTTCTTATTAACATGCCGGCCTTGTGCCTGTCTCTTTTTTCCAGACTGGCTGGTCAGCCAAAGTGAACGCTTACAAATATAAACACAACCGGTATCTCTGCTCCTCTACGAGGAAGAACGGTTTATTGCGACGCAGAGGGAATACGCTTCCACAGCCCACGCATGCGATTTAAAACTCCCTTTCCCCCGTCTTTTTTCCCCTCCCACGCACACAACCACGCTCACGCTCTCGCGCAGTTCGAAACAAACATAGGCTACGTTCATTATTCTCTCAGCTGAATTTAATTTTTAAAAATATTCCCTAACACATCTGGACATTCTCGACGTTGTAAACAATGTGCACATTATAAATTAGCTTAACTTATACAACTCAACCAATTTAGTGAAGTGAAGGCACCCTACCTACTTCTATGGCTGTTTTTCCCATTCCAAATAACACAAATCCTTCCAAGCTTTTGGCATTCGACTGCAGCAAAAACTAATTTACTCCCTTCAACCATTTTCTTTCCGAGCGTACCTACACCAATAACTACAAATATTATCAATTAAGAGAATAAAATATTTCCAAAATAGTTTCACTTGTTTAAATCCTAGATACTTTTTTTTTGTATATGCCTTATCTGTGTGGGGCTAAACTGGGAAGAAATGGCAATTATAATAAAATAATGATACATAGAAAAAGTACGTACTTTTCATTTTAAAATGTTAAATGCGAACTTTTTCTGAATATCTGGATCTTCTATATTTAAAGTGGACATTAATAGCACTAGGCGGCGTCTGGCCATCTGTTAAACGTACATACTTTCGCACACCCATAACGACGGAAACGTTAGTGGCAGCGAATAACCTCGACGTGATGGTACAATGATTATGTTTGCTAATGAAACACAGGACTAAACTGAAATAAAAACAACGCGTGTCAGGAGTCACCAGTTCAGAAAACAGGTTCCTCGGTGGCCACGCTCATGTGACAAGGAGGCTGACTGGCGAGGTAAGGTAGAAGTAGAGAAGACTTACCATGGAGTACTGCGCCCAATTGTACAGCCCGCAAAACTCACTAAAGGCTGTTCACGATAACGTGAGCTCTTTAGAAATGAACCTTAGAAAAAAAAAACACTGTCCTTTAATGGGCGCATTGAGTGACATTCGCCCAGTAAAGTTGGTAACAATGGATGGAAAGTAGCCCCATGTCTTAACGTCGAATAAAAAATTGTTAGGTAAACATTTGTCATAACTTAAAATTATTTCTTTCGCTTTCTGTTTTTTTTTTTAAATATCGAAATTTAAAAATGAGCAGAGTTGTAAAGTATTTACTTTCTTAATTATTTCACAGTTTCAGTTTACCGACGCATTAATAAAGTGATGAGGCCCATGTCAATGTTAATTTCACATAAGGCGGGAGAATACACAACGTATCTATAAGTAGATCTTAAGCAGGTATTTCAAAAGTGCTCATTTTCCCGTGAACAGCCTATAAAATGTTGTACATACACTACCAAAATTGTCAGAAAATACCGCATTTCTTGTATATAAAAGAACTCATACAATTTGAAATACTGTAAAATTTTTTGGTACAATTTACTTATTGAAATGTTAAAAAAAAAATCAACTAATGAGGGTCGATATTAAAATTTAAGCGTAGTTATATTTTGGGTGCTTCGGAAAGCACAGTTTGCAAGAAAACCTTCTAGTAGGGGAGCATACGTAAAGAAACGTGCTCCGTGGCAGTATATTCGTGAAGAAATCTTGGAAATGATTTTTTTAAAATCATAAACTGCCTTTGGAGGCATAATTTCAACGGTGGCACTCAACACTCCGTTTCGTTTCATTTCTATGACATAATCAAAATGGCTGCCTCAGAAAGTTAAAAATGTAAGTCCTTTATTTATGGGTGGATTTTAACATACAAGTCTCGTTGTAAAGAATAATCTTAGCTTTATAAAAAATGTTCTTGCGCTTTTTACGCTAAATCTAATCGTCACTAAAAAAATTTAGAGTAATAAAAAGATATTATAAAACAAATATATTTAATTGGCAGGTTTAGTGGAGAAATGGCGTGACTGGACTTTAACAATCCTACATTACTTGTAGATTACTTACTGCTGTGGTGACACAAAATTCAGAGGGAAGTATGGTTTTGGTGGTGTCATGTAGATTGCACCATTCAAATGAGAGCCATTGCATAATGGTAAATAAAAACATTTGTTATATACTAACCGATTTCAAAACTGTAGATTTCAGTTTAAAATGCTGTGAATTGAAAGAAAAGTAAAATACATTATATAGTACGTGAATATAGGCTATTCACGGCAAAGTGAGCACTTTTGTCACCCTAGTTACTTTTTCATTTCAGCCATTTTCTATTCTTTAACAACATTTTTACATAAATATTGACATCAAAGTAATCACACAGGGTATATGTATATTCCACATCACTTGGAAGTTAACGTCTGAGTCTAAAATAAAATGTATTTATTGGCTATTATTCCAATTGAGAGGGCTTTCAAAAGTGCTCACTTTACTATGAATAACCTATAGTAGTCCATACTATACAAATAAAAATCTCATTACACTTCTTTTTAAAATAAAAAAATGTATTCAATATCTGCAAGCAAAATAGTATTTTGTTCTGGATATAACCCGTCTCCAAGATTATATAAAAAATTAATAAGTGTATAGTGTATATGTTTAGGCTATATATAAGTAGAATATAATAGCCGAGTTGAGTACAACGAGGCATGGGACAGGAGCGTAGTAGCCAGCCGGCCGCCATTTTGTTATGTCACCGTCAGCCATCTTTTTTCATTTTTCTCCCTCAAAATCAACTAAGTTTCCATAAAAATTTCCCTTTTCCCAACAAATTCCCCTTAAAAAAATCTTGTTTTCCCAGAGCAGGTGACCAGGATCAGTAACTCCGAGCCAGACAGGAGACCAGGATCAGTGACTCCGAGCCAGACAGGAGATCGGGTTCAGTGATTTCAAGCCAGGAGAGCAGAACTCATGACCTTTGACCTTCACCTCCAACCCAAAAAATAAAAAAAATAAAACAATTCCAATAAAAATTCATTATTAAATAACTATTTAAATATTACTAAACAATTTATTAGAAAAAAATAGATTTCCTGAGGTTCCCCCCTTACCAACCTCGCAAAACAAATTAGTCGGTAGGCCTCCACCCATTTCGCCCATATCCAGTCAGCCATCTTGTTGCTATCAGACATCGTAGCAACCATATTGGATGCAGATGGCCTTGACCTTGAACCTATGACCTTAATGACCTTGAAAACAAAAACTCGATAAAAAATTCACAAATCTCAACATGCATATTACATTACAGACTGCTATCACCATATCAGATGCAGATGACCCTCGACCTTGACCCCATGTCCTTGAATGACCTTGAAAACAAAAATCCAGGATAAATCCATAAGATGCAGAAAGCATATGATGTTACAGATTACCACCGCCATATTGGAAGCCAGTACCCTGACCCTATGACCTTGAATGACCCAGAAACATACACTCTAAAAATACATAAAAGTCGACAAGCATAAGATATTGCACACTACTACCACTGTATTGAAAATCAGTAACCTTGACCTAGACCCCATGACCTTGAATGACTTTGAAAAAACTCGAGAAAAATTAAAAAAGTCGACAAGCATATTATGTTACTGACTACTACCACCACTGTGGGTGCAAGTAACCTGACCTTGGTCCCTTGATTTTGAATGACCTTGAAAACAATAACTCGAAAATTCACAAGAGACCTGCTTGCAGTAAACCTGTGTAGAAGGGGGGGGGGGGGGGGTTAGATCAAAGGAGATGTCGCCTTTATTGTTATTAAAGGGTTAAATTGATTGAAAAGGTTAATTAAATTGATCGAAAGGGTAATTAAACACTGAAAGGGTTAACTTGATTGAAAGGGTTAAACGGATAGAAAGGGTTAAATGGATAGAAATGGTTAAATTGATAGAAATGGTTAAATTCATTGAAAGGGTTTAAAGGATGGAAAGGGTTATTTTTAATCGGATAAATTTTTTTATTGTGTGTTTGGTGCAAGAGTGTACCAAGGGTCAAATTTATTAGTTCCTTTCTTTCTTTTTGTGGGTTGGGGAGCAGCTCTGGTAGATGTAGTCAGTATAACGGTGGAACTCGACTGAGGTGCGGCGTGCTGGGGACGGGGTGTGTGTCTATATATATATATATGTATGTGTGTGTGTGTGTGTGTGTGTGTGTGTGCGCGCGCGCGCGTGTGGCGAGTTTTCTGCAAGAGTGGCATAAGTGTATTTTATTTATTTTTTGGTTCGGTAGTGATTTTACTTGAAGACGATGTTGGTAGATAGGCGACTTTGAATGTTAGTATTATTCCAAATGAAAAACACCATCGCACAAGAGAAATCATGAGTGTTTAAACGAGTTCTACATATGATCAAATAACACGAGAGAGAGGGAGAGAGAGGGAGAGAGAGGGAGAGAGATAGAGAGAGAGAGAGAGAGAGAGAGAGAGAGAGAGAGAGAGAGAGAGAAGTATAACTACCTCCTGGTCTCATAAAGAAACAAGTGCAATTACGTGAGTCCCCAGTATGAAATTATTACGTAATGAAAATCAATTGAACGTAAAGAGATGAATACGTAATTTTACTACACTGAGCTGTATGCTAGAAATATAACTTACACGAGAGACGTATAACGAACGAACACAACTACGTGAATAACATCTGGTGTCGCCCACCACGTGACTATCACAATTACGTGAGTGTGCAGTATGGAATTAACGAATAAAAAAATGTCCCTATAAATTAAACGGCTAACGAACACAATAACAAGATATATGTGGCACTACTTGACGCCTCTCGCACATACCTGACATGCTACACGTCCGTCTGCCTGTGACGAACTTCTGAAACGGAATCCGCATCTTAAAATAAATTAATTGGTTAACACGGGTAATAAAGAAAACGTTTAATATTGGTTCATTCGTTCGGGAGCTCAGTGAAGCACTGACTTGGATATAGGACTTCCGTCAACTTATAACCTACGTTGAGATCAAACATAACCTACGTTTGACTATAGACTGAAGTGAAAAAGAACTCAGAAATTTTAATGAAAATGCAAAACATTAAACGAACACAAGTACATGAAAATGACTTAACACGTACTGAACTCGTACCTCTCCCAAAACATATCCATCCGCCTCGGAGGCTGGTGAATAAATGAAGTGAGCTTACTGCTAGAGCATATATATATATATATATATATATATATGTGTGTGTGTGTGTGTGTGTGTGTGCGTGTGTGTGTGTGTGAATGTGGAGCGCGGTCGGAGGTTGACAAGCGACTAAGGTAATAGCTACTCGGAAATTGATGTGAATACGATTTACGTTACAAATGGCAAATGGATAAAAATTATGTTTTCGATGCACGTACTAATATATAAATTAGACTAATTGAATTAACAACTAATTAAAAAAACACGTAATGAAATTACACCTCTCCCAAAACACATCCGTCCGCCTCGGAGGTCAGTCAATGAATGACTGGATCGTATGACATGCACCTGCTTATAAGCTGTTATATACAAGTGGAGCGCGGCTGAGTTGAAATTTACGGCTGACAAATCCTATTTCCCTACCAAGCTACTATTAACTACTTGATTGCACTATTCGTCCTACAACTACGTGTATGTATAAAAATTACACAACTACGTGAATGCATAAAAATAACACTACTAGATAAAAGTGAATTATTTAAGAATAACGCACATACTACAAATTTTATTTTCTCTCAAGTCTGCGAAGTTCACGGCACTAGTTACCGAAACGAAAGTTAAAAATCACACCAAGTTACGTATACCGAACACAGAAACGGGGTTTACACGATAAATGCACTATTACGCGAAAATTTATATTTTTTCACGATAAATTAAAAAACTAATGAAAAAATATTTCACACTATAGTTTACGAAGACTGTGAACGAGCGCTGCACCCCGGAGAATATAATATCGCTTAACGAGAATCGCAGCTATCACACTCCGAAGCCCGAAGTTCCTGACTACACCCCCCCCCCCCCTTGTGCAGAAGATGACTTTGTACGAAAAGAGAGTTCTTTTCCAAGGTCATGGAAAAACACCCACGAGCGCGTTTTGGGCGATCTGTCCCCCTCTAACGCAGAGTTCGTTTTCAGAGAGATGTTTTGTCCAAGGTCACGCACCCTCGTTGTCGATCCAAGACCGCGCATCCCCCCCCCCCCCCCCCCGGGGGCCTTCTCGCCCTTCACCATCAGCCCAGAACGCGTCTTTTGTCCAACAACTTCAGGGACTCTTCAACTGCAAGACACCCCTCAAGACACCAAGTGGGACTCTTCCAAAGTGTTTATTTGTTTGCAAAATCACGCTGTACCCATGAATTGTAGACTCTCCCGAAAATTTGCCCTGTCCGGTTCTGTGAGAGGAATACTTATTCGCCGACCCTGACTCGCCATACTTGGAGCTGGTCAGCAACCTTCAAACCTTTATGCCAGGAGATGTTAAAAATTCTTGCATTTAGACTCTCAAATGTTTGAATGTTTGTTGCAAAAGAATATATTTAACAACTGATTTATATAAATTTGGCACAAAATGTATAAATGTACGAACACTAACCAAACGACTTAAATGAAACAGTCCACACACTTTGTAGAAGAAAAACGATGAAATCAATGCTAAGTTACTTAACACAAACACAGTTTATCGATCCGAAATAATTTTAACAAGAACGTCGTCAAAAATGTATCGCAGAGAAAGTGTAAATAATTCTCATAGCGAACACACGTAGACTAGCTTCGGAAATCCACATTTACGAATCCTATCCGAATAACGCATAGATTATGTATGTATATATATATATTAAATATATTGTATTATATATATATATATATATATATATATATATATATATATATATAGACGCGCGCAAACTTCAAAATTACGGAAAAGATTTCTACACTATAAGCTATCGCAATAAAAGTTTTGCAAATCCCGTACATAACACTAGTAGAGAAACTGAATTCAAACGTTAATCAACGATTATTAAAAAATGAATAAATTTATTAACATGCGTAATTATATTCTAACTCCTATTGTATTTTATGTTACGAAGGTTAAATACGCGAAAAATGGAAATCTTTCGAAAAATACTGTTATGAATACTGTGAGCTAGGTGTGAACCCCGAGCAGATAGATTAAGATATCACCTAACAAGTGTTACGGGTTGGGGAGCGGCTAGGCGAAGCACGGGGACGGTGCGAATGCGTAAACAAGCTGGTGCGACTTTGTCCGTCTTTTTTCTATCCTGTAACAGACCACTAGCCGATGAGGGACGACTTCGCTCCTTTGTCAAGGGAATGCAAGACCCTAGTGAACTAGTCTTCAAGCAACCAGTCTGTCTCACTTGGAACAATGACTGCTAGCAATGCATTAGTTTTATGCATGTCCTGAACACGTCCAGGCTGTAGGAATCCTACAGGCTTCACGCAAAGTGTTAAACATGAAATTAACTTATTTACACAATAAAGGCAGATATTGAGTAAATGCTATTTCTATGTGTTTTAAATATCTCGCGAAAATCGTCACTGTTTGTTAATACCCATTAAATGCATTTTACATTTGTATTTAAAACGCGTATACTATAAGTAAATTATTTATTTCGTCTTGTTTTCTGTTAAGACACAAAATCGTTTACTCATTGAGAATCTCCATAGTCTTTACTGTGTTAAATATTAACGATTTCGCTATTCTTAGATGATATTCACGCAAACTGATTTCACAGTGAGACAGTATTGTTCGCTATTACGGAAAGCACTCAGACAAAGTGATTCGTCAATTGTTGCGAACAAGTATACACTCATTAAAACGAGTGAATGGAATATTACGTATTGTGTTCACTAAAATATATCAATTAACCAGGTAATTTTGGTTTTTTTTAAATGTTGAAATACCGTTTTAAAGATATATATGAAAAAAATGTAACACCCACGAATAAATAATGTTGTTCACACAAACAAACTGCAGTTCTACAACCCCTGGTGGATAAAGTAATACATTTTTTTTTTCTAATTTTTCTGTTAACAGTGACTCACTAATTTCTCTAAGATATATGTTTATAAAAGTCTAGATCTACAGTTTGAAGATAAATGAAACACACATTCACTTTGAAATACACTTTTGATATATCCCATTTTTCCAACAAACACAATATTTATTTACATATACAAATACGCATTCTTCTTAAAAATATTTATTTATATACAGAAAAAAAAAACACTCAATATTTTTTTCTGGGTACGAGGTTGGTAATATTTGGTTGATGTTGCAGGAAGACGAACTCGTTCTTAAATCTGTGAGAAGTTGTTATTCAGAATGGATTACAGATGAGGCGTTGGTTGTTAGAAATTTCAGATTAGTTATTTTAAGACACTATCTGTCAGTTGATTGGTTCACTCTTGATACGGTTGGCAGTTTAATTGACTCGTAAATGCTACTATGTCATTTAAATACCCCACTGGCGATATTGCATATAGCAGAGCTGAAATTATTATGGTATTGAGTGTAGTGCTGCGGGAAAAAAATGTAGACAATAATTCTATAATATCACTCAGGGATACACCAACCGACTGAATGAAGCGCTGAAATACAAGAAGTGAAAAGTTTGCGGAGGACATTTGACATACACATCGTACTGGCATGAGGCAAGGCTCGCAGTTCAGGGGCTCTACACATATTCTGGGATTCGTGGAACAGGAAAAAATTACGGATTTCTAATTGTATTAAAACCTTATACCAATTTTTTAAATCTATACATCGGAGCGAGTGAAGAGATTTTAGCGGTTCTTGAAACCGGGGTCTTGAGAGCTGATGATGGTGAAGCGAGGCGAGTAATGAAGCAGCGTCGGATTACAATCCTTCTTATCGCTAATAAACTTGGATTATTTATCATCAGTGGCGAACGGTCGATATTGGGAGATATGCACATCCATTTTTTATATCAGTTGTAAAGTCCACCCGCTTCCACAAGCACTAAATTCTCCAAGTCTGGTTATTAAGTAAGGGACTATGTCATTGTCATAAAGTACACCAACATCGGATGAGTGTAGGGCAGGGAGAGAATCACTTTGAAAATAGAAGGTTTGCGTAACATCTTCCTCCGCCACGAGGGATTTAAAGTACTTACACGTTACTGTTACACTAATTCTAATAGGTCGGGGTGATGTTTTAGTTAAATATATTAAAGGAATTCTACATCTATGGAAAAAAACGAGAAAAGTATATGTCACTGTTAAGCCTATAGTTAACTATCTGTGCTTCAGTTACCCTGCCGGCGAACGCGCTAGCCAGTATCTCGTATCTGAGATAGGATGATGATCTTTTCACTGAAGCTAGAGAGTCGGAAATCAAATAACTTTTCATCCTTGAATTAACTTAGCTACTTTTTTGAGGTAATTTACTGGGTGGAGCTGGAAATGTTAAGTGTTTTGCAGTAGGTGGACTATGTGGGGCAGATTGTGGAGCTAACTGAGGAGCTAACTGAGGAGCTAACTGAGGAGCTGTCTGAGGAGCTGTCTGAGGAGGTGGTGCTGTTTGCATAGAATCAGTCCTGCAAGTTTTACAATGTCTCATAAAATTATCACTCCGAGAAAACTGTCTCTGGCAGAAATCACACAGAACTGATTTCTTGAAGATTTCATTCAACAGCTATCTCTTTCATGTCGTATGTTCTGCAGAACTGCAAATTCTTTACTGCAGAAATTACATAGCAAAGACATTATTGCTTCCGTAGTATTCCAAGACTATAGTGAAATTGCAAGGTGTACACCTTTTATAGGTAGTTATAGGCAAATCTAGGAAGCAATTCAATTACATTATTCGTTTTAAACATAATACATCTGAATTATATTATGTTTGCAGAGTTTTATGTATTAGATCGCTTTCAAAATTACTAAAAGATTATTTAATTACTATTCCGCACACAAACTTTTATATGCAAACACATTAAATTTTATTGTTAAATGCATGCAAACAAAGTTTATGTAACATTTGTTGTCAGAATATGGGAATATTCAATTCATGCATTCGTAAAGTCAGTAAAACAGAAAAAAATTGTTTCAAACCATTTATTTCGTTACATTTTTATTACATTTGCTTACAGAATAAATTTCCTCATCACTGTGTGTTTACAAAAAAAAATGTTTTTTACATCATATCTTTTCCATTCACTCCTTGGCAATACTTATATTATTTTCATTTGTTTGATTGTTATAATTTTCCATGTATTTGCGTGCGTGTAATATTATACATTCTGGTAAACCAGGAAAAGTTTCATAAAAGTGCGAATACACTTGTTCGATGCTGGCTGGTAGACTTGTATTCGGACACATATGATATACAGGACATTTCTTCAGATATGGACAAGATATTAAATCATTACATTTTTCATCCTCTAAGGGATATTGGATATTTTTGAAATGACATAACCCATCGCATATCTCTCCAAAATGACGTATTATTCCGCTAAACAAACAAGAGTAATCCAAACTTTGGTTTCCAGGGGTGACAGAGACGTAAATGTAAGTTAGGTGGAAGAAAGACATGTTTACAGTACGAATGTCACAAAGATACTAAAGCTATTTCTTTCCGAGACAAACTCTAAATGGTTTGCTCCAACGTGCTAATAACTTGCTGATATTCACTTTACATTTTGATTTCTGTATACACAAACAGGTGACCTCGTTGTCTTGTTGATCCATCTTTACAAACTAATGGATAACATACAACCAAATACTTTTTATATTACATTTCACTCATCCTTAATAATGCCAAATCACTCAAATAATATCCACAGGTGATTCGGGAGGAGAATCATCATAGTCTGTTTCACCCCAGTCAGACATCATTGCCCAAGTTAGCATTAATTTTGAGTTTTTGTCTGCAGAGATGCATGTCGTATTATATCCATATGTTTTATGTAATTGTTTGAACAAAGGGAAATTGTATTATTTTTGAATATCTATTACTTTCCCATTATACACTCTTTATAAAATGTGTTTTTGCTCAACTCCTCCTACATATATTTCACAATTATTTAGGTAATGTTTACAAATATCTTCAATACTCTCATACTCTATACACCCACTCTCCCATTTTAAACCGTGGTGATGGGTATAAACCTATCTATTAGTTTTCTTGTATTTGGGAGTTAAATATTTCCAGTCAAACGGTGCTTTGAAGCTGAATACAGTTGTATATTCTTCCATTTCAGTAATAGCTAATTCTTTAAGGATACTTATTTTTTCTGCAGATTGAAATCCTTGCACATTGCAAAACATCTCGTCGTAGTTGTGATTCGTCGCCTACTGACTCAACTCATTATTTTCACCAGCTTATCTCTTACATTGTAACTCGCTAATATATGGTGAGTTATCAAAGTGTAAGCTTGTGTATTTGCCAGAATTGATGTATTTGCAATAATTTCAATTCGTGAATCAATCAGGCTATTTGTAATTAGGTCATCTTGTTTGCTTACATAAAATACAAATAATGCTCCTCTGCTTTTAAATTATTCGGGTTTTAGGATCGGTGAACTGTTTTTATTATAATACCTTTCCTGAAACTTTGTGTGTGTATATATAATAGGAAATAAGGAATTCGCCATTAGCAAAGTGCTTGCCGACTTTTATGTATTTTTTTCGAATGTTTGTTTTCAAAGTTATTCGAGGACATGGGGTCAAGGTAAATGTCACTGGTTTCCAATATGGTGGCAGTAGTCTGTAACATAATATGCTTGCCAAGTTTTATGAATTTTTTCGCGAGTTTTTATTTTTAAGGTCTCTCAAGGTCATGGTGTCAAGGTCTAGGCCACTGGCTTCCAATGTGGTGGCAGTAGTCTGTAACATCATATGCTTGCCAACATTATGAATTTTTTCGCGAGTTTTTATGTTCAAGGTCATTCAAGTTCATGGGATCAAAATCAAGGTCACTAGCTTTCAAAATGGGGTAATAGTTTGTAATGTAATATACTTATTGACTTTTATGTAATTTGTCTCGAGTTTTTGTTTACAAGGTCATTCAAAATCATGGCATCAAGGTCAAGGTTATCTGCATCCAATATGGCTGCTACTATGGCTGATAGAACTAAGATGGCTGGTTGAAAATGAGTGAGGGTGATGGAGACCTGCCATCTAATGTGTTAGGAAAGGGGAGAGGTTAGAGGAAACCTCAGGAAATTTAATTTTTTAAATAAAATTAAAATTCAATTTTAAATAACTTTCTAATAATACATTATTTGGAATTTTGCAGAATTTTTGAATTTTTTGGGTCAAAGATTAAGGTCAAAGGTCATGGATCCTGTTTTCCTGGCTCGGAGTCACTGATCCCAGTCTCCTGTATGGCTCAGATTCACTGATATTGATCTCCTGTCTGCCTCGGATTTACTGATCCTGGTCACCTACTCTGGGAAAAAAAGGGAATTTTTTAGGTAAAGTTTTAAGGGAAAAGGATTAATTTTTAAGGGAAATTAACCGATTTGAAGGAAAAAGGGAAACAAATATGGCGGATGGTGACATAACAACATGGTATCCGGTCGGCTCCTAACTTCTTGTTCCAGGTCCCATTGCGCTCAACTCATCTATTATATTCTACTTATATGTGTCTTCACGATCTTCACGATCAAATTTAATAATTTCTGGAAAACATTTCAGTTAATGCTACAAAGTTCGTCACTTTGCTGTTGCTAAATGCTAATAGTGGTGCAGGCGGGAGCGATCTCAATATTTCCACAAACGTACTTTTAATCAGGTACATATCCAAACTACTGTGGATATAGCTCGTCGACACATGAGCCAGTAACTCCGTCTCTACCACTTTCAGCTCGATACCGTTTCCAGCAGAGATAGAGACCACCCCCGCCATCGTGTGGTATTAGGAATACTTGAGCTTCGGTTCGCCAAGTAAATAGAGTGACACTTCCTTTTCTGTTTGTATTTGTTTAGAATTCGCAATTGTAATATACCATACCGATTGGATCGGATAGGACGTACTAACGTCCTCCCAGTGTTATGTCTGAACGCTATCAGGGGCGAGTTACAAACTAACTCACAACCTAACGTAAACTAATACCTATACCTTAAACAATGGTTCGAACCCAGAACTTCCCGCACTGCAGATTGACGGCGCATCAACCGACTGCGCTACGGGAGGTCGGCTAGAATACCGACCATCCATGGTCATCAAAAACTGCCAAATATTTTACAAGAAACCCGAAGTTCTATAAAAGTTGACTGTGTAACAAAATGCCTAAAAGTAACAAAAGTTTACACATAAACCTTTCAATTACACAACGAAAACCTGCCGCGGAACTTACTTTGAAGATTTACTTTATATTATACAGTGACAATAATTAATACTTGAAAAACCCCGTAGGGCAATTTAGGTATATTTTAAGAAGCCACGGTGGCTGAGCGATTAGACTGCTTGCCTTCCACCAAGGCGAACTCGGTTCACTCTCCGGCCGGGTCACTCCCAGCTTTCCGCAAGTGGGAATCGTGCCAGTCGATGTCGCTGATCAGCGAGTTTTCTTGGGGATCTCCTGTTTCCCTTGCCCTTATATTCAGGCGCTGTTCCATTCTCACCTCATTTCACCATCATCGACTCTCAAAACCTCGTTGTTAAGAACCGCTCCAATCTCTCCACTTAAATCAACGGACTTTTTGTTGTTCACATCATTATCTTGAAGATAAGACTTCAGTTTTTGACTTCAGTCAATAAATAACAAAATATCTATTGTTAATTTTTTACAGTGACTGTCATTGAATGGTGCAATTTTCATAAACCCCCCCCCCCCAACTATACGTCATCCTGTAGGTAGGTGAACTACAGGAGTATTTAATCTACTGGTGTTTGATTATTAAAACCCATAGAAACTTTCCTTCACTTAAACCGTCGTAAAATTATAGTGATTTGCGTTATAATCACACAATAGAGGTGAATATAACTTTATTTTATATAGAAAACTCATTATTTTAATATAGAAACCATTAGTAAATACAGACTATGCGTAATTACTTTAATTGATACACTCAATTCTAAATGACATATACAAACACAATTTTAATTATGCACTACAATAAAAAAACACAAATATGGATTGTCACCATCAAAATTATTCATCCTTAGGTAGTTTATGATAACATAAAACTACTCATAAAATTAATTTACGAAAGCTGCCACGAAATTACATATGCTCCCCTACTATTCTAATAGGGCGATTATAATAATTATTATGGCTATATGAAAAAAAAAATAGTTGGTACTAATGCAAACAATTTTATTTTTTTTAGTAATTGATTTTAGGTACGTTCATTTCAGCAATAAAATGATATATTCCGCAAACGAAATGGCTCTGCATAAAATAAATTGCCATAAAAATCATAAACACTATTGCTATTTTTATTATGTATCGTTTGAGAAATTATTACGATGGTCTTGCTTGAGAAAGTTTTTTTTGCAAACTTTATTTTTTGAAGCATCCATAACGGAAACACGCTTAAATCTGGATTAAAAACTGACTATAGATAACTGATTTCTTTAGACATTAAAATAAGTTATATGTATGTGTGTGTGTATGTATATATATATATATATATATATATATATATATATATATATATATATATATATATATATATATATAACACACACACACACATACACACATATGCATTCTTCTATCACATGCAAGCTAAATTACATATTTCTCGCAATTTTAATAGTGCGTGCAGTACTTTTTAACTAACGCTGCATGTTGTGATGCCGAGTGCAGAGCTCCGTTGGAAGGCAACTTAAACATTCCTGTGGGCCAAATGTACCAAGTTTTCCGCGCTCTATTATAACCAGAGTCCTGTCGTTTTCAGCCTCTTTGCATAACTACGCGACGTGAAAGGGCAGACTTGGAATTATTATATTAATGAAAGAGTTTTATAGGTGTGGTGGCTCGATACTGACAGTAAAAAGTGAAAATTGTATTCAAAGTTGGCCTTTTAAGGATGGTAGAAGTGGGGAACGTCCTCCGGCAAACCTACGACAGTGATAAAGCACTCGCCAATTACTGCTGATCTGCATCTCCGTCCTTATCTGCTCCTCGAGCTGGAAGACTAGAGGATGACCGCGTGAGCGCGTTGTGGGTGGAATGAACCGGTTCCGAGAAACCGTGGTGGGAAGAATGAGGAGGTGGAACCACGCGAATGTCATATTTTCCTCGTTGCCATTTACTCCGCCTTGTGACCTCAAACGTCCTACACCCCCTCAGACGTACTGTCTTCAGTTCTCTCCACCCAACAGTACTCTTTCATATGAAACTAAAGGCTGTTCACGGTCAAATGAGCACTTTTGGAAGCCCTGCTTAAGATCTACTTGTATGCAAGTTGTGTGTATTCTTCCGCCTTATGTAAAATTAACATTGTCGTGGGTCTCACCACTTTATTCATGCGTCGGTCAGGTGAAACTGGGAAATTTTTAGAAAAGTTAATATTTTACAAATCTGGTAATTTTTACACTGGTGCGTTACAAAAAAAGGCAGGACACGCAAAAATAATTGAAATTATCACAAATGAACATCTAACATTTTTTATTCAACTCTAATACATGGAACTACTTTCCATCCATCGTTACCAATTTTACTGGGCGTATGCCACTCAGTACGCCCGTTGAAATCACTGTAAAAAAATTGTGTATTCTCCACACACGTTTGTGTATTTTTACATGTACTTACATGTACATTTGTACATGTACGTGTACTTTTACTGTGTGTCCTATGTATACTTCCAAATACAATGCCAGTGTGATTTTACTATACTTGTTATTATTTTTACTAATCACATTAATTCACATGTACTCTGTACATGTAATTTTACTATACTTGCTACTCATTTTCTACCACACATTGTAAATTAACACAATCATTGTTATGGTAATGTAACTGCACCAGTCTGTTACTGTTTAATGTTCATCATACCTTATTACTTGTACACTGTAGGTGTAATTTTAACTTATTATGATGTTAAATAACATGCACTCCATGCATGTAATCTGACTATGCAAATTACAGACTTCCTGCCACATACTGTAAATTTTCACAAATATCGCAATTGTATTTCCGCGCTAACAAAAGAGTAAACTCGCAGATTTCAAATATCGCAATTGTATTTCCGCGCTAACAAAAGAGTAAACTCGCAGATTTACTGCAATTGTAATTACAAAATGTCTTTACATTAACAAAGTTGTAAAAGTTATCTCCGAATTGTGGATAACGATTGACTTCAGATATAGCATAGGTACTTATGTACAAAAGCCAGCATATTCCATCAGTGGGAGTTAAGATTTTCTTGAACACACATAAGGATTTCGAAGTAGTTCTACTCCCTACCGCTAGATCGTATGTTTTAAGCCGCCGCCGAACCTCATATGCCACCGGAATGAGACGTGTGTCGTGAGACCGGGAGCCGCAGCTCCCATAACCCACTGGGTGTTTGTAAAAACAATTGCCACCCGACACTTGGACTAATCATAGGGTCCGCGGGCGGGGGCCGTGTCACTGTAAGTCTAGGGCACCGGGCCCACATTTAGACTGTTTTTGTTTTAGTGCCTATTATTATGTGATTTTACATGTTAATGTTGTCGGCGGGGGATTGAAGCTCCCCTCCAGCCTCCCGGCTGGAGTGAGTGTAAGTGTCGTGATGTCTGTCTAACGTGTTGTTATGTTGTATACAAGTGTGCTATTTAATCTCGCGTGTAGTGTGTCGGTGAGTCCCTAATCGCCTGGGAGCAACCCTCGGGGTAGGTTTTATCGTTTCAGAGTGTTGTGACATAGGAAAGAAATCCAATGTTAGTAACAGACCAGAGTCTGCAGGCTTTGCCAGAGTCTGCCAGGCCCTAGTCAAAGCAGCCACCCCCTCCCCCTCGAATTTCTCTTCAACGAGGATCGTCTTCTTCCCGATCTGAAATAGACTGTCAGGTCGGTGCGTTATTTCAAGTAAATAATATTGTTTGTAACATATAAAACACAATATGTTTTAATTATTTAATTTTTTTTAAAGTGTTTTTGTATTTTGTATTTTTTTTTAAGTTTTCTTTTATTTAATTTTTTTAAATATTTAATTGTATATAATTATTTGAAATTCAATTAATTTGAATATATTGTGATATTAGTAAAAGCTTAAGCTAGATTAAATTGTTTAAGTTAGACTAAATTAGCTATGTCATATCGTGTTAGCCCCCCTCCCCCAACTCGACTGACATGTGTGTCATTTGACCTGGAAGACGAGTGGTGGTTGGGGTTATTTCCCACCTTTCCCGAGTTCCCACATAACCAGCCTGGGCAGAGAACCCTAACTATTAATACCTGTGTGTTTAAAAAACGGTAGTGTCAGTTTGGGGTGATTTTATGTTTAATCTCAACTATTGTTTGTTTACTGTGGTAAGGTGACGAGTGCTGAGAGAAGCAACATCTGCTTCTCGTGTAGTGTTGTTAAGGCTTTTGCCTGTGTAATGATGGGCCTAAAATGGCCCAAAAGTGTTGTGAATTGTGTTTCCCACAGAAAGGCGGCAAGTTCTTGCAATCCTGAGAACATGGTCGCATTTTCTGTTGTGTTGATGTCCCTTCTCTCATGTTTTTGTGGCGTGTCCCTTGTTTGTTGTGTAAGTGGTTGTTCCCTGTGTGTGTTTCCCTGTTCAGTTTGTATTTTCCCTATTTTTTTTTTGGGGGGGGGGGGGGAGGAAATTCAGCCTTTGACTGAATATTTGGTCTCGTATCCTGACTTTATTTTGCGTTTGTTGGACTTAGCTTCCAACCTTTGTTTACGTGCATTAATGTACTTTTGGACCACTTCGCACTGTTTCCATGCAGCCGAGTGTCCCGTTTTCTTACAAAGTGGACAAGTCCACTTTGACTTGTCTTGATCTTTTAAGTTGCAAGTCTTCGTTCTGTGTTTTCTCCCACAGAGACCGCACAGACTCAAGCATGCAGTAATTCTGTGTGTGGCCCAGTACACAACATCTCTTACACTGTGTCACATCATCAATGCGGTGTTTATATAGCTCTCTACGAACTGACATGTATCCTAATTTACGTATTTTTAAAATGTCTAGTTCGTTGTGTGGCTTTACTACAGCCTCGAAAACTGAGGTGAATCAGCTGGTGTTCTGAACTTCCAGATCGCATGTTTTAAGCAATTACTTGTAGTTATATTTAAATTCACAGGAACAATAGTTTAAAATTACAAATACTGTACTCGATTTAGGAAATTACACATGAAAATGTAAAGTTACCGTAAATTTGTATGTTTAAATATACGATCACATACTTTCGAATTTGTAATTTTACGCCCTTGTTAATGTCAATATATCAGAACATTTGTGTTTTTTTTTTACTGTAAGACTGTACTACATTCTGAGTAAAATAAGAAATCATGTACTTTGACACTGATGTACGAGTTTATATAACATTGGCATGGTTGTAAAAACACACAGACTTGGGGTTTTCGTGCCATGAATTAGTGTATATTTTCACATACTTCCGCATTTGTAATTTTACGCCATTTTAATGTCAGTGTACCACTATTTTTGTGTTTTTTTACCGTAAGATTGTACTACCTAGTGAGTGAAATAGAAAAATATGTACTTTTACACTGGTGAACGTGTTTTAATACAACATAGGCGAGGTTGTAAAACACACAAGCTTAGGGTTGTATGCCTTGCATTAGTGTATTTTTACACATACTTTTGCGTGTGTAATTTTATACCCTTTTAAATGTCAATATACCAGTACACTTGTGTTTTTTACAGTAATATTGTACTACCTTTTGAATGAAATAGAAGAATATGTACTTTTACACCGATGTACATGTTTCAATACAACACTGGCGTAGTTATACAAATACACAGATTCGGGTTTTAATACTTCATGTTCGTGGATTTTTACACGTACTTACAAATTTGTAAAATTACACCCCCCCCCCTTATTGTTAATATACCAAAACATTTGTCATTTTTATATCATTGTATTATGTTATGAATAAAGTTGCTCATTGCTGTAAATTTACACGTACTGTAATTGATTTTGCAAATTACGCACAGAAAATGTAAAATTACGAAAAGGTTGTACATGTATTTTTACACTTTTTTAACAGTATACGCAGGCAGATGCAGTGATTTTTTTCTAAGGTTGATTTCAAAAGCGCTCACTTTATCGTGAACAGCCTATAAATATTCTGGTGCCGAAATACATTACTCAGTGTGAACATTTTATTAATGTTGAACCATGCCGTTTACACGAGTTATTGCTTAAAAACACAAGATCAAAACAAAGTACACCTACTTTATTTCAGGTAGCAATACGAAGTTACATCACAAATAAGAGCTTTCGTTCATTTTACAATCAATATTGAAATTGCATTTCAACTTGAACATTCTTCATAATCGTTGTCTTCTGATAACAAACGTTTTGCATGGGACAAAAAATAAATATTATCTAAGCTGAAAAAAAAAAACGCACTCTATTAGCTACGTAGTAGGAACGACCTTTAAGATAGTAAAAGGTGGAGCTGCCCAGGAGTATTACATAGTTATTAACATAATAATAGCAACACAGTCCCCTTTCAATAACTGAAACGTGCACCAAACAACCCGGCACTGGGTTGTAGGTAAGAGCCTAAGTTGTCTGCGCCAAAGGATTCCTAAAGAAGATACTGTCTGCAAATCAGAAACAAGATTTTTTTTTTGGCCCGCGAATAGCTTAGCGAAAAATAGAAGCCTGAAAATCAAACATCAAACATAAGAAGTTAATTAGACATTACAACCTCTCGTCCTGGCAACAGTCTATTTTCTATTCATAGCACTTTCGATGGGCCATATGCAAAATGGCAACGTACTTTTTGGCTTCATAACCAAAACATTTTCATTGGTTATGGGGAGCGTCTTAAGCTTCGAAATTCAATATGATTGGTCAAATACGGAAGTTATTACGGAACTCGTTTAGGAAACATATCATCGCTTATTACAGGCAACAAATGCCAAGATGACTGCCATACCAGCTGGTAAAACATATTTTATGGCAGATCTTGCAGAAATTGGTATTGAATCTAATCCTGTTTTATATGGCTATAAGGCAACCACAGTATCAAGGAGTTAATAAATTTCACTGCAAGATGAAAAACTGTGATCGATATTTTTGTATTTTTATAGACATTCGACGAAATAACAATATACTTTCTCAAATGCCAGTGGAGCCATGGTGGCGAAGTGGTTAGCCTGCTCGCCTCCCACCAAGGCGAATCGGGTTCAATCCCCGGCTGGGCCACGCCCGGATTTCCAGATGTGGGAATCATGCCGGACGATCTCTTGCTTTCCCCACCTTCACATTCCGGTGCTGCTCCATATTCACCTCGTTTCGCCCTCATCGGCTCTCAAGACAAACCTCACCACTCTACTCTTTTGACCGTCTTATCGTTTATTGTTACTTGCTCCGGGTCATGCAGAGCGTGTGCAGCGAAATGAAGGCCGGTGACAACAGTACAACAAATACACGAATGTTTGAAATCTAGTTTTTCTAGTTATAACGCAAATTCTACAGGTTCTTACTCGTAAGGCACGGAAAAAATAGGGTACAATTCACTGAGTTACTAAAGTGTTATCGCTTTGCAAACTTTGGTGACAAGCCGGTAATAAAGGAAAGGAAATAGTTCATTATAAATGTATACAAAGAGCATAATTGGATGGACGCAACTTTTGACGAAGTTTCATTCATTAATTTATTTAATGTTAAGAATAGCCCTCGACATTAATTTTCTTGAAAAAATGTGACATGTCATACATAGACGAAAGATCGTAAATATAAAAGTTGCAAAAGAAAGTAGTCTGAGGGCTGGGATGATTTATCTTTTGATAAAAGTAGGGCACACTTCATTTTTTGATTAATTCCAGAAATGCGATTACCTACGATGAATTTTCATGTAATCCGTTGGTATATTTGTGAAAACCAGAAATGGCTTATCGATGTAAACGTAAAGTTGAACGTACGTTAATCAGTAAGTGAATTTTTGCAAATGTCTAAATGATGTATATTAAAAAACCTAAAGGTTTTTAAGACTAACAACTTCTGAACTAAAGGTTTTATGTTGATGAAAAGTTTAGAAATTATAAATTAATTTCTTACAATTTTTGTTCTTGAGTTTGGTCGTATAGTATTTATTGGACGTTACCTTGCTGGAGACTGGCAAATGGATGCTCAGCTGGAAAATATAGCAAATGGGATCACAGGAGTCTTCAATACACAGCTGTGCAGCCCATGATCCGCGTATCATTACCAGAGGTGAAAGGTCATACGGGATGACCGTCGCTAAAATTACGCAAAAGATGCATGAAAACATCTAAGGCTTAGTTTTTAAGATTTTATGTCGCATACAGTACCTACATAATAGGTTGAACCGGGCGACTCCTGCTGTGTTCCCATACTGCCTGCGATATCCTGGGCGTGTGGAAACGCGTGTTGTTTGGTTTTCCCACCCATTAATAGTCTGCAAGTATGCTGCTGCGATAAGGACAAGTCTTAATCCTCCTGCTCGTATTATTGTGCAGTAATGACTCTGCGATACCCCGCTCCACGTGCTTCCGCTGTACATGTGTACAGAATCCTGCCGAGATATTAACGTAGGTAAAGCCGCAAAGACAATTTAACACCGCAAACCTGTGGTATAGGTGATAAATATCGCCAGATGAGATACTTTAACAGAGTTTACGTCACATGTGCATATAAACTGCTAGGTAATAATTGGTTTTCCAAACTAAACTTTTTTTGGTTACAAAACTTTTATGTGGGTTGTTTGAGTATTGTGTCGCAAACAACAGTACACAAAAAGTAAGGAAACTGACAAATATTTTTATAGTTCGGAACACAATATATACAAAAACTTTATAACAAAGAAATAACTTTTAGTTTTAAAAACAGTAGTTATAAGGTAATTTTCCTGTACATATGAAGTAAACTTTAAAAATCAACGATTCAAAAAATTAGAAAAAAAGTCTTCTATATAGGCCAAAATTGAGAAGTGTAGATGGAGCAAAGGCGAAATAAAAGGACGGGGGAAACGGTAGTGCTCCGAGAAATTCCGCCGACCAACGGAAGTATTGACCGTGCTTTCTACATGCGGAAATCTGCGTGAGATCACCGGGAATAGAACCCGGTTCGTCTTGGCGGAAGGCGAGTAGTCTTGACTACTACATCACCGCCGCACGTTTAATATGTTAATGAGCAAGCTTTCGCCTCCACACCGCTGTGATTTCTGAGAAGTGTTTAAGTAATGTTTCACTTTTTCCGTATTATTGATATCGTTAAATTTAGTTTTAATTTAAGGTTCCTTCTTTGTGGTCATTTTTATGGCAATGAAATGAGTGTAAAGCTGCTTAATACAATTTCCCTAATTATATTTGAATTTTTACAACCATCTAAAATTCGAGGGCTGATTCAGAAGTCATGGCAACTATTGTTTACCTCCCGAAAATGATCCAACACAGGAAATGTATTATGTACAATTGAAAGTGTACAAGTACGTTGTAAAGGTGACACCACATGGGGTATGGATGCAAGAATATCCGACAAGGAACAAAGACCAACATGGCTGCTTGAAATCACTGTTTAATGGATTTATTCTTGTACATCCTGTATCATTTGAACGGGTACGTATCGTACGTGTACGAGCTGTTTTAACAGCCTTCAAAGTAGTCTCCGAGATTGTCCACGGTTCGTCAAAGTGTGCTACCACACGTCGAACTGCTGTTGCCGTCAGATGGAATATCAGTGCATCCGTCCGGGTGAGCACGTTCCCTATGTCAGTTGTCGGATGACAGTGGTGCAAAATAGACGTAGCCAAAGTCGACCAGCGTGCGTACATCAAGATAGCCCTACGCCGCGGCCGCAATGCACACGAATGTAATTCAAAGCTACGGGAAGCATTGCGTAGTTGTGCTGTACCCTATCCTACAGTGACAAGGTGGTGGATATGGGCCTTCAAAAAGGGAAGAAAGTCAACAGCAGACCTACCTCGCAGTGAACGTGCTGTGTCAGCTGACTACGACGTACGAGTGGCTGTGGTCGTCAATGACTAAAGAACGACACTCGCTGGACTGTTACGAAATTTGCACAACATACAGGATGAGTACAAAAGAATACCCCAAATTTGAAGGTCTATAATATCGAAACCAAACAACCTACAATCTTAGTTGACCAATAAAATGAACAGTGGATGTGAAGTCTGTTTACCGTATCGTCATAAATGTTCAATGTGACCACCACAAGTGACCCGAACGACATCTACGCGATACCCAAACTCGTTCGACACTCTTGTCAGCATGTCTGGTGTTATGGTTTGGCTGGAGTCCGTAATTCTCGTTTTGAGGTCGTCAATGTTATCCGGTAATGATAGACGAAACAATTGATCCTTTATGTACTTCCATAAAAAAAATCGCACAGGGTAAGATCCGGGCTTCTTGGGGGCCAGTAATGAAGTGTCTGGTCACCAACTGCTCCGCGACCAATCCAACGTTGCGGCAACATCTCGTTCAGGTACCCGTGACGTTGCATACAAATGGTAAGGTGAACCGGTACAGCGTGTGGATATGGGGTCAGGAGCATCCACATGAAACCCCCAAAGTGAACATGGTTTGCACTGTATCCAAAGACACAGTTTTCGGCCCTTTCTTTTTTCAAAAGCCCACTCTTACTGGAATCCCTTATTTGGACATGTTTACAGAATGGTTGTTTCCTCAGTTTGAAGAGGAGGTTGTGGGGGACTTCATTTCCCAGCAGGATAGTGCGCCACCCCATTGGTGCCTAGCTGCTCGCGGATACTTGAACGAGTCGTTACCACAGCGCTGGATTGGTCGTGGAGCAGCTGGTGACCAGGCTCTTCATCAGTAGATCCCAAGAAGCCCGGCTCTTACCCCGTGCCATTTTTTTATGGGAGTGCATAAAGGATCAAGTGTTTGGTCCACCATTGCCAGCTAACATTGACGACCAAAAAACGAGAATTACTGACGCCATCCAAACCGTAACACCGGACATGCTGACAAGAGTGTCGTACGAGTTTGAGTATCGCGCAAATGTCTTTCAGGTCACTCGTGGTCACATAGAACATTTATGAAGATATGGTAAACAATCTTCATGGTTCCATGGTTCATTTGATTGGTCAATAAAGGTTGTAGGTTGTTTGTTTCAATATTATGGACCTTAAAAGTTGGGGTATTCTTTTATAATCACTCTGTACATGTATTTCTGAGTCGTCAGTGCGCCGAATTCTATGACGGGATTTGTGCCATGTGGGTGCCACATCACTTAACTGAGGTAGAGAAGTGGACCCGATATTAGACGTGTCGTATCAATCTGGAACACTTTCACCGTGAAGGTAATGGTATGCTGAACTGTATCATTGCAATTGATGAAACATGGGCACAAGCATACGAACCTAAATTGAAGCGACAGTCCAATGAATGGCGTCATCCTGAATCACCACAGATACACAAGGTACGGTAAAACCTGTCACCCACAAAGCTGATGATAATTTTGGCATGTGACAGTCGAGGTGTTTTGACGTGACGTCTTACAACTCAGCCCTTTATGTCCTTTGGCTTCTTGATTCACACACAAACATATCGTTCTGACATCATCAGGCCTCGGTGGGAGCCGCGCTGCGAACCTCTGATTTCGAGCGGTTTAGTATGTTTAAGATCGCTGTTTGCAGTAGAGATCTATTGCAGATCTTGGCGTAACTCAATAATTTAACTGAAATTCAACCAATTTCAAGCTAAATTTAAGCAAACTTCTAATTCCCCGTCAAACCATTCAAAGCGCAACTCTAAATCAATCATATGTAAGGTCAAAATCAGAATCAATTTTCAACTTGTGTTCAACTTGTGTATTTTGTGTAGTTCTTCAAAGACGCATTTTCAAGCTAAATCATCATATTTTTGACGAAATTCCAACAATTTTCATACTTTTCTTTCTTGTGATATTATTTTTGACTAATTGATTTGGCTTGCAAAAATTAATGAAAATATTTGCCTTATTGACCATAATTTTAGCCTCATTCACCCTGAAAATGAACCACTGATCAAAGAGTGAACAAAGTATGCTTTTAAAAAAAGTCCTTGTAATTGAGAATGAAGATTTGGGTGAAATTATATTGATTTTGGGGGTGAAATTGAAGAAATGATTCATGCTTGAAGAAGAGATTGAAAAATTGTTGCTTGAAAGTGAGAAATTTGCGTGAATTTTAGTTAAATTATTGTGCTGCGTCAAGATCTGCAATAGTCCTCTTCTGTTTGCGACCGAACGGCTCATCCGATCGGAGAAATTCTTGTTAGTTTGTGCATAAAAAAGAGTAGTAAAAACATAACCAAGATTCATAAATAATTAACACACATAGCGACTTTCTAAGCAATAATAATTTTCTTTGCAGATTACAAACCAAAATAGTTCAAAATTACGAGTTACGCGAAAATCACACTAATGATAACAACATGAATAGCCCTTGGTGAGACAAATATATACTGAAAGGAAGACTCAGCTACCTCTATCTATTCCGGAGTTATATGAAGAAGAAGTTGACAGTTCTACGCAGCAGCGAAATGCAGATGTGGCGATTGCGTCATCACATGCCACGTCACGTGACGAGACTAAGGCTAAACAACAACGACACAATCAGCGCAAACGCAGAAAGCATTCATCATGCACATCATCGCTGAGACCCTACGTTTCATATCGTACTTCTCGTACCATCGCCCAATACTCAATCGTTTGTACACCGCCGCTGCATTCCCATTGCGTGCTAATAACAAATAAATTGATTTAAACAAACCCACCCAGTCTATCATTTTCTTCCCTCTCACCACCCATAAACGTTGTCACGTAAACATACCTACAGCCGTGTAGACGACACAGTCCACACTATTTCTTAGTGTGTCATCCAGTTCGTGAGGGCTGTACTGCAAATGCACAGCACTGCCTGTCATTTCTGCGGTACAATCTTCGTTGTGCAGTTTGAGGGAAATGTCCTGAACTGTCATACAACGCTATGGTCTTACATGACAACACGAGACCTCATACAGCAGGTACCGTTACACGTTGTTAACGGTGTTAGGGATGTGAGGCGTTGCCACACCCTCCCTATTAACCCTATCTTAGTCTGTGTGACTACGATCGTATTCCCAAAGTGGAGAGGCCATTGCGTGGTATACGCTTTACCAACACGCAAGACATTGTCACGGCATTTCGACGAGAGGTAGTGTACATTGATGGATCTCATGCAGCCAATGCTATTTCCCGTCTCCCTCATTGCTGGCAAAGAACAGTGGACAATCTCGAAGACGTAAAGCAACAAGGAGCAACAAGGGGGCCAACCCTCCCTCCACCCAGGAGAAACATGGCCATATTGTAACCCCACCACCACCGAATTTCACAGTCGGCACCGTGGTGGAAAGAATGGCAAGTAAACTCATCTGGTTGCAACTCCAAACGTTTCTATGCATCCCGTTACCTGGGTACCATTTCACAAAACTACAAGTTCACAGGTTATTAGTTTCAAGTGCTACTATCTACAAGTATGTGTAAATTACGTTTCACGAACAGCACTACTATCTACAAGAACTTGTAATTGGTGGTTTTTGAAAAGTTTTGGAATAGTATTAATTACTAGTTCTTTTCTACAAGTGTACTTGTTTATTTTACAAGTCAACAAAATGCCAAAATCAAATGACAATAAATTGACTGTACATAATAATCTCACAGAAGCTAAAGATGTCTTGTTCGGTCCTTTTTCAGATAAGGTAACGAAACCCGATAAATTATAGGAATGGGAAAAATTCGAGACTGCGATGGCTCTTGGCCTTTTATTTCGGGAAAGAGCGGTAACCTCTATAAGGGATACATTTTAGTCGAATTTGAAAATAATTTACATTGGCACGAATGGAAAAAAATACTATTTTGCAACAACGTTAGAGTTTTTATGTTACATTCACCTAAAAATAAAATAACTGACTTAAAATCGTTTTAGCTGGTACGAGTGACACGTGAAAGTTTTTATTTTTCTTTTGCATCTTACATTCATCAGTCGACAATGAAATGGATTTGCCAATAACAAAACTACAAATATAAAAAATAATATTATTGTATCCACGGTTTATCAGTTGTTGGTGAAGCCATTTGTCTTTGTTGTCTGTTTCAGGCAAAATTTTATAATGTAAAGAAGACATCTGAAAACGCTTATTAAATTCATACACTCAAACTATATATTTGCTCTTTACCTAAGTAATCGTCGACGTCGCTGATACTTAAGTTTATTATAGGCGTGTTTACACTTTTTCTGAATCGCTACTAAATATTTCTGTTTATAATAATTAACAAAAACAGAGAATGAGAAATTCGATTTATATTGAATTATTATTTAAAACTTGTAAAATTTTATACAAAACTAGCTATTCTTGTAAGAAACTGATATTTTATAAGTGTTTAGGACAGGCTTGTACATTCGTGAAACCAAAATACTTGTAACTTTAAAAAATTCACATGTAACTTGTCAAAATTGACTTGTAGTTACTAGTAAATGCTTGTAGTTTTGTGAAACAGAAATTTGCTAGTACTCACGTCACGACCTACTAGTCCATTCACTTGTAACTTGTGAACTTGAAGTTTTGTGAAACGGACCCCTGGAATGTACTTGGAGTGGCGGCTCCTACACGTGCCTGGCAGCGCTTGTAAAAATCCCTCCAAACACTATTTTTACATTGGAGAGTATAGCGATGCTAAATATTCATGTTTGATGTATGTGGCTTTTGTGCTTTGCCATTTTAAAAATTTAGTTTTAAAAAAGAAAAATTCTAAATTTTACGTGCTAAGCACAATGTTATTAAAATCATGGTTTATAGCTAATACTTTTAATTATAAAACTTACAATGCACTTCAAAAAGTTCTCAGAACGTTGCACGTCATTTTGAGAGAAAAAAAAAGAAAAAAAAACCCTGCAATATGTCACGTGGAATAGTTTTCGTCAGATGATGTGTTATGTTTATGAAAGTTGAGAATGGTGTGTAGTTGTGCCTGCGCGCTCGTGCCTTCCGCGCTGCCGGGCATTGAAATGTAAACGTATATTCTTTTGGTTCTGAAGCAAAGCTTGCACATTAATTTCATTACAATATTAAAATTGTTAACACCATAAAATAATATTCAAGTCTTACTTGTGAATACATGCTGTTTGGTATTAAAAACAGTCGGTATTTAATTAAAACATGTGTTTATTGAGTGGATAGCAAAAATATGCGAGATCATTTTAAGGTTATAAAATTAAAAAAACCAGAAGAAACAGTGTGCTTATTAAATTAATATGATTTAAATAATCCTACTAACATTACGATAAAACATTTTTCCTGACAGCACTCTTTTATGCGCACAGCTAGCCATACTTATTAGTGCCTTAGTGCCAAGTACAGCATTTTTAGCATGCTTTCCGAAGGAAAGAAAGGTTTATGAGATCACTTTTTCTGTCGTGTGTCTGTGCATGTGTGTCCCTCCCTTTCAAGTTTCTAACGATTCAATCGAATTTAACCAAACTTCGTACACGTTTAATACTTAGTAAGGACACCCACCCGACTTTTTTAGTTTTAGACTACGTTAGTCACTTTCTTTTAAAATGGTAGCCATGTTAAAATTTTTGGATGATATGTCATATCTCGGGGACCATTCAACCGATTTAAATCAAATTTTGTATGGTGGCAGATTATTGTGTAAACATTTAATTTTGAATTATATATTGTTATTAGTCAGCCATTTCGGAAAATATAAATATTACCAATCTAAAAATTAATATTTTACATTATAGCTCGAAAACTGTTCAACCAATTCTCGCCAAATTTGCTATGTAAGTAATGCTCTGGTAGGCCATGAAAACTTCAGTGATTGAACTATATTAGATTCTTATTTTCAAAATGGCGGCCATGCAAATGTTTTAATTAAATTAATATATTTAACCAATTTCGACCAAATTTTGTATACTGAAAACATCTATTAGAAGCATAGTATATACCAACAAATAACCAATTTTGTACGCCATTTTGGAAGATAGCGCCATTAGAACAAATAAAAACTTATTTCATAACTCAGTAAATAATTGACCAATTCCTTCCTACCCATTTCGTCAAACAGGTACTGATGCAGATGTTATTAAGTGTTATGTTTTAAATCACGTCAGACATTTGTTTTCAAAATGGCGGCCATACAGTAATTTTAGCATACAATGCTATATCGTCGAAACTATGTAATCAATTCCAAAATAACTTTGTATGCCGGCAGTAGACATTAGAAATATCAACTGTGTGTTCATAGAGCATATTTTGTCAGTCATTTTATAAGATAGCGCCATGCGAATAAAAGACATTTTCATGTCATATCTCGGGAAAAAATCGACCAACTCCTATAAAATTTGGCACACGAGTAGTACTAAGGCAGGCGATGAAATTTGGTATGTTTAAGCATGCCAGATACTTATATAGCAATTTTTAACTTAGAATGTTATATCGTGTAAACCATGTAATCAATATAAACTAAACTTTGTATACTGACAGTAGATATTACAAATATCAACTGTGTGTTCATAGAGCATATTTTGTCAGTCATTTTGTAATATAGCGCCATGCGAGTAAATAAAGTTTTTTTTTGCCATATTTCTGGAAACAATTGATATATTCCTTCCAAATTTGGCATACAAATGGTACTGCAGCAGGTGGTCTAAACTGGTATGTTTTATGTATACCAGGAACTTACTTTCAAAATGGTGGCTATAAAAATATTTTAGCTCAGTATATTTTATTTACGAAACAAATTCCAACTTGACTTTGTATGCTGGCAGTACCTGTTACAAACATCAAATTTGTCTATGCAGAGACTCATTTCTCTACCATTTTGTAAGACAGCCCTGCCGATAGAAATAATGTTTTTATCTCGTATCTTAGGAAACAATCAACCTATTCTTACCAAATCGGGCGAAGATGATGTACTGTGATAGGCCATAATAATTAATATATTTTTTAAAGTAAGGACACACTTATTTTCAGAATGGCGGCTATAAAATAATTCTAGATCTAGTTTTATATTGGTAGTATACAATCATCGAAATTGCTCCTTTATTACTCTTTGTCCTCCATTTATGAAGATCGCCACATGAAAATTATGAAGGTTTTATGCGATGTCTCGAGGACCAATCATCCGATTCCCACCAAATGTTACATTGGAACATTTTCCAAATTAATTTATACCAAATTGTGCACCCCATAAATGCTACAGAAGGCCATGTAAACTGTCATGATTTAAATTGGCCAGACAACGGTGTTCAAAATAGCAGCATTATAAATCATGTAGGTAAGTTTGACATAATATGTCAAACAATTTAACCAAATTTTACCTGAATTTATATATGTACAGTATACACTAGAAGCATCGAATATAGAGCATCTTTTCTGGTAATTTTGTACAATAGCATCAAATAATAAAATAAAGTTTTTTATGTCATATCTCAGGGACCAAACCACCTATTTCGATGAAATTCTTCACACGAGTAGCGCTACGGTAGTCCATGTAAACGTACATGTTTTATGTGGCTCAGTCACTTATTTTCAAAATAAAGCCCCTTAAAATATTTTAGGTTAGTAAACCCTATCATCCTAATCCAACCTCCGCAATGCAGTGGATTGCGCGCTAGTTTATAGTACGTGGTTTCCTGGTTTCAAGTCCCTGGTAAGGCATGTGTGTGTTTATAACTGTCTCACTACTGTTGTATATGTTTCTGGTTTTATTTTTTAATTTATTGCTTTCAAAGAGAAGTCAAGTCCTTCCTACCAACTCAACTTTTAAGAAATTATTAAAAAATTAATTGCACACATGTTGAGGAAAGTAGGCTCATTAGTTATCTCAGCAAATTCTTGTTTTAATTAACGGAATGTCTTAGGGTAAGGCTAATTACAAGCTTTATTTGATATGCGAATATGCTAAATCTTTAAGGTAATAGTTCCGAACAAAAAGTACATAAATGCAAGGAATTCCATGTTTATTTTGTATGATACATTTTCATCAATGTTACCATCAGAAAGTATACAGAAAATTATAAAATCAGAACGTATTTACATAACATGCAACACAATGTTAAGTGAAAATGTAAATAGTACTAAAATACACCTTTTTTATTCTGTACATTTTTTTTTGTAAACTAAAGTAGAACAAAACAATGTAGGCCTTGATAAAATAAAAGCTTCTAGAACTGTTTTAATCTACATTCATGCATTCACTAAAGTTATGTTATGAACATACAGTTTATTTTAAGAACGTAGCTGAAATTACTGAACTTCATGCACACTCACGGAAAGGGAATTTTTTGTTAGTTTTATCTAAATTAGTGGGTTTAATTGACCTATTATCTGTTAAAATTTCTTTATTTTCTTCAATACATTTCTCCTAATTGCATTGACACTGCTAGCAAGTTATTTATTAATTACTTTTATGCGAATTTAAGTACGTGTTTGTAAGAAGTGGTAAATGAATTCTCGGAGAATGCAATTTAATTTTTCGATCAAAGCTTCCGTTACCAATTTTATTACCTCATTTTCTTTACTAAAAAATTCTCCATGAACTGCTAGCTGTAACGTTTTCAGTAATTGTTCGCTCGGTTCTTTAAGTCCTCCTCTGGTAACAGTTTTTATCCAATTATTCTCAGTAATTTGTTCTGTTGAAACACTGAGGCCTGGATATAATTTTTGACATTATTGGGTTTCATATCCTCCTGTTTTTTTGGTTTATGTTCCCGGCGCCGCTTCACTCGATCATATGGGGTTTTATGCGTATCACTGGATTGATTTTGAGATGCTCTTTCCAACCGTATACGATTTATGTATTTCGAATTGGCTTTTTGACAAGTATAGGCCGACATTGTGTCAAATTTTCTTATTTTTTTTTACATTAAACTCATACCATTTCATCATAACCACGACACACAAATGTTTTTATACACGCAATCGATTGAAGTTGACGAGAGTCGCTCCCCCCCCCCCCCCTCCTGGGCCACACGTGATGCTTCGCAGTCCTCACTCGACGTAACATATTCTTTGATCCTTTGGCAATCTAGTAATGTAATTGAATTTTAAAGGTAGACGATAGGTTCAGGTTGCAATACCAAACTCTATCCCCCGATTTTGTTATTATCGGAGTTTCTGGATTGCCTCCCACTATGGCCGCAAATTTAAAGACGCATTCACGTAAAAATAAGATACTAATATACTGACAAAGATTTAAAACGCTTGTAATATATGGCAATTTATAAAATAACTAAATACGTCATACATGGGGTTATTTTTCAAAGGTTTGATTCAACAAGTGTGAAGAAACCGCATATACTACAGCAGGGCTTCAGAATAGTTGGAAGTAACCGTGAACAGCCAACACGGAACTTCTATAAGTATCTGTGAAGACTTGAACATATCACTGGCCGTTGCTCATTACTTTTCCCATGCCTTTTGTTAACTTGCTCACAGAGAGCTCACTTGATGTACAGATGAACGGCTATTAATGGTCCCACTATATTCTAGGTTGTGGGCATATTCACGTCCGCCTATAACAGCAGTGAGCAGAATAGTGTTTTTAAGTTTATCAAGCTCATTAGCGTATTTTGTAGTCAAGAGGAGTTTTTCGGCATTGGGGTAGTTTTTGAGAGGCAGACTTTTTATCTAATGTAATTTGCTGACCAGAATTAAAATTAAAATTGACTATATGAATTTACGAGATACTAAGAGCCAGGGATTAGGCTATAAAGAAATGATTGCCCGTTTGGCATACGGGCACAGATTTGAATATGTTAAGAAGACAGCGCAGACGAGCTATAAAAATGCATTTTTTCCTTTACCATTTTCACGATTTTCTTTGCCATGAATCCAATTAATGTTAGAAAAGTAGACAAATTTTGGGCATAGACAATTGGTTTTTACCTTTTCTGACAAAAAGAAGTATTCTCAGAACATCCCTTTACTGAGAAACGCGTATTCGCGCTAACAAATATTTCGTTCTCTTTTTAAGGCACCGATATGGCGGGCGTCCACGGACTCGTCATGAGAACTTTTGAAAGCCCTGCTAAGATCTACTTGTATGGACATTGTGTCTTCTTCCGCTCTATGTAAAATTAACACTACCATGGGCCTCATCACTTTATTCATAAGTCGGTCAAATGAAGCAGTTAAATTATTAAGGAAATAAATGCTTTACAAATCTGCTCATTTTTACACTTCGGTGTATTAAAAAATCAGAAAGTGAAAGAAATAATTTTAAGTTATCACAAATGGTTACCTTATACATTTATTCGACGTTAAGATATGGAACTAACTACTGTCTATCCATCGTTGTCAACTTTACTCAGTGCACCCACTAAACTACATTGTTGCAGGGTCAATGACTTTTTTCTAAGGTTCCTTTCTAAAAGTACTCAATTTATAGTGAATAGCCTTTTAAAAAGCTTACTGAAGCTATTCGAGATCCGGTTTCTTTCCAGAGGCTACCAGGCAGAAGCTTGCTCATTAAAATGTGAAAAAGGCCGCGGTGATGCAGTGGTCAGACTACTCTCCTCCCACCAAGACTACTCGGGTTCGATTCCCGGTGATCCCACAAGGATTTGTGTGTGTTGGAAACGCGGCGGACCCTTGCCGTTGCTCAGTGGGTTTTCTCGGAGTACTTCCTTCCCCCCCGTCCTTGCACTTCACCGCTGCTCACGTCAACTTATGACTTAACCGAAGGAATTTTCCTAATATTTTTAAATAGTTGATCTTAAAGATCGTAGACTTACGCCTGGAGGCTGATCGGGGTACGGGATAAATACTATAGTAATCAGACATACATATGCAAAAAACACTGCAACGGATAGCCTCCGAAGCATGTAACAGCCGATACGTGATTCAGTCCCTTCGGTATTTGTTTTTATAAATACAACATTTTTGATTTTACAAATAGCAGAAGAAAAAAGACCGTTAGGAGGCGGTACATAAAACTAAGATCTTAAAACGAACAGTGTGGTGTATGAAGGAAAAACCCCACTGAAAACTCATATAAAACTTTATATTATTATGTGGTTTTACCAATACTTTTATGTACGACCAACAGAGTCATCACAAACGCTTGTAGAATTTCTGAACAAATTATCTCTGAAAGCGTATTAGAAAAATTAAAGTTAAAACACACAAAACACTAAATGTTATATATGTAAAAAAAATTTATATAACTTTGCCTTTCCTCGTTTCCTATTTCACCCCCTCCCCCCAATAATAATATAAAACGGAGGATGGTTTACCCTTAATGTCTGTCCCCTGGTGTCTGGCTCTCTCTGCCTTCATACATCCCACCAAAAGTCAAATTTATACAAAAATTCTGGGTTCTCGAAGCAGTTGTTTCTTCCATGCCTTCTCATTGGTCAGTTCAAAACGCCGCCTCACCACATGGCTGAAAGCCGTGTACAGGGGCGGATGTAGGAGGGGTATGGGAGTGGGGTGATCGCTTCACATCTCCATATTCTCTCACATTAGTCCGTGAACGATCAGCTGTCTAGCTGGACGCGACACCCGCTGCTCCGATTAGGGCCCCAATCTCTTCTGTTATCACCAGGTATGGTAATTTCGGCGTATATTCGTAATGATTGATTAACTTTATAGGGGGAGGGGGGAATGTGACAACTTTTCACAACACACACATCTATGGCCTACCTGTGTCTAGAACCTTGAACCAAGTTGTTCGATACATGGAGGGTGACGTTTAGCTCTGAAGTCCATTGTGTATGCCATAGACTAAAGATGAGGTAGACCGATTATTCGTCTTCTGCGTATGTACCCAACATTGACCTACCCCAAAGGAACACAACTGTCAAAGTCACATGGTCAACAATGATGAACGTGTTTGTTTATATCTCAATTTTCAAAAGACAAACACTTTTATATGAATATATTTATCAATTCGAATTTAATCAAACTGTATTAAAAATTGGTTAAAGGAAGTATAGATACATCTCAAAGCACTTGTTTGCTAAACAGTGTTCTAATCTCAAATCCAATCCTTGCAATTTTCGCTAGACGTGAAGGCAGAAAAGCCGTTCAAAGTTGGGATACGAAGACTGGTTGTGCGCATCCAGCGAGATCGGTTAGTCTACGATGTGTGACAACATCGCACTGGTGGGCTGATTGAACACGAAGGAAGCGCGACTACAACCACGTAGAGCTGGCACGGTCCCTCTCCCTCCCTTCCGTTCCTTCAGGGGGCAGGTAATAATAATAATAAAACGCCTTTATTTTTCGTGGCGAAGTTAAGGTATTATCACCTTCTCTTACACCTAACCACATTCCATAATAAAACATAACACTTATTTTTTTAAAAGGAAAAGAAATAAAACAATGACACAAAACTTAATGTCTACTATAAACTTAGAAAGAGACTTACATGAAATATATAAAAGCAACTTAGATAAAATAAAACTAACCTTAATTGTGAACTTACACGATTAACACATACATGCATACATAAAACCATATACACACCTGACATATATCCATATACATATAATTGTACTATTTATAAAATTTAACTACAAGATAACATTGACCAGCAAAATTTCTAAAACTGAAATTTATTTTAAGGATTACTTAAGGACAGAAAATCACAGTATGTAACTAATTAAACACGGGAAGAAGACAAAAAAATTAATTAATGTAAGACATTAAAAATTATAATATAAAGCGTCTAATATTATCAGATACCTAGAAATATACATAAAATAAGACTACTCGCACACGCTCATTCACACATCTACATACATTAACTATACGTTTAATTAATCAAACAGTAACATGAGCATCAAAAACATCACTACAGTCGCATGAAGCAGAAAGCAAATAAGTTACAGATATTATAAAAGAGGAACCTCCACAATAAATATTTTGTTTGCATTTATCAAACCCGCATTTCATTAGTGACTACCTGGTAAAAAAAAGAGGAGCTGCAATTGGCTGGTATATTCTTGGAACAGATTTGAAGCCCCACCTGAAGTGACCTTTGTAATACCGAGGAAAAATTCACGTTACTCACTCCAATCACCATGTTGAATGTGTGTGACGTTATCCTTGACCCCAGTGATCTAAATTCGAAGATTGAGAAAAATGGTAAAAATCCGAGGAAAAGTTATGTTACTGACCTCGACGTGGGGCCGCGGTGGGTTAGTGGTTAGACTATTCGCCTCCCACCTAGGCGAACCGGGTTCGATTCCCGGCGGGGTTACTCTCGGTATTTCACATATGTTAATCGTGCTGGACGATGCCGCTGGTTGGCTAATTTTCTTGGGGATCTCCCGTTTTCCCCCACCCCTTCATTCTGGCGCTGCTCCATACTCACCTCGCTTCATGCTCATCGCCCCAAATCTATTCACTCACTCACTAACCCCCACCACCATAATGGATGTGGGCGAAATTAGCATTGACCTTGATAACCTTTAGCTTGAAAAATTGAGAAAAAATCGTAAAAAGCGAAAAAAAATATCGAAAACATAGAGGAAGTAGTACCTTACTGATCCCAAACGCAATTATGGATGTGGGTGATATAGAGGGTATGATTCCCTAAATATGATGGAGGACAGCCACTCACTGGTACGGCGATAAGCAGACGACTATTCAGTTGGCTCCCCTCGACTCTCGTGTCAATTAATTATTGACAATATAGTCAATCAATCTGCCGAGACCCCTCTCCCCCACCAAAGCAAATTATTTAATTAATGCAACACACGTCCCCTCTCCCCTTCCCCCTGACCAAACTACCACCAAACCAACAAACTCTTCACACCCTCAACCCCCACTCACACCGAACCCACCACTCGACTCTCCACCCCTCGGCATTTACTCGCCATATCACAAACACTCTCATCATCCAACCTTCCCATACATCCACCACCCGACTCTCCACTCTCTCAAATTTTACCATAACACCTTATTGCCCTTCCCAAACCCTGCTCTCTCTCTCTCCCCCTCTCTCTCTCAGACACCCACGCTATCACCCTAAATACAGTTAGCTTCTTTCACTCCATTTACTCATTGTAACTCTGATGATTAGTCCCTCCTCCCTCTCTTCATCAATAATCAGTTACCATTCCACAACTGCTTACTTACAGTCGGCCCTAATTATGATTTACCTGCCATAGCTCGATACCCACCACTAGCACTAGAGTGTGCTAGTGGGGAATATATTTTATTTGGATTTCACACTGCTCGTTCGTGTTTGGCCATTGGTCATGCGACATCGCGACCTTTGCAGTAAATAACGTGGCCAAAGTAGCACCACATCACAGCTCTTCGTCTGATGCTACAGGAGATAGTCGTCTTCTCTCTTATGACCTTCATAGTTATCATATTGGTAATTTACACTGTGTGTCGATCCTTCCATCACAGTATACATTTTTTATCATTCGTGCTCGTAATTACGCATATATTTTCGCATATAAGTAAAATTCCACTCAAATTTAACGTACCTTTCCGAACCAGCGAACTGTTGCAGAGTATAGATCAAGATGAAGTGTTCGTTTAATGGCGTACCTGCTACCAGCGCGCGTCCAGACTTTGTCTTTAGTGGCACCATCGCCGACTTCAGTTGGATTGCTTACGTTGTTGGTGATGTCGTTCACAAACCATTATGGTTAGGATTTCGAAATTTGGAATATACAAGGCCAGAATAAAATGAATCAGCGCGATATATCTCACTATAGTCTACACCCTTTATAACCATAGTTGAATACTATTGTTGAATAATTGGCAATAGAGCCACAACCAGACCGACCAACCGATCATCAGACCATCTCGGTCGATAGGACATAGTAACCGACATACCAACTGCCAAGACTAATGGATAAGGCCGTACGACAAGGCCGACCATACCAGAATGCCATAAGAGACGATCGGGCCAACCTTTTAACAACGCCGACCAGACTAACCAACAAGACCAATCGAGTAACCACTTTTGCTGACCTACCATATGAGACATCCATTCTAGACAACAATAAGAGGCAACCATACAGTCTGTTCATACCAGCTGACCAAACCAACAGCCATACCAGTCAACCTGATCAACTGGTGATCAAGGCCACTGGACATGCCAGTAGGCAAGGCTAACAAAACCAACCAATCTTAAGAAATGTCCATACTGACCGACCGGACAAACTAACACCGGCTAACCCTACAGACTGTCCATACCAGCAGACCATACCAATCAGGCCAACCAGCCAGCAAGGCCATCTGCGCATACCAATGGGCAAGGCGATCCATACGAGCAAACAATACCAGCCATAAACTACGAACTCTCCATACTCGTCAACCATACCAACTAGGCATACTATAATACCATACCAGCCGACCAGTCTAACAACCATCAAGACGAACCGACCATACGAAATGACCATACAGCACAGCCATACAAAACAACCGTACGAAACAACTATATGAGCCAAGTATACAAGCTATCAAACCAGCCAAAAATATGTGAGAGGGTGGAGAGTCAGGTGGTGGGTTGGTGACGTGGTTGTAATGTGATGCAGTTGAGCTGTGGCGAGTAAATTTTGAGAGGGTGGAGAGTCGGGTGGAGTGATGGTGTGGGCGGAGTGGTCAGGAGAGGGAATATGAGTAACGTAAAACCAATATTCGCTTTGTTTGTGAAGGGTCGACAAATTGATCGACTATATTGTCAATAATGAATTGACATGGAGGTTGAGAGGGACCGACTAATCAGTCGTCTGCTGGTTGTCGTACCAAGGCGTGGCTGTGCTCTGCCGTCTTTACGAGAATCTAACCCTCAAGGTCATCTGCATCCATCATGGCATTTGCAATCAGTAAGGTATTGTTTCCTCTAATTTTTAGATTTCTAAGATTGTTTCTTGATTTTAAAGCTTAAGTTTACCAGAGTCAAGGTCAAGGTCACCCACATTCCAACATGGTTGTTGGGGTCATTAATTTAATGTTTCCTCAAATTTGTACGATTTTTCTCGGTTTTCAAGTTTGAAGTTATTGGGATCAAGGTCAAGTCCAAACATTCAACTTGGTACCTTGATTTATAAAAATAAGTTTCCTCCCTATTAAAATTTTTTCTTCTCAGATTTTTGCTATTTCTTCTTAGTTTTTGAGTTCAAGGTTATTTGAGGCAAGGTTAAGATCATCAACAACAAACATATCGGTCGGCATTAGAAATATAATTTTTGCCTCAAATTTTACGAGTTTTTTTAATTACAATTTTTGCGATTTTTTCTCGATTTAGCGAGTTTAAAGACACCAAGGTCTAGGTCATCCACATCCAACATTACTGAGAGATTCAGTAAATTAAACGAACATGGCCACTAAACCACCTGATCCGCTGGTCTGGCTCGAAGCCATTAGTCGCCTTGCTGCTCTGAGGACTATGTGGCTCACCCCGAGGAGCCGTTCCAGGCCTTGGGCTTTGAGGAATTTTTGGTTCTGGTCTCAAGGAGCCTCAAATCCACTTTCCTTATTTGAAGACCCGAGCAGAACATTCCAAACATTTTTTTTTTGTTTCTTTGTAAATTTTTTGCGGAAAAAATTCGAATTGTGGTAAAATCAACAATTATCGAAATGATTTTTGGGGTAAAATGATACATCTTGTCTATAACATGGTTGTCCTAGGCCGTCCAGCACGACCCGTACTTTGACGACAATCAAGATGATGGACAAATCAAAATCCGCTCCCTGGTCTCTGCACCTGCTTTTTCATATCCTACTATAGGCTGTTCACGGTAAAGTGAGAACTTTTCAAGGCCCTCCCAACAGGCATTAACCACTAATGCTTGCAGCCTCAAGCATTACATTTTGATGGCGGTGAAATGTATACACTGTGTTTATTGGTCACATTACAATGCTTATATTAAAAAGCATCAGGAAGATGGAAATTAGATGAAAGGAAATATTTAGAAGAGCCTTAAAAACTGCTCACTTTACCGTGAACAGCGTATACTCACTTATATTCTTAGTGTTCCTTATAACCGCAGATGTTTCGACATGCCCTGAACAACTCTTTAGCCAGTAGGCCTAATAAATGGAAAGAAAAATTGTGCAGTCAAGTTAGACTAAAAATAATATATTAGCGTCATGGCAGTTGCCAATGAATAAAGAATTGGGTCCCTAGTGTGTAAAGGACTGAGGAGTCAAGGCTGCTTTCAAGTGAACCCGCGAAATTCACGGGTATCCGCCATTTGGCCTAAAAATATTTGGCCTAAAATTAGGCCAAATAGTTTTAGGCCAAGTGACTTTAAGTAAAATAATTTTAGGCCAAGTGACTTTAAGTAAAATACTTTTAGGCCAAGCGACTTTAGGCTAAATTATTTTAGGTCAAGTGACTTAAGGCTAAATAATTTTAGGCCAAGTGGCTTTAGGCTAAATAGTTTTAGGGCAAGGACTTTAGGCTAAATTATTTTAGGCCAAATAACTTAAGGCAAAATAATTTTAAGACAAGTGACTTTAGACCAAATAATTTTACGCCAAATGATTGTAGAAACAATTATTCATTTCAGAACTTTTCTGTGAAAATATCCTAAAAAACCAAATATATCGGGTTTCTCTGGTATATGTACACCTCTGATAACAGATGGCATTGCTGTAGAACTTCCTCTGCAAAAAGATGTTATTGTTAGAACACTTTCACCTAGTTCATAGACCTGAATATATATGGCTTTTTTATCCGAAAGAGTGTTCCTACAAGCTGCGGCTACTCGTTAGACATTGGTTTTCATCTTGAATCTATTTCTGTAACACAATGAATGGAAATAGTTCGTACATTTTGATAAATACACTCAGAAGCTAGTTTATGGATAATATTGCTTATGTTTCTACAGGGGCGTCGTAAGGAGGTGGAGACTACGGCTGTACCCATGGAGCCTGGGCCTGTGAAAAGGCCCGTAGTACTCTAAAAAATATTAAAACAATGAAAAATGAAAGAATATATAAATTTATTTTTAATTCGAAGGGGAAAATGACGTCAAAAGAAGAATTAAAAAAAATTGACATTCAGATATAAAAAAACGTTTTTTTAATATGAAACTTACGAGATAAGTGCAATGTAAGAGTAAGATTAAAAGACAGTCTTATAAATGATACTAAAAACAATAGCAAATGAATGTAATAACTTTTCACAACCACCCGAATTAAACTGCTAAATGACACGAAAAGAACTGTAAGCATATTTGTGGACACAAAAAAAGCAGCTTTTATGGCAAAAAACAATATATCACTATTTTTACCCTAATCACAGAAAATGACATCGTTAAAATTGTCAAAAAGCTAACAAACAAAAACTTTCTGATTCAAATGATTCCTGTTTTCTTAATCAAGCAATTTTACCACTATTACACTGGTATACATATTTAGTAACTATCAAATGATATCTTTCTAGATAGACTAGAATGGACAACATTCCGACCAATATTTAAAAAGATGTGATGAAACTTGTGTGGACAACTACAGACTTGTAGCTATTCATCACCATTCTCACAAATCGTAGAAATGATTATTTCCAACAAACTATAGCAATTTTTAGAAAAAAAACAACATAGTGGCATAAAATAAATATGGCTCCATGAAAGGCAGATAAACAGAACAAGCAACTTACAGTATTATTGATAAAATAGTAAGTGCTTTAGACAAAAAGAAACACGCTATTGTCATATTTGCGTACGTAACAGAGATATTCGTTTGTGCGGACCACAGCATACTTCTAAAGAAACTAAAAAATTACGAAGTTAGGGATATACCACTAGTAATGTTCAAATCCTACTTACAAAATAGAAAACAAGTAACAGCAATACGTTTCTGTGACCACCAGGCTAAAATAATATCACATCCACTCCCTATCACAGTAGAGGTTCCTCAGGGCTCAATATTGGATCCACTCTTATTTACATTATTTAACAATGATTTTACATTATCAATAAAAGAGGGTGAAGTGACAATGTTTGTAGATTATACAAATATTCAAATAACAGAAACAAACAAACCAAACCTAAAAAATATTATTACTGAAACACTTCTTGAAATAGAAAACAGATTTTATAACAACAAATTAATACTAAATATTGAAAAATCTTATATAACTTAATCCTCTATAATTTAAGTTGTTCTACCAGGAGCGAAAACAAAATTAGTGCAGAGGACATAATAGCTATTGGTAACAAAAAATAGCAAAATAAAAAAAAGGTAAAAATTTTAGGACTACAAATTTATGAAAATCTAAACTCGCAGAACCATATAAGAGAAATAAACAAGAAAATTAGTTTCATGTCCTACACTATGCATGTACTAAAACGGATAGGTTTCCTAGAGGTAATTCTGACTTCGTATTTATCAAACATGCAATCCACCCTGGAGTGTAAATAAATTGACATTGCAAGCCCCCATTTAAATATCTAAAAACTGTTAACATTCCCTTTGAAATATAACTTATATTTCATATAAAGTGTGTAGGGAGCTGCGAAGAACACACATAAGACCACCTCGTTGCGATAGCCAACATGAGATATAATCATATTCTATTCAAATAGACATGTGCTGTGTATGGTATAGAATTAGCATTCGCAACAATGGGACAACACATATAACACTTGAGTGACCAGGCTGCACAGCTGACTTGCAATAAATCAGTGGGAAAGGATGTGTCTCGAGTTCTTCTGCACTTTAAGGACGCGGCTTATGTGCAACAGTGCTGAGACTTCACACTACCGCACCTCCTTCTGCACGCTGTTACCTGGATGAACAGTCAATGCACTGAAACATTTACCTCGATTGTCTATATGCTGTTGAGGTGCGTCTCACTTCCAGCCTTTCGTGTGCGCATTTATTCCGTCCATGTGTCAGTGAAGTGCGCATTCACCGTCGTCTTTCTCGCCCAAAACAAGCGAGTTCATATCATACGAAGAATGGAGTCAACAATAGGTACACTTTCTTCTGCACACTTAAATTAACACAGTCACTTAAAACACAATCACTTTTACGTTAGGGTTAGCTAGGCTTATGATGCGACCACTTTACCATCATATAGCATTGGTTGAAGAACAATGATAGGGCTAAACCAGCAAACAATATTATTGTTTACATGTTACACACTCAACAACATTGAGAACTCTACGCGTGAAACTTAGGCGTCTCAGATAAACAGTAACAAAATTTCTCATTAGTACAACGAGAACTGAATAACAATCAACAATTACAATATTACATAACTATTTCCGAGAGCAAAACTTATTTATAACTATGTACAACAAAGCAGAATTCCGAGGAGACTGGCATCAACGATGCTAAAATAGACAACCAGATGTAAACAACCATGGAATTGACAACGCCGCCCTAATGGATTATTTCAGAGAAGACACTAGCCCACAACAGTGTATACACACTGGAATACCTGGAATTACGGTACGTAAATCTTCAATCACAGTGTATATGTGTGTTATTTACTTTGTGGTAAAATCCCGGGTGTCCCCGTCTGCTCTTGTTTCAGGTCCTCAGATATGACTGATGGCTGGATCGAGGTGAGTTTACTTTGGGTTACGTACCCCTGGTAGGCAATTTAGGGCAGTAGGCGACTTTCCTCAGCGCTTTTGACGTGTAATTAATTTAACCACTTCCTGGCTATACTTGATAACTTATGCACCCTCCGATAGTAGCAATCCGTAGGCGTAGCATTCTTTCCCAGTACTCGCTTCCGGCGTAAAATAAATAAATAAAATTAATTTGGGGAGGCTCTTCAACATTATAAACATGGCATGTCCAGAGGCGTCAACACCGCACATCCTGGCCGCTTCACGTAGTAAACAAAACATCCTCTACCCTGCTTCACGAAGTTAAACGCTTAAAAATCACCGTCATACAGATGCTCTTTTATCTGCCGTACTAGACGTTGCTGTTCTGTGCTCTCGCGTGTTTCATAGTTTCGCTAGGATGGTAAACACGTAGCGATGTGAGGTTATATTTTCCTACAATACTATCAGTGCCTGGCATAACCAGCTCATAACAATTTGCTTATACTTGTAGCTTTACTTCGAATGGTCCTGAAAATATTAGGAAAAAAACTTTGCGGCGACAAAATCGCAGCTGCGATATGCAATCTCCGGCGTACAATTGTTGTCAATCAGCCAAAATCCTCGGAATATCTGGTAATAATTCCGGGTCATAAATCGCTGATCGTTTTCCAGTAATAACCTCCCAAGGAGTCAGACTCGTGGCCTCATGTACTGTGTGATTTAAAATATACTCAATAAGAGGCACTACTTAATTTAACTTGTGATAATTAGCTGGGTCTTGACCAGCTGCGCTAGGCGGTTACCACCCGTGAGGCGGTTGATTGGGCGTAAATACTGGTACGCGCGGGTCGAGTGGCCTCTGATTATCAAAATAGCCTAATCTTGGCTGCTCCCTATAGCCTGCTTGCGTAGAATTGAACACCACTTGTGTGTTAGGTGGCGAATACACCAACTGTAGTGTGTTTACATCTCTCCTCTGCGTCGCGCTTCCTTATTTACATTGCTGGGAAGTGCCTGCTTCTGTGGGCTTGGCGGTATCTCATGGCGGTGTTTGGCGACCTCTCGCCGATTGCGGTGGTTCAGATGCCCTAGGCAACTCTGTGCTACTTTTCTCTCGTTGCCTTTCCTCCTTCCATTATTGCTTTCCTGGCGGTCTCGATAGCGCCTATTTCGCGTTGCATTTCGCCCGGAATAATACTTCTGTCCCCGGAATGCATGTTGCCCATTCCGTTGACTGGAATATTGCTGACCATGTCCGCCATTACCCCTGAACTATGGTTGCGGGTGGCCTTGATAAAGGTGTGGGGCTCGTTCTATAGGTGCAGCTTTCTCACCTTCTCTGCCGCCGTATGTTCGTTGCAAGCTGTCTATTTGGTCGAAGGCAAATAAACCTCGAAAAGCTACTAAATCATTATCTGTACGACCAGTCCAATGCACCTGGTAAGAGTATGGCAAGTGATTTAAAACCGTTGCAATGAATTCTTCATTACTCAGGGGAGGGGTTAGATGCCTAGATCTTTCATACAGATCAGATAGATGGGTTTCTAGGCTTCTGCCCTTTCCAGGGAAAAACTTTTCCGTGTGTAGTTTCGCCCTTAAGTTCCCCTGAACTTTTATGCTCCAGAAATGTTCCACAAATTTTGTTTTGAATTCTGAAAAATAGGTAATACTGTTGCGTGCCACCTCCCACCAGTAATATGCTGTTGACGTGAGGGATAAATTAAGGCAGCGCAAAATATCGCTGTCTCTCAGGCCAAATAATACAGCGTACTCTTCGAACTTAATGAGGAAATATATAGGATTTTCTCCTAGGCGTCCCTCAAACTTTGGCAGTTGTTCTGCCCACAACTTGGAAGGATGATGTAATAATGTTGAGAGCGGTGTCACCAGGGCCTGAGCATTTGAAGTAGTTGCAGCGGCACGTGTACTGGGCATTGGATTAGCTACTTCCGGTTGTGTGGCGCTGGAATTCCGTAGATGAATTTCCTCCCTGGAGATTTCGTTGGCAACTAGTTGCAAGTTTTGTACGCCTGCAATTACTTGTGTCAATTGATCTACTTTGTCCTCCATACTGGAAAATCTATGCTAGAATGCTCCCTTTACCTGAACTAAGTGGGTCTCTACACAGCTGTTTACTGACTCAAATTCACTAGCCACGGCTTCCTATATTACTGCGCGATCAGCTGGAGGAACTGGCCGTTGTTCGATTTCATTCAGGCGGCGTTCTACTTGGCAGGCCTGCGCAGTGCAGTTAGCCTTCACTAATTCTAGCTCTTCCCTGGCCTCTGCTACATCCTGACGGATTGTAACCAAATCTGCAGTAACTGATACAGGTTAGCGTTTATGTCCTCCTTTAATTCAGCTACTTGTCGCTGTACTAGATCGCTGTGGGTTTGCAGCTGGGATTGCAGATGTGTGGTTTGTGCCTGCGCACTGCTCTCCAGCTTATTTCGTACGTCCTGCAACTGTGTTTGCATGTGTGCGCAATGTTCCTGCAACTGTGATTCCACGTTGTATTTCACCTCCTGCAACTGCGTTTGTACATTTTGCATTTGTGTAGCCTATGCCTGCATCATTTGCATTAACATAGCAAACTGTTGTGTGGTGTCCGTAGGGCATACAACACACGTCGCTGCCCATGCAGGTGTTTGCGGTTCCGTGTTTACTGTAGTTTCTGACGCAGATACAGTGTTATCAACCTAGCTGGTCAGTGACATTTCCTGTCGAATCTCTACTGTTTCCTCCATTTCAATAGTACACTGCAAAGTTCTGTAGTTCATTGGTGTAAGTTTACGGAGGTCGTACTGTGTTCTTGTTCGCCTACTCATTTAATACATCCACACTTTCCTTCCAGCAATATTCGGCCACCACGTTATTGGCGCCAATATGAAATATAAATTATATTTCATATAAACATGTAGTATAGTGTGTAGGGAGCTGCGAGGCCTCCTCGTTGCGATTGCCAATATGAGATATAATCATATTATATTCATATATATGTGTATATATATATATATATATATATATGTTGTGTATAGTGTAGAATTAGCATACGCAACAATGGGACAACTCATATAACACTTGAGTGACCAGGTTGCACAGCTAACTTGCAATAAATCAGTGGGAAAGGATGTGATCTTACCTATGCTGCCTCTGTATAATTGCCCGGTGCAGTCCTGGGTCGGTAGGGGAACAAGTTTATTACCATTAGCACCCTCTAGAAACTAGCATTTGGCACGTACATCATTTATGTACGTACGTCAAAATAAAGCAGACAATTGAAAACTCTAGTAAATACACATGTTAAACCCTAAGTAAGAAATAGGTTAACTTTAGACTACAGTAGAGAAAAAGACAAAACAGATACGCCCTTTGAATAAATTTAATTTATTATACTTTTCATTTCCTTTTGTATTATAATTGTTTTAATCAGAAATAATTAAAAACCCTGATAGCAACATGAGAAAAAACTATAAAGACAACACACTATCCTAACAACGCTAAAAGTGGTTATGCCTAGCCTACTGGAACCCTATTTCGGTTACGTGAAATAGCTTGCCAGAGTCTGAATATACTGGTTTCAAAATCAAATTAATTAAACTGTTCTCTGTAGTAAATATTACGTTAAAACAAATCGTGCTATCACTAAACAGTCTAGCTCTAGTAGAAACTACTCTTATCACAGGTTTTGCTATGGGCGTATGTGCGCTGGAAATTTACGTACTTATAAAAGTCAAGATGGCGTCACTTGTGTACTGATGCTAACTGACATCGAGCTGAATCAAACTGTAAATAAAATTAGGTCCAGATGAAAATGTCAGATCTCTTGGCAGGACTTATCTTTTAATCATCAAGCGGTTTGAAGGTAGGATGCTCTTGCAGGATTTGGCGAAGCAGGATTAAGGTGGAGATACGTGGAGCTCCATCCAACACGTACGTAGACGGCGTATTTAAACTATCTAGCTCCTGACCACTTAACCTCACGAATGGGCGACCATTGACACAAGCGACCATTGACCAGCAATGGTGCTGGTTACAAGTTTACTTAAAAGTTGGTTCAGGGACACGTCTACACACCTTAAAACTAATTTAAAGTTCTACCTCTCCGTCCACTTCAGACGGGATGTCCTGTCCTACGTCTAACGTCGTTGGAGGCTGCTAGCGAAGATAGCGTTAGTCTCTGCAGGCCGATGCTAGCTTAAATGGGCCTATAGCGCCAGCCAATCAACAATCAGGAATTAAAACTGCGGGCCAGTGGGGATCAAAACTATTCAAACCACCCACATGAACCACTTGTAACGACATAAATGAAGAAAAACCAAAGAATACATGATTTCGGAACTGAGATATAATACAATAAAAAGTAGAAAGACTTGCGACATTTAGATCACACCAAAAATAAATATTAAATTTATAAAAATAAATACACAATGAAAAATGAGCTTGCCTATCAAAATTACAAATAATTATTATTGCCACCATACATCTAAGTTTAAAAAATCTTACGTGTTATCAAAAATAAAATTAATAAAATGAAATAAAATTTACATAGGCAGTTGAAATCATATAGGTGACATGTGTGAAAAAATATTACATTTACTGTTGCATGACAATATGTGTAGCAATCAGAACAGGAAAAATAATATAAGTTAATCGTATGCATAATAACCATATTTTCATGGGTGTTACACCTTGCTTATACATATACCACAAAGTGCTATATTCTAACGAAACACCACATTTGAATTCAACAAAAATATCCACAGTTACAATACAAAATGCCAGAATGATTTACGTGTTATCTCATAAAACTGAAAATTTAGAGGAAAGACCTCGATATAAAGGACACCAGCTCAAAAACGAATTACCAAGAGCTATTTAAAAATTTGTGATCCTTAAAAATTTTAAAAGGACTTAAAATATTATTTATTAAGAAATTTCTTTTATTTGGTGAATGAATATCTAAATTGTTACATGCATTAAAACCCTTCTAATATGGTGGTTTTTACAATAACTTAGCATCTAATGTATATATTTGTGTGTATGTACATTGTTTATATGCAAGTATGTGTATATGTATATTGCACAGATATATGCATACAAACAAAGTAGGCAACTGTTAATATGTTGATATAAGAAGTATTATGTTGGTTAAAACATGTATACTATACTCGCGGTTTCTTAACACTATTTGAATATTTGAATCGAACCTTTGAAAAATCTCTCTATGTGTGAAATGTTTGGTGTCTTCCTAAATATGTTAAGTATAACAAACATTTCATATTTCTGTTATCATAAAAGTATCTTATTTTTTTATTAAATTCGTCTTTTCATCGTATTTAATATATAAATTTATTTTATTTGTAATTAATATTAATGAAAACAGTAAGAAAATAAGCGTGTTGGTAATCTCTAGTAAGAAATAGTTGTTTTTCAAAATATCATTATACTGAGTTCACACGAATGCGGCGTGTTGTCCCTTTGTGTAATTTTATAGACTCGGTTAAGCTTTGTTCGCATGAGGCGGAAGAATATCCTGGAAGTAGAACTTCAGCAGAGCTTCAGAAAAGTTGGAAGTAATAGTGAATGTTGTAGCATAGCCCCAGGACGACTATATTATAGTCCTCACGTATGGGACTCAAATTTTACAACACGTGTGTTGTCGTTTATTATATAGTGCGACTAACCAAAATCAAGAATAAAGGCCGTTCTCGTTAAAGTGAGCACTCTAGAAATCACCTTTGAAAAAAACCACCGCCCGCAACTGCTTATGTATAACCATGTGTGTCACCGCACAGGCTGGGGATGAACCTACACAGTTATGTTGGCAGTGAAATGTGAAAAGCAGTTCTAAGAAATAACGCTGTATTGCAAGTGTAATGTTTACATTTAAGGCTACTTAAGTTGTTTGAAGTTTATTTGATACAGTTTAAAGTAATTATTGGCGTAAATATAATGTATTTATAATGTATTGCCGTAACTCATAACTATATTGTGTCACGTGATCGGCGCAACGGTCAAAACCAACGGCCTGTTGTTGTGGTTCTTTCATGCTTGTTGCTTGGCTTTGCTTGTGTGGTGGAGTGGTTGCGAGGCAAGCTACAAATTTGGAAGCTGGAAGTTGTTGTGATTTAATATTTCTCATTTATTTTTCAGCTTATCTGCAATTATCATTGTTTTATTATAGGTCGCATTGTGTTTAATTGTGTTGTAGTGATTTTGTGTAAAGTCATGAGTTCCAGCCAACTACATACGAATAGTCAGCGACAGGAAGAAAAATCTCGCCGAAAGTATTTATTCTTTCATTCGTCGAGGAGAGATGAAGCCGTGCAAGGTCATTGAACGTGTTGCAGAAACGATGAAAATTTCAACTGCAACTGTCCGGAGGTAAGTGTAAATGTGTTTTTACGTGTTTCCCCAAACAGGTTTTACGACGTTTTCCCCCGCTTATCACCAGTACGTTATTGAAGTAAATCATTAAAAAAGGACAGGCAGGAATCGACAGTTGGAAACGTGATATTATACATGAAAAGTTAAATAACAACAATGAAAGTAAATGAACGACAGCAGAAACGCGACAATAATATATTCATGTGAGTTTGCGAAGTACATGTTAATTTTACACGTTTGTATATGATTGTGTTGTTTTGTAATGTAGACCTAACCTCAAATACGCCTGTTCCTATCTATTTATGCCCAGCCATGTAACCATTCTTAAATCTGCCTTTAAAACAAGTACAAATTTTTCCGGCAGTATTATATGTTAATTCTACACGTTTGTATATCATTGTGTTGTTTTGTAATGTAGGCCTAACCTCAAATACGTCTGTACATATATATTTAGGCCTAGCCATGTAACCTTTCTTAAATCTGTTTTGACAACAAGTGCAAATTTTGCCGCCAATAATTATACGTTAATTTTACATGTTTTTATTTCACTGTGTGATTTTGTAAGGTAGGCGTAACCTCAAACTTGTGTTCATGTAGTTATTAATCCCAAGTTACAGTGTTAAGTTTTGCTATTGTTAACTTAACATAAACGTCACAGTTTGATACCACACCACAGGCGTTCCAACATCGTATAAACTATAAATTATTTAATCTGGTTTTGTTGTGGCGATGCGTGCTATAATTTCATGGGCAAGCTACTGTTGCAGGGGGTAGTAGTGACATTGATCTCCCCAATAAAGGAGGAGGGGGTCCGGGGGTCGTCCCCCAGAAAAATTTGGATTTCAATGTTGAAAATGGTGCCATTTAAACTTTTTTCGTACCTAAGTATAAAATACGCCGCTTGTAAAAATATTAATATTTTTAACATAAAATTTGCCTGAGTGAAAAATATTACAAAGATAACTTCATCAAACCCAGAACCTGGTCCACTCAAAATCAAATATTATTTTAATACCCGTCGACAGTGAGGTATTTACATACAGAGCAATTTTGATTGCTTAATTGTTCGGATATATCTAGACCAAAATATATTTTATTTTAACCAAATTTTTTAAGAGACAAAACAGAATTTATGTAAACTTCAAACGCTCGTGTTTTTTAACAGCATTGCACAGATTGTTAAGGTCGCAATACCCAGCTGCAGTCCATGTGTTAACATCCTTTGAAAACAATAAACATGGCCAGCAAAACAGTTTGTTTAGGCTGTTACATCCAGCTAACCACAAGTGTTTCTGATAAACATTTTTTTTGGAAATGACGTACAAAATTACCTTTCTTGCGAGTTGTCGTGATCGTAAGTACAGGTGTCACTATACCCTCTTTTATGATGTAACATCTTTCATGAAAATTGAAAGCACTGCTGGAAAAATGCTTCACTCATAATCCACACACACCACACGTACATCCACATGTTTCGGTTGCTCTCATTCTATCTACTCAGTTCTCAGTCTAACATGGTAATTTTATAATTTTTGTGTAGGGTATACATAGCGCACGAATATTTATAACATTCTCAGCACCAAAACTAAATTAAATAAAAACAATACAATTCTTGTGTGTGCGAACTTGCCCACGCATCGATCTAGTTACTGTAAACTACACCACGCCAACTGCCTGCAGTTAGGCTAGCTTCGGCTATGCCTGGTTCAGTTCGGTGAAGAAAGCACTACCACTGTAGCTTCTAACACAGGTTGATGCAACCATAAGCCCCTGCTCTACCCCGGGCGGTCTTCCTACCCTGCCTCCCCTCCGTCGGCCGGGAAACCATTGCGACTGCCTACCTGCTGAAATCATTACTTACAGCGCTTCCAAACATCTTGGTTTTGCTAGCCGAGTTATTTTCTTATAATGTACAGTATTGTTTCCCGATTATAATGTGTACCGCATGAGTGAAAAGTTGCCTTAAAATAAATATAAGTTAGAATTTTTTTAAAAATATAACATTGTCAGCAAACTGTCTGGGCAAGCACTGCTTGCCTTGCTTGCCCTAACGAGATGCCACTGTTAACTATAGCTGTGCTTGTTCCCGACATTATTCTTGATGCAAGTGTAATTGTTTTATTTGGTTATTCTTGCCATAATAAGAACTAGAAAGTATTTACAATTAATTGTTAATAGTTATAGAACAATTCCATGTTTACATTTCGAAATGGATGTTTGACAAGACAACATGCTACCTTTTGAGAAATATCAGCGAAGATAGTATGCGTTCTTAAGTAGGCATAATTGTTTGTTATATCTGCCATTTCGGCAGCAAAAATATTGTAGTTATTGAAATTTAATGTAACTGTAAATTACACTGCATAGTCAATACCCCAGACGTTTACTTGCGAGTGCATGTTTTCTAAAGGTTATATTACATTACGCAGTGTATGCGATAAATTTAGTATTTCTAAAGAAGCTGTATGAGCTAGCTTTCAGTAAGGGCTGGGCTACAACTGACATACCTAACACATTCACAGTTATAGCGATAAGAACATACAAAACACAGAAGTACAGTGGCCTGGCTACAATTGATATAATGATAATAATATTAGTTTGTTTGTGTTGCTAAATTTGTACCGAAGAAATTATGGTCTGTACGTAGAGTTTACTTTAAACGATTTGCATTATTGCTTGGAGTTTTTTTAAGAATGAAAATATGAATGTTTCTGGTACCACATGTTAAACACACAGCTTTTAAGTGTACTTTGCACAAACTTTCCTTCAGATGGGCAAAGTGTGTCGACCACATTGAGAAACTGATTGCAGAGGACTGGGAGAAGGAAGTGCACGAAGTCGCTGGCATACCGCCATTCATCATCTCCCTGGATCTGGATTTGGACACCACTAACGAAGATGATCCTGGCAGTGGCGATGAAGTATTGGCAGTGCCACTGACAGAGGTACCAGGTTGTTCTACTGCACAGTAGGTGCTGGATGGTCAGTGGCGGTAAGGTTAATATGAAGGTAAAGGTATTTGCATTTTGCAGCTGCTTGTTTGTAGTATACACATATCTGCTATGAGTGGGTACTATTTGTTATTGGAGTCCACATGTGTTTGTCATGTTTGTTAAAATATGTTATTTGTTTTTAATGTCTAGTATAAAATAAATATTAGCGATAATTTTTTTACATATTATATACAGTTTTTACAAAATTTGTTTTAAATGTTCAAATGTGTTCTGCATGGCACGATAAGGTCATGTATGTTGAGTTACTTGTTAACATAAATGTCATTGTAACATGTTAACATGTTTGGAATCTTGTTAATATAAGTGTCATTATAGTTTTACATCTTAGAAATGACGTATATTAATATGCAATTTTGTTTAGTGTGTCGGCCATACACTAGATAAAAGCAACTTGCCTGTAAGTATTACTTTTATAATTTGTCCTTTATATTATCATTTTGCTGTCATTTGTGGATATGTATTGGTTTTACATTAATAACAAGACATTTCTTTCAGCTTTGTGTGTGCACGCATGAACCATTTTTTGTATGTATAGTAATTTTCTTTAAATACTTATCTCATTTAAGTTTTCAGTTTTGTTGCAGTCATTGCAATGAAGGAACCACAACAATGATGAGAGTCCATGCACTTTACCTGTAAAATTGGTTTTTTGAGGTCTGTGTGGGTTTGACAGGGAAATGTCGCACCCATCTGGGCCACAAGAGACACCAGAAATGCAGCCATCGCCGGATCGGCATTTCACTTAGCTATAAATAGTATACTTTATTTTTAGAATTATATTGTACAAATGAAGGTGGTGCCAGTTACAAGCCTGGCATACCCTTCTGTTACCACTTCAATTCACAGTATAAATGTTCAGTTCTTTTTTGGAGTGTCTCAGAAGGGTATGAACACAGAGAATCGGTGTCAGAAAATGTATGTATACACAAATGCATTTTTTGATATGTTATTATGTTATTATTTTGATTATGTTAGTGCCATCACGTTAAGTTTAGTAGCACCATTTACTTCTGTGCAGTGGTGTACTCTTTGTTCGGCTCAGATCCCCTCGTTTTACCGCGCTGTTCTGCCGCCCTCCTTCCCCTTTCCCTTCGTGCATCGGTATTTTTTATTTTTCGTGGTTGTTTATTTAAAGCCTTGCACGGCCTCGCTCTGTCTACTTTATACGCTTTAGGCGTCTGCTATGTTATGCCGCTACCTTATGCCTGCAGGATGTATGTTTTTTCCTGATGGCTTAGTTGCACTTCACTTCGGTCAGCTGAGGGCAAAGACAGCTACCATGTTTTCGAGCTGACGTCTTACTAGTCACGCTACAGAGCGATGGTGCACTTAGAAAACGGTGAGTCGAGGGAAACGTTAAGTTTGCGGTACAATTCTTAAATGTTTGGTAATTTGTGTGACACATGGTGTTGTACTTTAGTTGTGCAATAGTGCTAGTCTATTTCAAAATCTGGATTTGGCTGCCCTTCCAAATTATTTTTCGGCTTAACTAATGTGTGTCCTTTTTTAATGTGTCGTGTTGGTCCTTGTTCACCGCCGAAGTTTAATGTTTGCTATTTAATGGTTTCCATGACTTCATTGCTAGGGCGTTCATTTTTCAATTGTTTGTTGTGTAAAGTTTTTGTCTATCGGAGCTTTGACATGACCCAAACGATTATATATGTTACATATTTTATATTGTATATTTTATGATACATACATATATATCATGTGTTATATACATCATATATGTTACATGTTTTATATATAATATTATACGTGTTACATTTAGCAGTCCTGGAATGTACACATTGAGTTTATTAACATGTGGTAATCAAATGGCAGTCACATGGCAATGTTTGTTTACATGTGGCAGAAGGATACATAACGGGCAAGAAAGTAGAACTTTAGCAGGGCTTTCAAAAGTGCTCACTTTATTGTGAACGGCCTTTATATAAATATGCCTCTGCTAACTCCTAATTATTAAATGAGTATGAGAAGAAAGTGGTTTGTTCCAATTAATAGTATAGCGAAAAAGAACATATATTCAGCTAAGATTAGTAATCAGCCGAAAATAAATATTACACAAATCATCCACAACTACGCTTTCTCAGTAATTAGCATAAAGTTATAAATGGACAAGAACATAAGCAATAGTGATAACAACTTTTTTCAATTAAGAGAACAAATTTTATATTGTCTTACAGCAGCTTACTACTACACTACCAATATGATACTATTCTTGTTAATAAAATATCCACAAAGAAACAAATCTTATTATTTCCTAAATAGTCCAACGATCCAAATATGTATAATTCTATGCTCATTAGCCTTGTTTAGTTGTATAAGAGACTACTCCTTGTTAGACAACTTCTATGATCATTAATGATATTACTAAGTTAAAGAAGCAACTCAAAGGTTGGACAATTTGAATGCCATTTGCGACATCAATAATCTAAATAAACGACACCATTTAACCATTCACAAAACATACCTTTATCTAATTTAAGATGAAATCATTACTCTTAAAACATTAATTACATTAAGAGAAAACTTTAAGCTTACTTCCTTATCAAAAGGTACCTAGCCGCAATTGACCCCAAATCATCGGGTCCACGGTGTAGATGGAATCCCTCTGTAGTACAAATGATCTCCAAACGAATATGTCATTTAATGATGGTCTCGAAATTTCTGCAGATGCTGTAACCCTAGTGGGCTGCTGTCATCAGGAGACGTCGGCGGGTCCCTTGCAGAGTTGTAGGGTTGTATGACTTCGAATCTCGACTATTTAAATAACTTAAAACTTATTTACTGTAAGATAATTTAGTTAATCATTTAGTGCTTTTGGGCTCGTCAGAAAGATAATATATTCGAGTAATTAGCGATTTAGCATAGCTCACTTCTGACTCTTCTATAGCCCTATAACGTTCTTAATTTCATCTCACATTCCTAACAGTCAAACAAACATAGGTCTATGCAAAACAGACAAACGTTTGCTGTGAGTAGTGTCGTTTCTTTTACTAGTCAACAAAACTATCTAATAGTAGTTAGTATTAAAGGTAAGACAATTTTAGATGGCAAATAAAAATGGACTATAGTAACACATACACACAATTAAAGCCTTCTTTAGACATTCAGATCTGTTGGTAACATATGCACGGCAATATTATTTTGAATACAGGGAGAACAGAAACAATTAATTAATTATCATACCTTAAATCATTATCAGCAAACAAAACACACACAATTTCTCTGATGTTACAATGGACTATAATATTTCAGTGCGTAAGTATGTATGTATAAAGAAGTATGACAAAATATGTAATAAAAATATGTAAATATGTGACGACACCCAGTTCAGTATGTACTGGGAAAATGGGGCAGCTGAAATGAATAAACGTGCCCTCTAGTGTGGAAAGGATTCACTTCTGCGAACTACGAGAAGAGCAGCGTGACGCTTGTTAACATAAAAAAAAAAAAAAAAAAAAAAAAAAAAAAAAAAAAAAAAAAAAAAAAAGTTAAAAAATTTAATGCACTGAAATATATTATAATTGTTTTCATATGTAAATTTGATTTTTTTTAAAAACACACATTTATTAATTTAAAAATCTTGCATGCTTTACTCCATGTCAAAATTGAAAACACAAGTTACACTGGTTTAACAGAAAGTGTATTAAACATGGGTAAGTATATTTTTTATGACGATTATAAAACAAAATTGCATTTAGTAGACTTCGGCATTTTCATTTATGGATAACTGCCCACGAAACTGTTCTAGTATGTTTATACGCTGAATTACTCTGGTCGTGTTGTGATAAACTGTAGAATATTGCTTAAATATAATTTGTTGTCTGTCTTTGCAAATTAATCAGTTTGTAAAATTCTGTTGACGTTATTTTATAAACGGCCATTCACACATATTTTGTTTATAAACTGACAGTCTTTTAAGTTATACATGAGTTATCTTTTGATGCGACCAAATAAATTACATTTTTAAGAGTACAAGTATAATATACGATTATTTAGAAGAGCGACCACTACATTTTATTTCTCACGAGAAAAAGTATACGTCGTAGTTTCAGGCGTTTCCTATTGGCTTAGATCAATTGACGTCATTAAACCTGGGCCAACTCGTATATCTAAGTAATTTAGTAACCATTCAATCTAAACTTCATGAAGCAGCACGAGGCTTAAACTAAAATGGATTTGGCATTCGAAATTTTGTGACTGTTGCAATTATTAATTTTTTTTTGGCAAGTAATCATTCTATAATTTCTTTTTTCTTTTCATCTTCTGGAGAATCAGACGATGGCTGAAAGTAATTGGTTTGTGACATGGCCCTGGCTCCACAGTCACCCGCACTTACCTCACTCAAACAAGTGGCGTGCCTCAGATGAAGCTGCACAGTCGTTGGCATCAGGCTATTCGAGTTGCTTCAGAGGAATGACACATATGGTCGGGGAATTGTCTGAAGTGAAGATTTGCAATACCAAGTTTCAAATCACTGAATCATTGAATCCAAAATGAAGTCAAGGACTTTTCTGCCACTAAACGATGTAAAAAAAAATATTTAAAAAAAAACGTTATAAGTTCTTTGCTAAATAAACATGCCCAACATATCGTCGACAGCGAGGTGATTAAAAACGGAACTAGCGATCCAAAGAAGCAGAAATTGGGGATGGAGGTGTTCTTGGCATGGAGTAAATAACTGCTCCAGCATTCACTTAGAGCGATGTAGGAAAATCGTGGAAAACCGAACTCCGGATGGCCGAAGCGGGAATCGAACCCGGTTTCTTCCAAATGTAAGTCCCGTGGGTTACCACTACGCCACCAGCTTCATCAACTAAACAAGGCTCGCGTGAAGTATTCAGAGGCACAAAGGAAACCTTTCTACTCAGGATTAATGGTCTGGGGAATGTTTTCGTGGTATTCTCTAAGACTGATCATACGTATGGACGACAATCTTGATCGATTTGGTTATGAATCCACCCTCGGCGATTACGTTCACCCGTGCATGATGATTGTCTTACCACACGGGTAGAAGTGCGCGCACGTGGCTGGAAGAGCACGATCAAGTCTTCAAATTTCTTTCCTGGCCTCCGAACAACCCCGATCACAATCCAATTGAACATCTGTGGGACCACCTCGATCGTCATGTTCGCCGAGTCTCCATGCACCCTTCAACAGTTGTGGGACACACTGCAAACAGCATGGCTACAGATACCCGTAGAGAGCCTGCGAAGGGCGGTTACTCTTGATACTAGCAGGTGGTCATAGTAATGTGATTCGACTGTGTATGTGTGTGTTGTGTCACCTTGCTGGCTCATGCTTCCTAATTTGCTCATTTCTTGTTGTTTTTGTGTGAGTCTGTGACTCGTATTCCGCTTTCAGGAATCGGTAAAACTGCGAAATTCAGTTCCAGTTGTTATCTCATTTCTGTCTAGGTATTGGTTAAGTATAAAATACTTGTTAAGTACTAGTTACTAATGTAACTTAAAACACTAACTATTTTATTCATATAATTGTATTCTGTTTGACTATTGTGTCTCGTATGTGTGCTTTAGTTCTGCCCATAAATGAAATTATTTTTTTAACTTATTTTGGATTATATACAAAACGAATTTTATAATATTTATGACATTTACTGTGTCATTGGATCAATAAGTGAATGACGTATTAACTATCACTAATAGTCGTTATATTTTTAAAGATTTTAACATTTTGTTTGCTATTGTAATATTAGCAGGTATCAGACAGAATGAGTATTTTTATCTCTGTAATTAGGTTTTTCATAGTAGGTGGCATATTTAACACTTATCACCTAATTCTGTTGTCTCTATAATTTTGTTTTACTTTAAATGCAATTTTTGTAAACTAAATTTTAGAAGTCACGAGATGTAAATTGATCAATGTTGGTACCTGTCTTCTCGAATCGATACTACTCTCTGACGATTTCCGGTACATTTCCTTCTTCTTCCTCAACATGCTACCTTTGTGACACCTTAATTTTACTGTGCAATCATAATCCAGTAATCATGAAGTGATTATTTCACTTTTACAGCAGGAGGTATGTTTAGCTTGTAAATAATTTTCCGTGTCACATTTTGTACGTTGTGGTTGTCGCGGCATTTGCCTACTTGTGTCTCAATATTTGATTCAGCGGTTCCACCCGATTGCCCTAAGATGACGACCTGCATTTTGTGGCTTTGGAGTTGAGGCGTGTCGTACTTTGGAGGGTTTCCCTCGCCGCCCTTCTACATGACATAGTTTCCTGACATCGGGGACATCCCGATTGGAGATGTGTTCCTGATCTGCATCTCGCAAATCACCAGGCCAATTTATTCTCAATTTCTCTCGCATGAGCATGTTCTACTAATCTTCAGATATAAACTTTGGAAAAACTTCCAAAAATTTCGTTTGTCTGGCACTTCGTTCATCTCAGAACCAATTTAAGTTTCATTTTTAATATTAAAATATAAAAGATTCTAGAAGATACTCAGTACCAAAATAATAACAAAAATTTTTGTGAAAACCGAACGTAATGCTGTGTGTGTCTTAGTATGGTCGGCCAAAATGGCCACTAAGGATGATTGAATTTGTAAATTAAGAAGTATATCTCGGGATTCCGAAATAGTAAAAAAAAATAAAAAATAAAAATAACATGTCACAGTAACTGATATTGCATATTTACACATAAAAAATATTTAAAGAATAAACACTCAAACCATAACTTATCCAAGAGATTCTTTTTTGTTGTTGTTGACTTTGTTAAATTCATATCATATACCACGTTTGCTACAGAGTATTAAATCTTTTCGAAAAGAAAAGACTAATAAACTAGAAATGTCACCCGAATCTCTGTTGTGTTTTTTGTATACAAGATAGATATACCTAGCACCTTATAAGCATAACATTTAAATTGAAAGTTTCTGCTGATGAATACTATTGACATATTTCTAAGAAACTGAATTTTGGGCTAGGCTTCTAGCTTTACTTACTAACATTTTACTATGCACAATCGCACCGTAACCTGGTCCTTGAACGCTTTCGTTCTTGTAGTGTTATTGAGGGGAGAATGATCTTGGTAGGTTAATCCCTGCCATCTGTCTTGCCCATAAATACCGCCACAGAATATACATCCTAAATTGCAAGGTCTATTACACTTATTTGTGACAGCTTAACTCTTTTCAAGTATGTAGCATTGCACTAATGTCAGTTTGTAATTATTGCGACTTCTGTATACTGAATATGTTTTCACCTTTTCAAAATAGAAATCTGTTCAAGATCGATTATTATGCGTACTTCTGATTAAGCATACAATAATGTAGTATTTCCAATGACAGGCAATAATTTATTAATTTCATTATTACTTTTTAAACAAAAACTTGTGGAAATATCCGGGCACGACATAACTTCTGCAAACAGTTATTATTTTTCACGCCACTGTGATGACGACATGAATTATGTTTGGCAAAGTAGCTACACTAGTCACCTATCATTGCTGGAACAATTATTTGTGTTGATATTATGACATTCTTAGTATAATGCTAAATATCAGGGGGGAAAAAAATTGTAAATTTTAAATGGTCTGAAATAGGAGCCAAACATGTTGGTATTGAACCCCTGTATCCCCTGGGTGAGTTTGGTTGTCCATATGTAAATATATATATATACGTTTATTGAGTATATGAATTAATTTAAACTGTAGATTAAGTGTAACACAATAACAGAAGACATATTTCTTATTAATATTAGCATGCTTACTTATGATATACATATGTATCATATTATATAGATCTTATATAATACAAGCATGGTTATAAACATAATTTTTGTAACATAAACTTTTGCAATTTCTACATTCATTATTATAATCTATGTATATATTTACTCATTCTACACTGTCAGTGTCAAACACTGTAATTTGCATACGTTTTTGACATATGTTTCATTTTTATCAATTCTTGTATGTTTAGGATTTTGAATAATTAGATTTTAGCATGGCAATAATTTATCCATAAATTCCCTAGTTAGCTAGATTTTTTTATTTGTATTTTAATTAATAATTTAATATTTTCATTTATTTTCTTGGTCTAGCATTGTTGTAAATGTTTCAAGGAATTTATTGTGTTATTCTTATTACCTTCTACGAGACCCGTAACTCTTTGACATAGGGAATTAGGCCGTTAGGAGTGTGTCAGATTAGTTGTTTTAGTTGGAAGCCGTCCGATTGGCTGGCAGGTTTGAATACTGCACCCCCATTGACTAGCATGATAGCGTAGGGCTAGGCGAGTAATTTCAGTTAAGAGATTGCTCTCTCTGCCGCCATCTTTTAACAGGTTAAGACCTAAGTCAGGACGTACGTCCAGAAGTTGGACGTAGCATAGGTATTTTAAGTAGTATACTAGGGTGTTTCAGTTTGTACAGCTTGCTCAATTAATATTGTTTTGTTTCTACGTAGAGAAAGAAGTGTGCTGTAAGCCCCTCCGTATTGTAAGCAGCTGTTTAGGAACTTAGGCCAGTTAGTTAGACACCCTGACGTTCCGTGAGCTGTAGACACGTTAAGAAACACCTTAATTCTATGAAGTTTGAATACTACTCTACATTTTCCTGAGATCCCGTCCTGTTTTCTACTATAAATGGCATCATCCTACAAGTAAACTATTTTTCTACACTACTAGTTTTTCTACGAGTTTAGTCTACACGTCGTATAGGCCTAAGAGAGCGGCCATTTGTAATAGAACATTCTACACAACGCCATGTTGGCACGGCGTTCTTAACAGCTAAGAACCAGCATATTTTAACCATAATTTAACCTGAGAGACAGAGTTTTTATTCTTCTGCCACTAAACTGAGCCAAGTTAAATTTTTCAAGTAATAATTTCAGACGTTTTCATTCCGTAATTTTTTTTTGAAGTGACGTACTGACATGCCAGGCTAGTTTACTTTTTTTATAAGGGTATTGTTAACGACCGTTATGTCTGACCACTTCCTATAGGCAGTGCTAGTTTGATTTAATGTTTTTTTTTTTTTTCATAAACCCTTTGCTATTGCCATTCAGGATTTTTGATTAGTTTCATTTACAGCCAGAGTACATATCAATCAAATTAAAGAAACTGAATTTGAAATAAAATAATTTGGCTGGATAGTTTATGTAGTCTGACGTCTTTTCCTATTTGAATGAATAATTGTTTTCACTTGCTCGCTTTCACTGATAACCCAGTTCTGAATATTTTATGCATGTCCTTATGGATAGTAAGTTGTATATTTTTCAAAGTGTGACAAATGGTCACTGGTCTCAAGTAAGTGTGATTGATTAATGTGAGTGCTATTCGCATCGAACGTCTAATTCCCGAGCATGCAAGGGGCAAGCAGACGTTTTCCTCAGAGGAGAAACATTCTACTATCACACTGCTAAGTCGTAATAAGTTTTGCCAACAATATACCTAACCTAAAACATGATATCAACACATGATTTTATTTCACACTGTTTTATAAACCTATAGGATAGTATGGTTATGGAAACAGCTCAATAGTACACTACCCTTGTTCCACACGTTGTCACGTATTTTCTATTCAGTGCTGCATGGTAATATCCTGTCTGCTCATGTTTTACGTCAATACTGCTTATAATAGGCCTACAACACGAGCACGAGCAGCAGATTCATATGGCAGGACACTTGGCATTGTGTGACGCATGTGCTGTAGGCAAGCTACGTGTACGTTTTCAGCAAGTTGGTGTTCATAAACTATATTAATATTCTGGCTATATTGACACAGGGAAATAAGACGGATTCGTGTTACAAATTAAACGTGTGAATGTGGTGTTTATGTTTCATAATAAAGTAGGCTATCCCAACACGGTGGCCTCTGGTGTGTTACACGTATTGTATGTTTGCACTTCATTTGTGAATATAATTTTACATAATTTTATTGTATTGTTTGTACATTTATTCATACATATTGTTTATTTTATTAGTTTATAACGTACATAAATTATGTAATAAATACATATATTATATTATAATATATAATTTGTATTATTATATACCAACATATTTAAAATATACACATATATTACAAATAATATAATATATTAAAATACATGTATATTACTGATTTAGTTTCGTTTATTGCGAGGCAAAAGCGGTACTATTATAATTTAGACAAGTATCGATGCAGCCGGAAATCTGTATGTTGGCGGACGTGAGTTAGCGCGTCTCTAATGTGGATTCGCCGCCAGTCGGGGAGCGGCAGCAGCGCCACACAGGAGTTCGCAGAAGGCGGCGAGGGCCTCGCCTCCGGCATTCCGCGCGCCACAATGCAATCACGAAGCTGAACTCCACCGCGGATTCATGGAGGTCCCTCCTCTCCTCTTTCCCAGGCACTCTACCCCACAGAACCACCCACCCAATCAACCACCCTACCCCCAACCACCGGCCAGCATCTGCGATTCGTAGAATCATGACTGTGCAACTCTTCCCCGAACTGCCGGCCCGTGCATCCCCGACCACCAGACTCGCTAGCATTTCGCAACCCGCAACTCCAGTTCCCTCGTTCTGCCCACTTGCACTTTTTTTTTGCGAATACTGGTAATAATATTTATTTTAGTGGCACAGTTCCACTATTTTAGTCTTCTTTTACACCTAAAGACGCATAAAAAATATTTTTAACTTAAAACCATATTTAAAATTAAAAATATTAAAAAATAAAGCACTATACTTTAATGCACCTGAATTGAGAGTACGTCATTTGGCATACAATTATTTTGCCTAAACAGTTTCAGAACTGTCACTTGGCCTAAAGTCATTTGGCCTAAAATTACATAGCCTAAAGTCACATGGCCTAAAATTATTTAACCTAGTCACCTAGCCTAAAATTATTTAGCCTAAAGTGATTTGGCCTAAAATTACATAGCATAAAGTCACATGGCATAAAGTTATTTAACCTAGTGACCTAGCCTAAAATTATTTAGCCTAAAGTTACTTGGCGTAAAATTATTTAGCCTAGTCACCTAGCCTAAAATTATTTAGCCTAAAGTAATTTGGCCTAAAGTTACATAGCATAAAGTCACATGGCCTAAAATTATTTAACCTAGTCACCTAGCCTAAAATTATTTAGCCTAAAGTCACTTGGCCTAAAATTATTTAGCCTAAAGTCACTTGGCCTAACATTATTTGGCCTAAAGTCACTTTGCCTAAAATTATTTGGCCTAAAATTCTGCTATTTAAATAAAAACCTCAGTACTGAGATTTGTAGGTTAGTTGCTTTCATTGAGGCTATATGGCACTCGTAACGAGCATACTTCAACCAGTCAACAGTTGCCAGTAACTTTAGAAAACAAGATAATATTTCTAAGAATGGTTTATTGACAGACAACATTCTGTTAATTTATATTTTTATGTACAGTTATGTCTCTTTTGATTGTATTTTGATGAATGTGCCAGGTAACCACCACTGATTTCTATGAAAGTACTTAATGCACCATATAACGTTTGCGTGTTAATAGTTTTTGGTACAAAATTTTATGAAGTTAGCTACGACTCAAAGTTATAATTGTATTATTACATTTATGCCCTTCATCGCAGTTATTCCAAGATTTTTGATTATTTCAGAATGGCATAAAATACTTCCGCACTAAATTCAATGGTTTTCTAGATTGAAAATGTGAATGTCTAGTTCGTGCTACAATAACTGCAGAGAATCTGAAAGTTTCACATATAAACAAAAATAAAAACGTCTTTATTACATAAGGCTAGTCAACACACAGGTCTTAAATATCCGCGATAACTGTAAAACCTGTAATTTTCAACCTCGTTTCTGATTGGTCTGGGAAGAGTTTCCTTTGGGGTTGTGCAGTGTTAGGTAGTACCTTAACGAAAGTACCAAATTACTCAGTAACGAATTACTTTAAAGTAACTTTCTTGGGGTAACTGGTTACATTTTTTGCAAGGTAACATTAACAAAGTTACTAATTAATTGTAAAGGACAGAAAAATAAGTTGTTTTTACGTTGCTTTTCGCTTCACAATAGTTTCATCTCATGTGCAGTGAGAATAGTTGAAGTAGGGGTAACTTCATGAGTCACGAGTTAAAGCAGCAGGGGGTGCTAGCTTGATGTCGGTCCACATTCATAGAACTATTACCGTTGCCTACACTGTCATCTGCCCTGTCCCCTTCTCGTTATTTTCCCCCTTGCCATGTTAATCTAGAAACTTGATACTCTGAGGACAGTGAAGAAAATCGTTTCCCATTTCCTAAACTTACAGATTATTTCTTCGATAGTCTATAAAGAACTACAATGCAAATGTTTAAGTAAATGTTTACTACGCGTTAACAAGTATTTATGTAGGTCAAGAGCGTCTTCACCTAACGAGGAAACAAATGAATGTAAGAAAATGCTCATATAGTGAGCGTGTGTGCACTTATGTATTGTATGCACATAGTAAGACGGTGTTTGAATTGACAGATTGAGTAAACTAAATGGTTATGTACTTTTTATTAATAATTTTCTTGCAAAATACTACTGCTATAAATTTAATGTTGAAATGTAATAACTGCTATGTTGTGCATGAATAATGTAAATTAATTAAATTTATTTATAAAAGTTCAATTTACTTAAAAATATATATATTTACTTTTATGTATTAACATTTAGTGGATTTTTTGTAAATACTAAAGAAACAACTACTAACAGAATCCGAACACAAACCTATAAACTAATTACTAATTGAATAATTCGAATTTTTAATTAGTCATGCCTAACATGTTTTATTGAATTTTGTTGAAACTTTGTCGCAAATGTTTTATTTGATTTATGATTTAACAAAAAAAAAATGTTCCATGTGTATCTACAGTAAAAACAAATTATATATTTCGGAAATATGCAAAATTCGGAGGCCGTTTTCAAATTTGGCAAACCAGTATTATGTGTGTCTTTAACTTATTATATGTACGTAATATTATTACGCATGCCATTGAGTATTAGTACTATTTTAATGTTAACGTGTTTTAAAAAAACTACAAAACTTCACCATACGTTGTTGTATTTGCTATCTGCAATTTAAACTAACAATTAATGTTCTTTATTTTACAAACTGCCTACAAGAAACCAAAATCAATTTGATAACACTTAACCTGAAATATATTTCTTACCAGCCATTAAAAACACAGCATTTCACTGATTAGGACTCATATTGACTACAAAGTTACAGGATGTTCACTGTAAACTGAGCACTTCTGAAAGTCCTGCTTTGGATTTTCTTATTTTCTTTGTTTATCCTTAAGATATATGTAGTATTTACGTTGTCATAGACAGTCTCTTAATTTGGGCGCCATTAAAAAAAAACTGTAGAATTTTTAGGATTGTGAATATGTCCATAATATGTAAATTCATGCTCTAGTGTACATAAAACAAAAAAATTTTGACCTAAGTAGCCAAAAATGTACATATTACACTCTCAAAACCACGTCGTCACGTATGAGAACTATTCTTATTAATTCACTGTTAACTTAACTGGAAATCCGCATGTCAGTGGGTACAGTAGCATATATGTGCTATTATTATACTGTTAAACGTATATGAGTGTAAAGTATGCAACCTCTCTCTCTCTATATATATATAACCTCTCTCTCTCTCTCTATATATATATAACCTCTCTCTCTCTCTCTATATATATATATAGAGAGAGAGAGGTTATATATATATATAGAGAGAGAGAGAGGTTGCATACTTTACATATATATATATACTTTACATATATATATATATATAGAGAGAGAGAGAGAGAGAGAGAGAGTGTGTGTGTGTGTGTTTAGTCTTTGGCGCTTCGTAAGAGATGCAAAATGTAAGAATATTGTAGTAAATTATTGTAAAATAATTTAAGTTTTGGAATATACATTTTTCTGTAACTATTGATTGCTGTATATGAACTGTATTTAAAAAGTATTTAAAAAGTGTTTGTTAATGAAGCCATTTAAATTTTTTCTAGTTTTAAATATTTTCCTTTTTTGTTAATTAGAAATACTTCAACTGATGTACCCACTGACAAAAGAACATGGTATAATTTTAAGAATAGAATTAAAATTTATTCTTCTTAAATTTCTGACACTTACTACCCAATGTCTTTGCTGTTAAGTACACTGTTTGTTCAATACAATATATTAACATTTATTATATACAGTATTGCAAGATTTTTGTATATTGGGGTGTCAGATATATAAATGATAGGAAATTATGATAAAGTGTTAGAACTGAAACTTAAAAGTACTGAAAAGTTTTTCCCCTAGTGGGAAACACATGTACCATGCTACGTCACTGACTGGACGAATTGTTAGGGATGAACAATATTTAAAAAATAAAACTCTGGTGTTTATGTTAGTTTAGCGGTTTGGTAGTTGTAAAATTTTCTATGTTTCTTGGTGATATACTTATTAGTTTATTGTTATCTAACTGTTATTTACAGTATCCTTCAACAAATATTTTACGTTTTACTTTTTATAATCAACAGTGTTCTAAGCGAAAGTAGGCTATGTCACCTATTGAGTAACGTATTTGAGATAAGTTACTTTAAAATTAACACCCAGTTACGAAAAGTAATTGAAAGTTACTTTATCCACTAAAGTTAATTAACTGAAGTTGTTTTTAAAATGAAACTTAGAGAACATTGGGTTGTAAACTACACTTTTTTCAGGTTCCTATGGTAACGCTGCTGTTAATTTCTTATGGAAATGCTACAGCGATCGTAGCACAGGCTTTAAGGACTTAACGTGCATATGTTTCCAGTTAAGCGACGTTAGATTATCTTCAGAAGTTGAGATATTCTTTTGAGTACTTTTGTGAGGCGAATCTGTGAGATAAATGGACTAAAAAATTTAATTTTTAAGTCGTATGTCGTTTGTCAGTTATGTTTGTTTTGAAATGAGTCTTCCAGTAAATTTTCCGAGGAATGCATTACGATACCTGATCTTAATTGAGTATATTTTTTCAGTAACTATATTATTTTACCAATTTTCATTATTAATTTTTTTCATCCTTAGGGCCTATGAGTGAAGCAACATTTTAGTTACCATTATCTCTGACCATTCTCTGTCTAGGTAACAAACTTTCCCCGACTCCCATCTTATATATGTTCATACTTCACCTCATATTTTTAAGAATCGGTAATTTCGGTTTTGCATTTTGTTTATTAATTTGTACTTTATGTTGAAATTACAGTCATTGTGATAACGAACAATTCACATACAGAATATGTGAGAAGATAAAACCAATCGCTTCAATGAGGCGTATGTAAGGATCACGCCCCCACATATGAACCTGAAATGTGCTGTACTCTGGAGTAAACCTAGAGTGATAGTACGAATCCTACGTTAAGGAACACATGACAAAATATTAAATTGGACGATGGTAATATTTGTGATTCAGTAGCGAGTAAAAAGAAATGAATACTGTTCCAAAGAAATATGTTTGCTCGGCTATACTCAGTTGAGGACCCAGTATGTAGAGCGCTTAGTAACTGACCTTTGACAAACCCACTGTCGTTACAGGCAAACCATTATTTGCCACACATACAGTTGTGAAACTTATTATACATAACTACACACATACCAAGGCACTTTTTTAATTATTTTGAACAGAAAATAGGGATAGGACAAAACGTGCATACTCAGAAAAGGTGTCAGACGTGTCAAATCCAGCTAAAAACTATTTATTCAAAAATGTTCAAATTCAAATTCTGTTTGTTTTAAGCTGGAAAAATAATTCAAATAATCAAAAATCCCTGAATGGCAATGAGCAAAGAAAAAAAATACTGTTCAAACTAAGCTGCCGTTAGGAAGTGGTCATGGGTAACGGCCATTATTTAAATACCCTTACGTGACACGTATTTAACAGTCTGACTTAACACTTTAAATAAACATAGTTCTCTCAGAAATGAAATGTCTTGAATTTAGTTCAGAAAAATGTAACTTGACTGTCTCAAAAAAAAAAAAAAAAAAAAAAAAAACACACTTGACTTCTTCTCTCAGGCAAAATGATGGTTACAGTTTGCTGAAGCTAATGTAGGCGCCTAGCCAACATGGCGTCGTGTAGAATGTTCTACGCCAATGGTGTAACGTAACACAGTCAAAAGTGAAATAAAATTTAAAAACTTGATGGAAAACAGTTCTCGTAATCACATACCAGGTTGTAGGCGAAGGCAGGACGAAGTATCTTGTAGAAAGGACGGAGGTAGGAAAATGCAAATCTGGGTGCGGTGCTAATTTTCACGGCTCACGGACGTTACAGGTCTAGCTGGCTACCTTAACTCCTAAATAGCTGCTGAAATAAAAATGTGCGGAGTGCTTACTATCTCAAACTTGAAGCAAAACACAAGTAAAAACTGTGGCAAGCTGTAGGAACTAAAACACCCTAATTTCTAATTTAAAATTCCTCCGCTACGTCCAACTGTAGGACAAGCGTCCTAACCTTACGTCTAGTTCAGTCGAAGGTTGGCGGCAGAGAGAGTGAACTTCCAAACGGCCCGCGCGACCTAACCCTATGCTGAGCTCTCCAGCCAATCGGAGTACAGGATTTGAACCTGTTAGCCAATCGCTAGGCTTCCTGACTAATGATCCAAAATTACACAATCCAAACGGCCTAAATCCCTATTCCATAGAGTTACGGGTCTCGTAGAAGTTAATCCAAAAATACAAAAGAAATTCCTTGAAACATTCACAGTAAAGGTGATACCAAAAAATGCAAAAATATTAGTTATTAATTAAATTACAAACAAAAGAAAATCTAGCCATCAATTTAAATAAAACATTGATTATTGCCATTCGTACATCTAAGTTTAAAATATCCTAACCATATAAAAAATGAAAAATAAAATAATAAAAATTACAAAAAATAAAACATATGTGAAACATAGGTAGAATTACAAGTATTATGAATGACTGTCCAATGTGTGAAACAAACATGAATGATGTAAAATAGGTGCAGATAGTGAAAAAAATGTTGTGTTACAGACATATAATATTTTTTTTACCAAATTATTTTTAGCCTACTTTTCTGCCTGTGTGTATATGTACGCGCTAAAATCTATTGAACCCTATAATCGAATTTCACCAAACTCAGCAGCTACACTTAAAGTTTACGTTAGGTCACCCGACTTAGAAAATTTTCGACAATGCCAGGTATTTATTATCAAAATTACGGCCATTTTAACATTTATTGTGTTAAAGTGATATCTAAAGTAAGAAACTAAGCTGATACTTACATAATAATTTGTTATTTAAATATGCTTGTAGGCATATATATAATATTTTATTCCCATATTTATGTATAAATTAATTTTACATTTATACATAAATTTATATTTACTAATTTATATATCTATCTTTAATTTTGTATGAAATAAATTAAGATTTATTTAATATTTCCATATTTATACATACTTATGCATGTATAAAATTAATTGAGAATAATTTTGTATTTACTAATTTATATACATATAAACAATTTAGTATAAAATAAATTAATTTTTTTAAAAATATTTATAAGCCTATATTTTTGTATAAATAATTATCTGCATGTTTACTTCTGGCGAACGAGTATGTGGGTTTTCTCAGAAGGTTCCCTTATTCAATTTTCACGCTTTTAAAATATATTTATTGTAGAAGGACTTCTGTGGGCACAATTTAGGTTCTTCGCCATAAAAAGAATCACTTTTATAAAGAAAAATTACATTTATCAATCTGGCATCGCGAGATGAACATCGATTTGGAAGCGCACTTCCGTCATACTGTGAAGAAGAATTGTGAATACGAAGGCCTGCCTTTAACTTCAACAAACATGGAGCCATGACCTGCATCATCACTGCCTGATTGTTGTTGATGTCGGTTCTGCGATCGAGTTTTCACCTTCAGTCGAAATGCTCGGCAACATGAGAGAACCTCCTGTTCGAAGAGTCCTTTTCTCATGAGGAAACATTACGGCTATGGACACATGTAGTTTATGCAAGGTGATTCATTGAAAAACCACACCAATAACTGCAAGGATACTGATACCACAGGTAATTATGGTGAGACAATGCTAAATACGGTATGAGTGACCTGTGTGTCGTGCAGTAGAGTGGTTCGTGCGAAATATGTACTTATTAAACTGACGTGTGAAATCGATGAACTTCACAATAAGCAGCCATCGACTCTAATTACTGTTGACCATACAAATCATGCTGCAAAGAAAAGTAAATTTCTTAAAATGTGTGAAACAGGAGGTAAAGACGATCATGAAGACAGCACTGATGAAAATGAATATGACGACAGTAATAGTGCTGAAGACAATTATGGTGGTTTTCTCAATGACCCGAATGAGCTTGTTGATAGACTCAAGGTGACAGTATAGGAGAAACACTCGGAATCGTACACAGCAAATTCACAAGGCAGAACGGAAGCAAGCAGGTGCGTTTCAAGTTATCTGAAGATTTTTGAAACTATTTTCGATGTATCCCTCCGCGGACAATCTGTAAGCAGTTCAAGTTGTGCATCGACCAATGGCGAAGCGTAGTGGGAGTCTGCTATAGTTCTAAGACACATTTAGTGCAAACTGAAAATACAGTTTACCCAGGAAGTAATTAAATATACTGGGGGAACTAGAATATATATATATATATATATTTTAAAGCGAGATTATTAAATAAAATATCCACCTTTCAGCTTTGGAGGTAGGACTACATAATTTCATTTTAAAGTATGGGGAATTTAACTTGGGATCTGCACACACCACAATCAGCATTACATGCACCACAATCAGCACCACATGCACCACAATCAGCACCACATGCACCACAATAAGCACCACATGCACCACAATCAAAACCACATGCACCACAAGCAGCATCACATGTACCACCATCAAAACCACATGCACCACAATCAGCACAACAATCAGCACCACATGCACCACAATAAGCACCACATGCACCACAATCAAAACCACATGCACCACAAGCAGCACCACATGTACCACCATCAAAACCACATGCACCACAATCAGCCCCACAAGCACCACAATCAGCACCACATGAACTGCAATCAGCACCACATTTAGCACCACAATCAGCACCACACACATCACAATCAGAATCATACACCACAATCACCATTACATGCACCACAATCAGCAACACACACACTACAATCAGCCCCACAATTAGCACCACATGTACCACAGTCAATCCGCACACCAATTTTCACAGCAATTCACACAGTAATACACATGCAATTCACACACCAATCGACACACCAATCTACACATCAATCCACAGTGACCGCTGGATGAACAGCGTGCTGTAGTTAGTTGCCGAGTGCGGCATGGAGATTGTGTTACAAGACACGGGAGCAAAGTCTAACATGCAGACACTTCACAGTTACCAGGCACCATATAGGTGTGGACGTGAGAAAAGACTTAAAAGTACATAAGCTAACACAGGTTACTTGACACCATGAAGGTGCGGACCTGTTAAAATGCTAACACTACCCGTCCCAAGTCTAGGAGCCATTGGCATGGTTAAAACATGTACACAGTAAGTTTGGGGGCAAGCGGAATGACATGAAAAGCATGGTATGGTTACCTCCTTTTTTCAAAAACAGTAAAAAAAGTACAAAGCTGGAATACACAGTATAGTTATATTAAAAACCCTTTAAAATTAAAAATTAGATTTTACAAAGTTGATAGTGTGATTGGGGTCTGGCTAACTGTAAATTTGATTTCGCTTAAAAACTATATGCATAAAAATCGGAAGAATTAGAATTTTTCTAATTATTTTAATAATTACATACCCTATTCACACCTCCTCATAAATGGCAAATTACACTTAATCCTTACATCATAAATAAATATATATTCTGGCATGTAGAGCGATCGGCTACAACTGTACACTCTAGTACCAATAAACAACAACATGGCCGACACCAGCGCCCCTAGCAGGTGGTGAGGGAACTACAGCAAATGGAATCCAAGATGGAGGGCGAAGAAGGTGTAAGAGAGAAAAGTGGTCGGAGAGAAAATAAATAAAGAGGCAAGATGGAATTATAGAGCATAAAGTAGCAAGAGTAACAGTAACAGAGTGTCTGGTGAAGAATTCTATAAACAAGATGGCAGAAAGGTTAAGGACATGGATATGGAGTCAAAAATCATGGGACATGGGGTCAAGTGTCTTGGGTCTTGGGTCTTGAGTCAAGGGTTTTGAGTCAAGGGTCTTGAGTCTTGAGTCAAGGATTTTAAGTCAGGGGTCTTGAGTCTTGTGTCAAGGGTCTTGTGTCATGAGTCAATGATTCTGAGTCTTAAGTCTTGAGTTTTGGGTCAAGGATTTTTAGTCTTGAGTCTTGGGTTATGGGTTTTGAGTCTTGGGCAAGGGTCTTGAATTTTGTGTTAAGGGTCTTGTGTCTTGAGTCAAGGGTCCTGAGTTTTGAGTCAAGGGTCTTGAGTCTTGAGTCTTGGGTCAAAGGTCTTCTGTCTTGAGTGTTGAGTCTTGGGTCAAGGGTCTTATGGCTTGAGTCTTGAATCAAGGGTCTTGAGCCTTGTGTCTTGAGCCTTGAGTCAATTTTGAGAATCTGAGAATTTGTTGGAATTAAATTTTTTTTTTTTTGGAATTTTTTAGAATTTTTTGGCTTCAATGTCATCCAATGTTAAGTTTGGAGGTCAAGGTCATGAACATATAACATGGCTGACGAGATGGACACTGGCGGACCTGGCGAGGGCCAGTCGTGATGGGAGCTTAGTCGATCCACCTGCCATCGAACCCTGGACCTCATACATGTATATATTTAAATAATTGTTTAATATATATATATTGATTTTTAAATTTATATATATATATTGATTTTTAAATTTATATATATATATTGAATTTAAAATAAAAATATAAATAATTTTTCCGCAATTTTTGGGGATTTTTTGGGTTCAAGGTAATCCAAGGTCATGAATACATGGTCAAGGTCAAGGTCATGGGTCAAGGTCAAAGATAACCTTGATCCAAAATGGTGGTTGTGTGATGTCACAACATGGCGTTCGGCCGGCGCCTGGCGCCTATCCCAGATCCCGTTGCTCCCAAATGCCCATAATCATTCTACTGTAATACACTTAACTTATTTTATGTTTCCATTTTGTTAAGTCTCTTTTCACTTGAAGTATTTACACTGAACAAAAAATAGGAAATATTTAAAACCAGACAAAACTGAAGTGGCTTCATTCACAAAGGTTTTTCAAAAGACTTCTGTATAACAGTTGAATTAGTCCCAAGAAAAATTGTATTCCAAAACTTAAATAATTGTTTAATAAATAATAGCATTCTTGCATGACTAAGTAATTAAAAATTTACCAGATTTTTAAAACTTTGGACACAGAGCACTGAAGTATGCAAAGGTGAAATAGCAGCTAATTCCGCGTACTCCATGCACACAAACTAGCAAAATGGCATCACAGACCAGCAACAGTCGGAGCTGCGTTCCCTAATCAGCGCCGGGTAACTGTCTTACCAGCCGGCAGACCAGCCATTAGCGAAAAATTTTGTAGAACGTAGAACCTAATCAGACACAAGGAGGTCTGTTTCCAGAGAGTCGCACAACCAATCACTGAATATTAAGGCGGAGCGCTAGTTACAGTTTTTATGGCCGATCTCGATGAAATTTGGCACACTACTTTGTTAAGCTATTGTTGTTATGTATATCTGATTTAATTATATATATTTTAAATTTAGTGGAGATATTTAATAACAAGTTCATTAATCTATCGCTTCATAATACTAGACCTGTTGAAAATATGTGTACGTGGTTTTGATCATGTGAACGTACAACGAAATTTGTTCTAATGAAATTTGGTTTACGCAAGTAGAATATTTCTGTTATTAAATAATATTTATTTGCAACTCTGCATAAGGTCAATGTGCAGACTTCGTAGAAATTGTCCACCATAGATTATACAATACTAGGATACAGATAAAAATAGGACATGCTACATTAAAGTCATTATGCTAGCATTGTATGGCTAGAAAAGACCTTTACAACATCTGAGAAAGCCAAACTAGTGTACATAAGAAGTATGAAATTTTCGCTGGGGATGAGATCAGGCTCGTAGGAAATTACTTCCTACTCAGCACATACACAGTGTACCAAGGTAATAACTACGGCATTTTACAGAAGAAACAATTACCAATATTTTTATTGCTGCCACACATCAGTGCAATGTCCGAAAATGCCAAATTAAAGACCATTAGAAGGATAAGATTGATCCTTTTAAAAACAAATCTGTTCAGATTTGAGGACATTCTACCATCAATGAAGTACTGCTGCAGAAATCGCAGTGGCGAGTCTTGGAACTTCTTCAGGCTAGAGGCTGATAGGGGACAAAGATAGGAGGGTGGAAGGACATGGAAAGCACTTAGGAGGAGAGAGACTGGCTCATTATATCTTCTCGCGATCGGATTTCTGTTTAGGAGTGAACTTCCTCAGAATGCTTGTGGTTTCTGCGGTTGGCTGGTAGGCCAGGCAGACTGTCACACTGTGTTTTACTATACTTGGATCTTTTGCATGAGCTTGCAGCACGATAAAGTAATAAAATAATTTTTTTAATGAAAATGTACATTGCACATCTCATTTGAAAGAACTTTGGTATCTGTATTTGATGTTCAAAATACACACACACACACACACAAATCCGTGCATACTGTCCTATTAACAATTTGTTGTAGGTGGTATCGTACTCCAAATGAGTGAGGTGCAGTAGTGAAGAAACCAGACTCACTTTCACGAGTATTCTGTTTTGATTTCCGGCCCTACCATCCTGAGGCTTTCCGTTATCACTCCTAGCGAATACTGGGCTGGTTTATATGGCATTTATTTTTCGCTCTAGATATAAACAGTTCCTTGTCCCTACTTCTCTAAGCAACTTGCTCCATTTCTGACGACCCTGCTGTCAACGTGAGATAAAGCTCTATGTACCTACCTACTGTGACAAACTCGCAATAAATAAATTGCAACATATAATACAGAAATAATACCAGAATGATGTAGTGGGATGCACACTCCTTACTAATGGTGTTAGTGTATAACAAATTCATTTGTGTGATAGAGTTCTAGAAAGGAAAGGACTGAACAAACATTTGTGTGAAAGGGACATACACTCGCGATTACAATTAAGTTATTCATTGGGCCTTTTTTTCATTTCACTCATTTGATTATCCATTTTACTGTCATTTTTTAAAATGTTATTTTAATCTAGCTTGTATATAGTTTATTTGACTGTTACAAAAAATCTTTTTAATTTTAAGGCTAATTTTGATTCATTCTTTAAGCTTGGCTTTATAACAAGCCCTCTTTTTCGCTACCAATTTACATCCAACCAAGAGAGCATTCATCGCCTCCCGTAGAATCGAGTATAGTGGCGGCTCCTGAGGTAGGGGTACCGTACAAGCAGAGGTAAAATTGCGATTGTTGTACGTAACCGAAAAGTAAGTGATCAGATATCGCCTTTATAAAAAAATATGTATACAGACATATAATTATATATGTATGTATATATATATGATCGCTAAACATACTCCTTTGGTATGAAGCAAGATTTATTTACTTTAATTAAAAAACACCTCCAAAGAATGTGTATTTGCTATAAATAATGTAGTATTACCATTAACAAAAACATGCTAAGATACATTATAATTACAGAAACCTGACTGTAACCCTCTATTTGAATTAAACCTAGGGCCTATTCTGTGTAACATCTGGGAATTTGTATTTGTCTTGTTTGTACTAGTAACTTAAGGTAGACTAATTAATTAATTGCTTTTGTTTTTATCTGATTAACTAGGGTATTACAAATAATGTTACAATTTCTCTCTCTAGAAATTAAGTGGGCTTTACCAATTTCGTTAAGCGACGGAGGTCTTAATCAAATAAAATAATTAATTATTATTTTCTAATTTAATTTACAATAACTACAGCAAAAATTTTCTTAACTCAACTTCTCACAAGAAATGGATATCACTAATTGTTCACAATTGACATCAGTTAATAAGATTTATAATTACGACAGACATCAATAAAATTATGTAATTAAATATCAGTCCCAATACACAGTGTATCAACCTATTCAATTATTTTATAATTTATGCATCCATATTTGACAGTTCGAATATTTACAATTACGCTTTCATTCAGTCCCACCTCAGTTCGTTCAATGTCCAGCCAGTCGCAATGTTCTGGAGTCCTCCAAGCCCCCTCACGCACAGTAGGCTTCACTCGTCGGTTACACACCCTCTCGTCATTTCACCCCACGAACACCTCACCCGACGTCGTCCCGTATACTCCTGTCGTTGTCCACACTTTTCTTCGCTCACGCATACTCGTCAGGCGGCCTTCATTAAAGACTACCGGCTGCTAGATTGCAGCAGTATACGTAGTGCCTTAGGCCGTCGCCTAGAATCCTCCCTAACTCGCGTGATGTGTCGCGGAGGGCCGAGATGGCAGCTAGTATCACCAGAACATTCTTACGTCGTCGCTAAACGTATCGGAATCTCTAGCAGACGAAAGGAGGTCGGTGGCGCCAGCAAGTCTCGCTGCTGTCGGTATGCACAGGATTCCCTGAAGGGATGCAACAGGCCGCGAGGGCATCGTTCCAGGAAGAGGCGCGGTGCAGCTGAGTCGGCGCAAACTGCAGCATGTAACAATAATATTGCAGTGAATATGTTACTAGGATGTTTTACTATTGTTCAATTTTAATTTGCCAGCAAAATTGATATAAATATGGTATTCTTTGGTTTAATTTTTTCAAAGAAGAAATGTTTATTTGCTTGTAAAAAGGAACGACTCTACTCAAAGAAAACTTTTGTCAGCTAGTGATATGTTTTCGTTTAACCGTTAGGAATGTTGGATTAAGTTAAGAACGATTTTGGGTTATAGAAGACTCAGAAGAGAGATATGTCAAATCACTTACTACTTGAATATATAATTTTCCTGATGAGTCTAAAGGTACTAATTTGACAATTAAATTTTTTTAACACAAGATAGGGGTATTAGATTATTGGAATATTCAAGATTCAAGGGCTTGCAGCTTCACATCTCGGCAAAGGACCCACTGGCGTTTCCTGATGACAGCAGTCTACTAGTGTTCCAGTCACTGTGGTAGTTCCGAGACCCTCGTCCTGTTACTTGTCCTGTTGGAGATCGTTCGGACTACTGGCGGATTTCATCTTCACCGTGGTTACAAAGGTTTGGGGTCAATTGCAGCTACTGTAGGTACCCATTTGCTCAGGTAGTAAGTCCAAAGTTTTCTTTCATAGGAATAATTTTTTAATAGCAATAATTACACCTTGAATTAGATAACGTATGTTTTTTATGAGAAGTAAAATGGTGTCGTTTCTTTAGTTTATTGATGTAGCAAATGACGTTGTTATATGGTCCAACTTTGCATTACTTCTTTAGCTTGATAACATAATTAAGGACCATAAAAGCGATATAATCTTGAGTAGTTTCTTTATGTAATTTATCAATCAATGATCATAGACTTGTGCAAGATATGTGTTGTTGAAATATTTTGGAAATAATTTTAATCAGATTGGCTCTTATTGGTGTTGTGGTAGTCCTAAAAGACAAAATAAAGTCTGTTTAATTAATTGACAAGGTGGTTGTCACTATTGCTTGTATTATTGTCCGCATTTAACTACAGGCTAAGTACTAAGAAAACTAGTTGCAAGGGTTTTGTGTAATATTTGTTCTCAGCTGATTACTAGGGTTTGGCTGAATAAGTGTTCTTTTTCACATTACTACTAATTAGTATAAACTAATTAGTATAAACTAATTTGTTCTCATGCTCATAACTTATTCCAAGAGCTTAGCCAAGGTAATAATTCGACAAAATAGTTGTTTGTAGCGCCCGCGTCATAGCTGGTGTCAAATAAAGGGGCGACCCAAAGTAGGGACACTGAGCCGTTTCAATTATATTACAGAAAACCAAACATCTTCAAAAAATGTTTTTTCTTTTATATACATAAAGCGTTGTATGAATTTTTATATTGCATTACTTTCATGCTACTCGTTTATTAACAGCACGATTGTGGAAATCAGTTTCAATTGTAATAAATTTTATGATTTGCAGATGATAGTGGAGAAAATGTTAGTAACTTACTTCAACATCGACAGCGTACAATGGTAGGAAATTTTGCAGTGTCATACATGTGGCAAGTAGATATATTTAGAGTTCTCCAAATAATCACAGTTAATTACAATTGATTTATAATTAATTAGAATTTAGATCCTCTACTAAAGCCATAAAAATAAACGCGATATTACAAACTGTACTGTTCAAATGCTACCAAGTCAAATCTGGCCATGCGTACCTATATTAAATTACATTCATAACAGCGGTTAGAAAGTCTCTTAAATAATAAACGAATATTAATTCGATAAACAATAGCGTGTGGACAAAAAATGAAACTAAATACTAAATAATATTTGATCATATGCTGCCTTCACTATTAAGGAATATTCTAGAGCATCGAATAGTTGTGCTAGTGCATCGGAGCCCCCCAAATTTTGTCTTACAGAGTACTTTATGTAACTGTACGATTTAGAACCGGAAAAAAATATACCATGAATGCCTTATTATTCGTCAGCAACTGCATGCTGAATAACTAACTTCATTTTCAGTTAATTGGAAAGTTAAATTGAATAAATATGGCAGTTATCCTTAATCCATTTTCTTTATTAGCAAACGGAATGACATTTTCAGTTTATGTCAGCAGATTAAACTACCTATTTTATCGTTGTTTAAAACGAAACATTTTTAAAGACGAGTTAAAAAGTAGCTGAGAATAGATTTTAACATTGCAATTTTTAGGGGCTAGGTTTATTTGAGGGTTTACGTTTAACATTAGTCATAGATATTTTAATTAGACTACTTGCTTATGTGTTCACTTTTTAGTATCTTTTCCAAATTGTTTTTAATATTTGGTTGATTTAATTGTTTATTAGAATAGAGATCATGTGTAAGTATTTTTCTTTGTTTCTAGACGGTATTCAGGATTAATATTTTATTTGTTATTTTTCATTTCTTTGCTAGAGGATCGTCAGCATTAAACGTTTATTAAACCAAAGTACTAAATAAAACTATCCTGGTTGTCCCTGGTCTCACCATTGCTGGCTGGAGGAGACATGTTACATGGTCAGACGACAGCCAATCGGTGGACAGTAGACAAAATAAGTAAGGCAGAAGTAAAATATAACTAGTTTTTTCTGACAGAATTTTTCTCACCACGGCCAAAGATGGACGTGTGTACATAAAAAGAAGTTTTAATTATATAATAAAGAATAATATATGTGAATATTAATGAAATGATTGCGGCAAGGAGTTTAAAAAAAAATTGTTTATAATTGAAAAGAAATAAGATTAATTTTACTATATTTGAGAAGATAGATTAATAATTTGTTGAAAGTGCTAAAGAATAAAACGAGTTTAATAAAAATAATTTAAAGGTAAGAATTGTGACATTGTGATTTTAAATGAAATTTTATAAACGGGGCCCAACGTAATAATTGTACATTTGTGATTTGTATGAAACTAGCGACCCTGCTCGGCTTTGTCCGGGTACACTTCTGTGGCCTCCTTTGGGATCGCTCTATCCACTGAGCCCCTGTGAGCTCCACTGAGAAAGGATTATAACAATCGGCCCTGCAGTTTTGGTAGACCATGCTTGGAAAGCAGTAAAATTACTCTTTTTTTCACACTTTTTGAAATTTCTCAGCTCCTATAAGTGCTACTACAATTTTTGGTACATACAAACCTTCCCCGATAAATGCAGATCATAACAGTAAAAACCGCATCCAAATACTTTTTAGCATAGTCATACAGACAGACGCGTGTCAACGACTTCATTTTATACTATGTATGGATGTAACGAGATGCCTTTTCTGCGCCCCCCCCCCCCTCGGTACGAAGTCTTGGAGTCTTGCTGTGCTGTCTGTTATTTGCCGCCGCCGTCGCCGCCGATTTGTAATCATTGCTGAAGCTCAGAGCGGTGGTGGTAGGGTCCCTTGTGAGGGACCTTGTCTATCCAGAAGATTTTCATTTGTAGTGAGGCGGTCAGGAGAGGCTACCCCCACCCCTCCCCCACCCATCACAACCAACAAAATTTTTTCGCTATAAATAAAATATTTGTTTGATAAGAGTGCTCTTCAGTTGACGAATAAATGTTTAAGGTCTGCGGAAGTTTTCTCTTCGTGTTCTGATTCTGATAGAAAAAGTTGATAACATGCATCGCTTCAGAAAAACCAGAACTGTACCTTGCGACGTCAAGATGTCGGATAAAACAGAAACTTTATAAAATTTATATTTAAATACTTGATACCTGTTAGAGATTGGTGTACCATTTCATGCTCTCTCGTCTCTGGCCATACTTACCTTTTCTCCATGACTCCGAAACTTTTTGAGGTTAAGGATGAAGCAACAAGAGATGTTTAGAGGGGAACACCTGCATCCGAGATTCAAGTGACTGGAGAACACGACGAAAATATGAAGAGATGGAAGAGAGCGAGAACAATTTATGCGTTCACACGATTATGTTTTTCTACCTAACCGCAGGAACTAATCTCTGGCTTACGAGGTCACGAAAAGAAATCGAGACGAAGTTCAAAGGTTATTTACAGCAGGGAAATCATAAATCACTTAAGGAAAGGCAGTCGGACGTATTGGAGGTAGTCTGGCTCGAACTCCACGATCACCGCACGCACAGTAAAGAATTCCTGTACTTGTTACAAACTCGTCTTTGGAAACCAGTTGCAAGATTTCCTTGTAATTATACAGCTGAAATATTGTATATTTACAATTCATTATTTTAGAAAACATGTAAAATTGTTTATGAAATCTAATGTTTGTAATAAACTTGAAGTCTACAGCAGTTGCTTGTTTTAATTCAACATTAGTTTTACACATCCCACACTTAGGATTTTGTAAAAATTAATTCTAATTTTTGTAGTATTACAAAAATATTTTTGCCAAATAGTTTCCAAGAATTTCTTCTACTAATATATATAAATATATATAATATAACAGCCATTTCTAGGTTTTTGAAAACTGTAATATTTTCGTGTTTAATAGCTAGAAGACCGACATAAAAAATATATTTCCTAATTCTAAATGGGAAGTAGAAAAACTTTGCCATACTGTAGAACCTTGGTGTGTGTGTATATGTGTGTGTGTATGTATATATATATATATATATATATATATATATATATATATATATATATGAAATTGGTAATAGGGCCCGCACCACCAAAGTTTTGAGATTGGGAACGTTTGGTCTGCGAAGCCAGTGACAGGAGATATGCATATAAACTTGTCTAACACGAATACAGGTGTCCTGAGTAGTTATTTATTGACAGTAAATGTGTACAATTGTATTGGTAGAATGTTAGAGGATCTTTCCAATAACGGACCATACCTAATGTATCAGTTTGTACCTCATAACTGTTGCTCAAAGTGACGGCCACCAAACTCAATGCAAATACGGCAGCGGGGCATACGAGATTCTGCCGCACACGTTCAAATATCCCATTCGTGTTGCGTATCTCATCACATGCAGCTACAATCCTGGCAACTAAGTCCATGCCTGTGTCTACGGGGATCTCATCCACGAGTGATTTCAGATATCCCTATAGGAAATAATGAAGTGGATTTAGGGCGGGTGACCTCGCAGGTCATGGAATCGGGCCTCCCGTCCAATCAAACGACCAGGAAATGTAGCATCCAGATGATTGCGGACAGCCACGCTGAAGTGGGGAGATGCACCGACATTCTGCAGCCACATTCGCTGACAAACAGCCAAGCGTACATCCTCCAGCAGCTCAGGCAAAACACATTGCATGAACCGTAAGTAACGCGACTTTGTAGGGACGACAGAGCTATTACTAGACGACAGGTGAACCACAAACACACCATGGGTCACCTACATGTTTATGCCCGTATCTTCTTTCTCTAGCTTCGGATACGACATATCAAAACGCTCCGTGTAGCGGCTTCTATTCCCAGTTTAATTTTTGCATGCTTTTACTGAAACATTCTGTATAGTCACATACACACATACAGAAATGGGTGGAATTCGAATGACCAACAACGTGAGGTGACTCATTATGCAAGATAAAATGGGAAATATACAGAACATTTTCTACCTAAACTGAATATTAAGGGAAATATGAATCCTTAAATATCGACATTTAAAATTTTTGTTAATATTAGAAACGAAGTAAAATTATACAAACATTCTCCGAAAATTGTTTTGTATTATAGTTATCTTGAACTTAACGATAAACTCTCATTAATGTCCCCCTCCCTGGGGTCGCGGTGGCTGAGCGGTTACATTGCTCGCCTCCCATCAAGACGAACCGGGTTCAATCCCCGGCTGGGCCTCTCCCACACTTTCGCAAGTGGTAATCGTGCCGGACGATGCTGCTGGTTGGTGGGTTTTCTCGGGGATCTCCCGTTTCCCCACCCTTGAATTCCGGTGCTGCTCCATTCTCACCTCATTTCACTCTCATCTGCTCTCAAGATGTCGTTAAGAGCCACTCAAATCCCTCCGATCCAATCCCCCCCCCCCCAATGAGAAAATAACAGCGATGGTCACCCTCTTTTTATATACAACTTTTCTACCTTCAGGAATCTTGAAATTTTGATACTGGGGTATTCAGTAGTATTACCTAAGAAACAAAAGTGGTCCTCCAGTTACAATTGTCCAGGACCCACCGTTTACATGTAAAACTCCCATAAGGCTTAGACTTCATCAACAGCAATACAGTACATAGCACATATAACATACTACCTACATGCATGTGTTGTACACGGATGTATCCATTGCACAGACGATGATGGAGGACATTTCTATCACTAATCGTAAACAGTATGTACTATACATATATAAGCCTACAGTATTGAAGCTGTCTGTTGTGCCTAGCGATAGTCAGTATGTGATCTCCTGCACGAAATGTTGGCATTATATAAGCGCCTGGAACTGTAAGGCTGCCGCTGAAAGTTTTGTATGCGTTTTTCCTGAAAACGGTGATTCCTGAGTAGTTGCAACAAGTGAACCATTTTTGTTGATTAGGTCATACTGCTCACAATTCAGCATCAAAAGTTCATATTACCTAACGGCAAAAAAAGTTTCCCCTGTTATTTTCATTACGAGGGGAGGTGTTAATGAGAGTTTGTTCTTAGGTTGAAGATCCCGATAACATAAAACAATGTTTCCAGGACTATAGTTTAATGTCACTTCGTTTCTGATATTTCGCAAAAAAAGTTCAAAATCTTGAAACTTCGATTTTTAATAACTTTTCCCTTAATATATTCAATTAGGTAAAACATTTCCTATATTATTATTACTTGATTTCGTATGATGAATTTCGTCACAAGGTTTGCCGGTCAAATAGTTAGGAAGAAGAACTTAGCAGGGCTTCAGAAAAGTCTGAGTAACCGTGAGTAGGCTGTAGCCCCTGAACCAACAGCGAGTCCACATGAACATTGCAGCACAGTCCGCCCTGCTAGCCACCAACCCGCCAGCAGTAGAGGCTGACTAGCGGCTTATACGTCAGGCGCCGCTACAAAGCCATCTCCTGGCTGCGTGAACTGCAGTGTATCATATTATGTCGCATGGTTCGTTGTTGTGACGTGACATCCCTGATTATGCTGGCTACCAATTCGACAAACAAATTCTCAGCCACGTCGTCGGTGGGTATCGCGCGGCTTCCACGCAGCATGAGCAAGACCACAACAAGACTCGGCAGCGTAAGAATACCTCGGTTTGTGATCTGCCACAGAATTTTTATCTTTTAGTATTACTCACCATCTCACCATGTTTTCTTCTTAAAAAATCGGCGTTGATTTATACGACAATTTTAGTTTGAAAAGTACGCAAGTTCATGAGTTAAAAAACTACTATTAACCTATCGAAGCGGCTCCATAAACAAGAAACTATGAGAAAACTATTTTCAGTTACATTCCTCGGCAAGTTCAACACCAGGACTAGTGTGTAATCTTTGGCCACCCTAAGCATAGAATGAGGGATGAGACACAATGAGACCACGGTATTAAAAAAGGGAACGAATAAGAGTGCAGGCCTGCCTTATGTTATCACACGGAGAACGTCAGTAACCATTTGTCCGGAAGGCACTGATCGAGTGAAATTTTTCTTAATTTTGTGACTTTTTAACGTATACACTAGCTATCATTTGATAACACTGTATACATTAGCTGGAAATTCTAATATCTTCATACTTTGGAAGGTAACAACAAACTACTCCATGTATCATCCTGTCTAGCTCACTTTGAGGGTCTCGCGGCTCCCAACGCCCGCTTCGTCAGTTGGGGAACTACATCATCGCTTGTGCAGAACATATTTACATTCACACGGTTTACCTATTTTATGGCAAAACATAATATATTTCCATTGTTTATCTATTTAATTTTATATACTGTTCGATATTAAGGTGCCCACCTACGTGGAACTATTTCCAACGTTACAGGCCGAAAAGAGAGGGAGCAATAAGGAGGACACTGCCATCCGCATGAAAGGCGCTACCGCCACTAAGCGCAGGTCTCTGAGAACTGACGTGCAGTGTTCTAGTCGTACTGCGTGTACCAATAAGACTTTCAACGCCGACCCTATAATTTTATCGGTGAATAGTATTCATCAAGGTTCAATGTAGGGCCGTTGAATATTCGACGAGTATATTTTTAGATACTGCGTTTTGAAATAACAGTTTCCAGTTGTATTGGAGTTCTCCGAGATGGTGTTTCTAATGTACGTGACGTCTTGAAAGTACTTAACAGGACTCGTTTAAACTGCGTGTTATTTTCGTAGATGAAAAAATTGGAAGTACATTCAATAATTTCGTGGAAAAACGTGTATTTCAAACACTGTGTAAGGCAGTTCAAGTGACAGGTATGCGGGTCCCATCATTGAAAATCTTGCGTACGACCTACTTTTCTCATTTTCTAACATTTCGCTGTGAGCAACATTTGCATTGTGTTACGTTTTTAAAAACTTGCCTCTTTAATGTGGCTAAATCTATTTTATATTAAACGTACATGTTGGGTATAAGGCGTACTCTATGGTGAACTCAAATATATTCAGTTAAGTGTTTGTATTTAAATCAATATCAAATTACATCTCGTTACAATATGTTTTACAACTCTTTACATAATTCTAGTTACTTGTTGAATTGGAGGAGCTCTCGTTAAGTTTACTTGGTTACATTGTGTTAGATATTAATTTGATTCATTATTAAATTACTTGTTTATATAAAAGGTCACTCTGACTGGTTTATTATTGTACGACTTCACCTTGTCCATGATGCCGTAGGCTGAAGACTAGACGTATGTCGGCTGTCCGCGGACGGCACGCCCCCATCTCTGGACGTCTTGCTGACGCAGTATCACGGCGACAAAAGCCTCGTTCGCCGTGTTTCCAGTCGTAATATAATCGGCGCACTCGGCCTGCCTGGCGGGGTTTGTTTAGAAACGCCCAAGGCTTCGCTCCACTTCTTCGCAATATGTTAGTGCTCCCGTAACCAGGCTAGCATGCATGTTACTGCTCCTAACAATTGGCATGGGCCTGAGTACCAAATAAAAACATTTCTAACCCGCAAATACGTTATTATAAACCATTTAATCATGCTGGAAAGTTGTAAAATCTGAAAGAGAAAAATTAAAAATGAGATAAAATGTGTTCTCTGTAAACTTATTGTGAACCAGGAAGGAGAATATTCGCCAGGAATGGGTGAAAACGTTCGTAAGAGTGAACTTGTTAGCGGTATGGCCACAGAGCAATGGTTATCTTCGGTATACTGTATCTAAAATTTTCGCAATGAAAAAAATATTCCAACATGAAGAATTTTCAACACGCAATTTACTGAACATCAGAGTTGAGTTTCAGATGAAGCTGAGCATCGGTGACTGAGCTGGCAGAAACACTTAATTAATTTAAGGTGTATTTTTTTTTCTCCAGTCATATGCTACAACTATCATTTACATACAGCCTACTACGAGTATTACATCACTGTTTTAAACAACCAGCAAACAACGAAATACAAGACATCTTACACTCAGTGGTGCATAGTTCTAGGAAACAATAATTCCTCTTCCAGTAAAATACTTTACACTATATGATTATTTGTATACGGAGTCTTAAATTTGTTTTGCCGGCTCGTTTACAGAATTTAATCAATTCAGAAAGGAAGTGTTTCTCCTTTTTATGGAAATAATCAAATTACATTTTAATGATCTGCCGAGGGAAATTACGTCACTGACGTTATTATTTTTGTAACCTCGCAGCTGCGAAAGGAAACAGAACGCGAGACTCCTGTCTTCTAACATCACGATATACGACGACAGACCATGTTCTTGATGGGACGACAGTGGCCATGTTTTATGGTTCCGAGTGTTGTTGTGATGTCTCCTGAACCACCTCTCATAACAAATTCTTCAGCGCGATGCGGGCACCAGGACAGTTCCCTAGCTAGGGATTTGAGACCAGTCGAACGGTGGGCTTCATTCGTAGTGACTTGTTCTTTTCATTAAACTTTTCATTTCCTCTATATAAAGTTTATACAAGAATAGTTCTTATGTGTTTCTGTAAGCCATATAGCACAAGTTGAACACCAAATTTTTACTGTACCCATTTTAAAAATTGTGACGTGGCATGACGTGACATGATGCAAGTTATAGTTGTTGTTGTGTTTAATGAGTCGTAGTTACGCTTCTGCTAATTAATTAATTTTTCCATTGTATTTCAGTAGCTACACAGTTAAAATAACTTTTTTTTTTTTTTTTAGAAAGTGTCTGTAACATAACAAAGGAAATAAATATCTAAATTACAGTACCTATAACATCCATAACATTTTTATTGTGTTTCGTATTGGCCCTATACCGAACATGGGTACACATCGTTTGTCCTGCGGTCGTTTGCTCTAAACATTAGGGCAAATGCATTTAGAACAAATGGTTAGGGGAAACGTCTTTAGGATAAAATACATTTAGGGTGAATTCCTGTAAGCACTGGTTTTCCGGATAAGCGAAAAAAGGCAAACATTTAGGACAAACTACTTTAGGACAAACGACGTTCGAAGAAAAAATACTTTTAGGGAAAACGCCTCTAAGACAAACGCCAAAGCTGGAAATTTAGGGCAGACATAGGGCAAATGCCTTCATGGTACATGCCAAATGAAGACAACGATTTTAGAGCAAACACCTTTAAAACAAACGAAATTTAGGGCAAACGCCTATCTGTTATGAGAGAAAGTACCTAGATTTAGGGCAAACCCTTTAGTACCAAAGACGCACTCGCCCTTTTCCCTACCTCGTTTTCGTGAAGTGTCGGCCTCCAATCTGTAACTTATGCAACCTTCCAACGCAATGATATCAGTCTTGCACTGAGCACAGATCACCCAGTCAGCAGCCAGGCGCTCAACTCACTACTCCTTCCTAGTGGATCCAAGGCTATGATCAAGCTACTGTGTTTGTGGGCAAACTTATTTCGCTGTCAACTGGGCACTCTTGAAATCCTTACTTAGTTTCTCCGTCTCTTCTTTGTGAGCGTTGTGTATACTTTTGTGACAAGAAAAATCAACATGATTATGAAAATAATACCTAGTATCGATGCGCCAATAGCGAAACTGAAACTGTTTTAAACAAAGGTCTGAAACTAGTTCACCATCTCTTATATTTAAAATGTATATATAAAAAAAAAGGAAAGAAATTCTGTGACCATCCATTTTAACATTGTACTTTAATAACTTAAATAACACATCTAACTACACCTTTAAAATTTCCCGTACATTTACGGAAATATTACGGAAGTCTACAGTTAAAATTGAGAAACGCGCATCGTAATGACGATAGACGGAAATGAGCACTGTACATACAAAATACGGAAAATGTTTCATATTTCTAACAGCTTCGAGATTCGAGGACGAACACTTGCATTGCTACAAGAAGCGCTCTTCGCCGCTGTAAAACGGGTGTTGTAGTTACCCTGGAAATTTAAGAGTTCATTCAATTTGCTTCCATACCTCTAAGCATAACATAGGAGCAAAACTAGTTTTAACAAACGGAAACACTTTAAACACTCTTCAAATTATCATAAAGTAAAAGCCGCTTTCTTCACTAACACGTAAATAATTATTCTCAAGACATTATTTGAACGCTGATGTTGTAGGTGAATGGTTAGTGTGAAAGGTTGAAATTATTTTATTTCGTGTTCAAAATCCTCTCCATACAATTGTTCTTAACGGTTTTTTTAAATATATATTGTTTGTAAACAGTGAAACTCCTGAATGATGAGAATAACACATTTGTTTTCGTAAAACCACTTCGTAAATCGCGAACATAAAAACGCATAACGCCACGAAAAATTTGATGAATTCATAGAAAGTCGTGTGAGATTTATGAAAAGTTCGTTACTGAAAAAAAACTGACTATCCTTAATTTTACAGATATTGCTGTATAACTTTGTTAGTACTCTTTCAAAATTTCACAGAAATTCTTTCTAACAGTATTTTTGAATTTCGCTGCCAACTTTACTGTATACGTGCCAGTTAAATTTTTATATTAAAATGTATGCTGTAACAGGTAGGCATATACTTTACAAAGTTTTATTTCGAAAGTGTTTTGTTAGTCGTAGCACTGATACAAAGCTACCCTTTCTCAGTGCAGGAGAGTGTGAATTACTGTAGAGACATTTAACGTTTTGTTGCCAAATGTCTTGTAACCAGAGATCCGTAGCGCAAATACACAGATACGATGTGGCATGGCGGTCCCTATAATTTGGGCGTACCCATTCTCTGATTGGCTGCACGAGGCTCTGGGAAGGGGCCTTGTGTCTGATAGGCTACCGCATGCTATGGAAGATTACCTATTGGCTAGGATGCCATCCGGCAAGTAAGTGCTCTAAGGTCCAAGGTGTTCTGAGGACTAAGTTTCTCTCAGATCCAAGGTGCTCTGAGGACCAAGGTGCTCTGAGAGCCAAGGTTCTCTGAGAGCCAAGGTTCTCTGAGCACCAAGGTGCTCTGAGGGCCAAGGTGCTCTGAGATCCAAGGTGCTCTGAGGACCAAGGTGATCTGAGGACTAAGGTTCTCTGAGGACCAAGGTGCTGTGAGGATCAAGGTGCCCCGAGGTCCAAGGTACTTTGAGTTCCAAGGTGTTCTCAGATTCAAAGTGCTCTCAGGTCCAAGGTGCTTTGAGGACCAAGGTGCTCTGAGGGCCAAGATTCTCTGAGGACCAAGGTGCTGTGAGGATCAAGGTGCTCCGAGGTCCATGTTACTTTGAGTTCCAAGGTGCTCTGAGGATCAAGGTGCTCCGAGGTCCATGTTACTTTGAGTTCCAAGGTGCTCTGAGGATCAAGGTGCTCTGAGTGCAAGAACAAGATGCTCCGAGTTCGAGGGACTCAAAAAGTGTTGGCAGGATGGTTGAAGACGTACGAGAGTGTTACACGGGGTTCGGGTGTGTTGTTAGCCTGAAATTACCCGCTGTGATCGGGTGTATCTCGATCCCCTGGGAGGCCGCGCGGGGTAGTGGTTAGACTACTCGCCTCCCACCAAGGCGAACCGAGTCCGATTTCCTGTGGGGTCACTCCCGGGTTTTCGAATGTGGGAATCGTCCCGAACAATGCTGCTGGTTGGCAGGTTTTCTCGGGTATCTGTCGTTTCCCCCACACTTGCATTCTGTCGCTGCTCCATACTCACCTCGCTTCATCCGAATCTGCTCCAAGATCTCGATATTAAGAGCCACCTAAATTTCTTTATTCACTCACTCGATCTCCCTGCCTATTGGGGTCCGTCTCAGTAAATTATGGCCTAATCGGCTGGTGCTTGAGTGACGTAAAATAAAATGTCTTTTCATATGGCCAGTGAGGGAATGTTGCTGGCATGCGCGGCTGGCGTTCGTGATACGAGCAGCTGCTTCACCTCTGTATTAGTTTGTGACCGTTATTTAGAGCTCACAAGACATAGCTCCGAGCAGCTGCTTGCGCGGCCGGCTTCCTCGAGCTGCGAACAGGCTCTTGCCTAAACATTTGCGGTCGTTGCACGTCCGGCCTCGGCCAAACTGTTTACCTCGCCGATAATAGACGAGCCGACAGGCGCGATATTCCCTCGCGAATTCCACGAATAACTAACTGTCTTCCAACACTAGGCTATGTAAATATCTCAGCCCACGTTTTGCTCTTTCGCGCATTGCAGCAGCGCGTTCAGCTGACGACACCTTCAGCAAGGCAAGGAAGTATATTTTGCTCAGCTCGTTGCTGACAGAATTATACAAACACGTAACTTAATATAAAGAAAACAAATAATTTCATGCTTTATTTAAAAATTTTCTTTCAATAAGTTCAAGGTCTGTCAGTGATGACTCAGAGACAGTAATAACCAAACTATCATTTATGATTCACCGTGTGACGGAACAGAACTGTGAATGTGATTGTACTTGACAAAATTCATCGGGAAAGAAGCAACTTATTCAAAACATTTGGTAAAACAACAATGATGTGCGACACGTGTATTGACGAGAAATCGGACAATGATGCACTGATTTCCTATGTTTTTTAATCATGGCTTAACATCTCTTCGACAATGGGGTTGTGAGAGGCGGATTCAGTGTCTAGGACTAGCAGGTACATACAAGGAATTAACTATCTTGGCATTCACATAAAAAACTATGATAAACCAAAATAAGTTCAGTCTGATCGGGAATCAGACTCTGGCATATGACTCCAGTGTGTTACTGTTACAGAACCTCGCCTGGAATGATGCTCTGAAAGAAATAAGAAAGTGTCATAAATGTATAGTTTTTGTGTAAGTGATAGTTTTAATTCGTTTGGTGCAATAATAATTTGTATTAATTTTAAAACTGAAAAAATTTAATTACTAAAACAAAAATTTAATTGCAATTATTTATTTTTTGATTTTAAATTACTTTCGAGTTCATGTTATCATTAAAAAACTATTCTTTTATTAAGGTTTTAAATTATTCCTAACAAATAAAATAAATTCTTGAAAAATAAATAATTCTATACTATTTGTAAAATTTGCTTACAATTGCAATAAATAAAAATTAAAAGTGGATTTTACTAAGTAAGATAAATTTTTAAAAAGATGATAATGTGTGTGCGATTGAAAAATGTTATATAATTTAACTGCAATAAACTTAAAAACCAAAGAAAATTTATTCAATATTTATTAATGAATACTCTGTTGGTTTTATGGACAAGATAAAAAAATGGAAATGGAACTTAACGCATAAAACCTAATTTTCCTAAGTATATATTAACTTTTTAAACGTTTTTTAAAAAGATTTTTTTCGTGTTTTCAATAATGTTACGATAAGAATCAAGCAAGTTAAAAATATTTACTTCCTTCAAATATGTGACAATTTGCTGCAATCATATGCAAAGATGCAAGTGTTAGTGTATTTTCGATGGTTTTTATGATTTCTAAACAATTATTACTAACCATTTTTCGATTTTCCCTTTTCTACGTTTAGGATATTTATGATGGTTTCAAGTAATCGATTTCCAGAGGGGTTTTCGAAAATTTACATATATATTTTGGCCATACTGGATAACGTAGAGCGAGGTGGTGCAATACTAAATCACGGGACTCTCATTTGGGAGGACCTATGTTCGTTTCACGGTCCGGCCATACTGCTTTACACTGTCCATGTTTTTCCTAAATCACTTCAGGCGAACGTTAGAATAGCTCCTTAGTATGGGCCAAGGCTAATTCCTTTCACTCTCTTGCTTCTCTCGGCAACTTGTCCCGTATTTAGTGACTCTGCTGTCGACGAGATGTAAAGTGCTTTATCATACAGCACAGTTCATATTTTTTAATAGTTTTTGGTTCATGATTTGCTTATGCCCGGTTGCACCAACATCTTCCCCGACCCGAGATTGAATGATCCTAGTTCCAAACCAGGATTCAGTTTGATCTTAGTTCCAATGTAAAAGTGTTGCACCAACGAAATTGCACGATTCTCTGATCCTTCGGTCTTAGTTTCAAAGAGAGAGATCGAGATTAAGTACGAGGCAAATTTAGCTGTTGGTTTGTAATATATGACATCATGGAAGTAGGCGTATTTTTCACTACAGATATAACTATATGTGTGATGTTTTATCGGTTTTAAGTGAATTGTTGTTGTACGAATTTTACTGAATAATATTCAAGTGCCTATAATGTAGTTTTAATTTCCCAAGAAAACAATCGAACGTAGTTCTATTTGTTGGCGTATTTCCAAACTACATTTGTCGACTATGGATGCTGATATCGGATCGAGATTTCGAACCGCCAATTTTGGCGGTTCGAAATGAACTTCATCTCGATCTCAGCCCAGCTTTGAACTCGAATGGTGCAATAGTTTTCTGTGTCGATATTAGATGCGATCTTTGATTGAGTTCCGAACCACGCTGTCCTCCGCCTACGTGTGATGGCGACGAAGCAACGGGCGGCAGTATGTGTATGGGTGGCACGGAGGGGGGGGGGGGGGGGGTTACACTACACTGTAATGCTCTGCACAGTAGTGCGAGTAGGAGGCACGTGGGCCCCGTACACGTGGAGGGAACTGGCGGCTGGCTGACACGACGTGTCCTGGAAGGCCCTCTTTGCTGGTCGTCTCTCGGCTGTAATCAGGAAGCGGTGGGCGTGTCCGGGACTTCCAGAGACAAACGACCCGGCCGCCAACTGCATGTGCTCAAGTCGCTCCCCCCTCCCAGCCCCGTCCATGGTCATAGAGATGCCAGGAATGCCCTCCGAAAGCTCTTAAACACATCTACAACCCGACTGCGACCCTCCTCGAGCTGCTGGAGAAATCGCTCAGGGCAAGTGTCAACACTTACGTATGAGACCAGCCCCGAGTATTTCGGGAATTCATTTACTGGCGAGGTAGACGTCAAATGCTTGTTTTTTTCTCCTACCATTGTAGTTGGACAGCAGTTCTTTAAACACGCTCCACTTAACTGTAAGCCAGTAATAAGCAGGAGACAGCAGTGCGAGTAAGCGTTCAACATTCCTGAACAAAGACATAATTTTATCGCAGAAACCAATAAGGATATGATAGTGCCTCGAATGTGTAGACGACTGCGAAGTATAGCCTGTCGTAAAATAAATTCACGTAATATTCGGGGGTTTAAATTTCTCTAACTTACACCATGCAGTGCATTAGCACAGGAAAACTATTATTTTTGTAGTGGTGTTCTTTTTAACCGACTTAGAGAAGTTTATGTGTCGTTCTTGTACTCTTCGAAACATTTTTTTTAACAGTGTACTTATAAGTTACAGATATATGCCAAAAATGTAGTGCCCAAAAATATAACATTACATCAAAGCTATGTGACCGAACAAAGTATAAGTTTGCATGAATGAAATGGCTATGTATTTACTTTAGAAATCCAGCAACATTTAAAACACTAGCCATTTTCGATAAGTAGATATTACACGGCACCTATTGCCTTACTTACGCTGTCACAGTTCTCTGCGAGGCCTGACTCGAGAGACGGCTGCTACGGTAAACACACGGAAGATTCTTACAATATGACAGTAACGGTAATACTAGGGTGAGGCACATGTGATGCATGTAGTAATGAGCAGATGACAAACAGTATACATGTGCCTCGTTGTTGAGTTAATTACTCGCGTATCATACAAACAACGCACGTGAAATGTACATTGATATTCAAAAGCCTGCTTGCAGGAAACTGGAACAATATCGTATACAAATACGTCCATGTTGGATTAACCATAGGCTATGTCAAACTTAAGTAGTTAATTATTTCATGAAGTATATTGATTGCTGGATGTCATATGTAGATCAAAGTAGCACATTTCAAAATTGTTTATTTTTACTAACGGCGCGGTATTCCGATTTTAAAAATTCATTTTTATTGAGCAGTGCAAATTGTAAGAATTACTTTTTTTGCTGTGCTATAAGATGTTCAATCGACATAATTGTACATTATTTAAATAATTTGATTTTTACCAATAATGTACGAATCTCTGGAAAATGCTCTTGTAATTCACTGACCGTGTAGCTTCATGGCTTACAAGTATCAAAGCATGGTTCGTGCTGTCTTCAGAGTCCACAGGAATAAATTATTTATTTGTATGTCTTGTGTTATCGCTACGACCACTACATTGCAAATTCAGGGCCAGTAAACTCCACATCTAGACCAGAGATTAAGTGCCATAGCAGACTTAGTGGTTATATATTTCTCTTTCACTCACATACTCGTGCGAAACCAGACCTCTCACTCGTATATCATTTTCTTCGTTCGCATAGACAATATCAGTTTCATTTTACAGGTATTACCAGTTTCCAGTCTTACCACAAAACATGTCACAAATATACTGCATACTATGTCCTCCTCCTCCTCTTCGGATGCCACTCAACGTCGGAATGCCAGACTACGAACATCCAAGTTGTCTGCATACCTTCGACGCAATAAACAAATTTTCATGATGCACAGGTTTTCTCCATCTAGTTCCTTCAAAAAACATTTGAAAAAAAAAAAAACATAACTTACGCGATCCATGGTGCAAAGTCCATGTAATTTTAGCTAATTATTCATTATTACACAACCAATAGTTATTAGAATGCACCCAAATATTTATCACAGTTTCCCCGAACCTCAGACAGAACATTTTGGTTATTGGTAAATGGTTTGTCAACCATTGTGTACCATCACCAGCCAAATTGCTCTTGGTTTTGAAATACAAAACAACAATTTCCATCCCCATCACTGCCACTAGAACCACCCAGATCAACCAAAGCCACACTCTTCATCACTTCATCTGTCACCTCCTTCGTGTAAATCGTATGTACTGTCAGTGAGATAGGTGCTCTCAGTAGGGGGAGAGCACGGGTTCTACGATACTGGGGAGCACCAGCAGTCGTAGTGCCATAAGTTTAATCATGGAAGGGATCGCTCCGAGAAGTATATCAATTGGAGGCATCCTTTAACCTGGGAAACAGATCCTCCCTCTCCCCCCTGGGAGATGTGTTGTGGTTGGTTGACGGGTTCTTCCACCCCTTTCTGAGGTGTGCTGTAATTGGCTCTTGCTTGGTGGGATTACCCTTATTGTGGAAAAAGCGCCCAAGCGACATTTGTGGGACTTGGAAATTTTTGGAGAGTGGGGTGTAGTGTCAGTCCTTGATTCGAGACCCATAGATGGTAATTGGGTGTAATTATATGTAATTTCATAATGAGACATTGTTTAATTAGTAATTAAATAATGAATAAGTACCAAGAGTAATTACACACTAAGTATACATGTTTGTTTATCCATCGGCTGCCGAAACACAACTGACGATGTTGGAAAGCAAGAGGCTAGGGGTGGTGGTAAGGGTGGTGGAGGGTTGGACCATAAGGGTTGAGGAGTCAGTACTTGGTTCGAGACCTGTAGCTGGTAATTAGGTGTGGTTAGGTGTTAATTGCATAATCAGTAATTGTGCAATGAGTAATTAGGCATAAGGAGTATTTGCATAATGAGTAAGTACATATACCGAGACTAAATACGCAGTAATTACACACTAAGTACATATCATACCTCGACCATTGCTCACTCGCAACTGAGCTGTGAATCGCCAATATATTTGTGATATAAGACCACCATCTTGGAATGTGTATTATAGGTAAGGGAGCCAAGTGCACGCCTGTAAGGACTCTGGCTACCTCCGAAGGCGAACTGAATGTATCTCACTTGGCCACCGCACGGTGCGCTGAGCTCGTACTGGGAGTAACTGTCTCTCTGTCACCAGTTGCTGAGCATATTCGCTCTTCGCCAGGAACGAGCATCATCGCAGCAGGTAGTCAGCTAGGTGTCAACCGCTCGCCTCCGGAAAGGTTCCCCAACCTCGCTGAAAACCGAAAGTAAATGGTCCCTACCCAAGCCCTTTCAATGCTACGGTAACTAGGTTTGTGTCAAACACATCTGTTAGAATGCATGATGATGTTACTTGGGAAAGTAAATACCTATCAACACTGAATTAAGCATACGTTATCCACATAAATTGTAAAACCATATTTATATTTTTGAAACCACCAAAGGTAAAAACCAAACTTATACTTTTCATATTTTCCAACACTCTTTTTATAACACACACACATGTGTATATATCAGTTACGTTTTCCTCATGCAACTGTTTAACAAGCTACGTGTGCTACTCTGTTAATTATACTTCCCTTTTTTAATTTTCAACCATTTTTGTTCTCTGTAATGTGCGACAGACACGCTTTTCTCTATTATCCGAAAATATTCACGTGTTCCCACTCCTGTTAACATAATTTATTCCACGTTTTCACCACATTAATACTTAGTTTAAAATATGTATACTTCAGTATGGATAATTATGATAAAGAAAACATTATATTAAAATAAGAGTGTTTGTGGAGTAAAAGAGTAAATCATTTCGTGTGAAAAAATGTGTTTATCACACATTATTTTCTCCCACTTTGTGTAAGTGACAGACAATATTTTCTCGATTGTGCAAAAATATCTACGTGTTCCCGTTTCGTTAAACTTATTTTCACCATTTTCATTACCTATGTTCACTGTTATTGTGTATATGTTAGTAGCACTTTTTTCGCGCAATTGTTTATCAATCTACGTTTACTACCCTGTTAATTATACTACCCATTTTTGAATATTTCCATCACTTTTTGCTCTCTGTAATGTGTACATGTCAGATATGCTTTAATCTAATGTTAGTTCCTATGTAAAGTAATATAAAATCGATCCTGCTTATTTGAGTTATTTGCAGTTGAAGTATTGTTGAAGTAATGTTACATTGCAGATAATCTGAAGGAAAATGCTGGCGAGGGTGTTATTGCTTCTCCCGTGTATTTAAAGAATGCGGATGTCGTTATGTTGACGGGAAACTCCGTACAACTCATTTAATTTCAGGCGACTTCATATGTCGTCGGCAGCAATTAAAGTGTTAGAAATTATTGTTTTGTTGGGGTTTGTGTCATATTTTTCACTGCCTCCCAGTAGTCGCATGCCTAGAATCTGTATTGCTGAATTTAGCACACGTAAACACACATAATGGCTCTTGTTATGGATTATTATCCAAACTGAATTTTGGTTTCACGCTATCAAGTAAATATTTTGGTTTTGCTGTTATAACTCACGGTTTCGCTATGTGTTTTCTAAGGTCGACCGTTTTTTGTCAATATCTAAAATCCTTTGAGATACGTGCACTGCCTGATAGCCTCTGTAGTTGAAATTTGGTACGAAAATTTCGACCCTAGTAGGTAAAGGTTGCATACATGGTTCGTGGTAGCACCAAACTGGTTTTGCATCAGTTCCTGTCAATGTGTTGTAAACTTAGCCGAAAACTTGCTGACTATATTCAGTAGGGGAAATGAAATTCTGTGGCGTTCACTACGTGGGTTCTGGCTGCTTTTAAATAGCGTTCCCAGACAATTCATGGTGAAACCTCTACGGTAGGAATCAAGTATAATTATTTAAACCCTTTTCCCGGTACAAAATTATTCTATTAATAGTTAACCAAAACTGAAATATAAATCAAGACGTTGAGCAAAACAACTGGTAAAATAGTAAAAATATCGCCAGCCAGTAGGGATGCACACAAATTAGAATAACACTCTGGTACGTATAAAATATTAAACAACTGAATTTAATACACAGAGATTTTTGTTTGGCTGTCATTAAAACGTAGTTTGAGTATTTTTTAACACGAGAAAATTTTATAAATTGTATACTGTATGTATTTAGAAACCTATTTATTACAGGAAAGAAATCTTACTATGAGTAAAATTGTTCAATTTCTGACTGGAACATTTTGAATGAGTTACTCACAAGAACAAGAACAAGACCTAGATTTAAAAACAAAGTTTTAAAAGAGTTATACTATTAAAAGCAATTTGTATGCTTAAAAATTCGAGCTAAATTTTTGTTTTGGTTAATAACATTCCCCGACTAAAGCTGCGCATGCTACTGGATAATTTATTCGTCCTTGGTTGTTACCTAGCCTCAGCAACGTGTGTACACTTTGCCCGGTCGTATGAAGTCTTCACGGTTGGATAATGCAACCTCCAAAAAAAAGTGAGGAGAAAAAAAAGAATTTATAACTTACCTGCAGGAATACGAAAAGGAACTCTTTTGCTGTTACGATTTATTAAACACTCTTTTTTTTATATCCTACATGAGAAAACGTCAATACTGAGGCGTTATTACGTCTGAGTCTGGATAGTTTAGCTCGTAGAATTATTGCTTTCCGTCTCCTAGCCTCACTGGTTCGAATCCAGCCATTCCAGTAAATACTTGCAGTGTGGAACACAGCCAAGCGGTATTTTTTCTTCGAATAATTCTGCTTGCCATAAAATCGTTCGTAAAACTGTTCGGTTTCTAACTGTAATTAATACCAAACAGTTAACGTTCACTCTTTCCATCGGTAACAAACAATTGCTTGATACGCACCTCTTATTACGTTTTTACTGGAACTTAGCCACAGCTCCGTTAACGTGGAAGTCAGAACGTCGTGTTTCAAGGAAGTGCTGTATTTGCGTTCTACCTCAGGATTGATGTGTCGTTTTAAATATACTCGTGCGTTAACTCTAAAAGGATTACGAATTTATATTTCTCGATTATTCAGACGTAACTTTGATGAGGAGTGATGGAATAAAAATATCTGTTTGTTTAAATTTGTTTCACGTATTGTTCGTTTTGCAGTTGTAATACAGTTTTCATAAAAGTAGTAAGAAAATAATTATTCACGTGCATCGGCGTCTGGCACAGGAGCCAGGAGCCGCCATGTTGTTATGTCACCCGTCCGCCATCATCGATGTTATTGACCTTTCACCCCTGACCCATGTGACGCTTGACCTTGACCTCAAGGCCCTTTGACTCCAAAAAACACTAAAAAACATTTAAAAATTCCAAAAATCCTCAAAAAATCCAAATAATTCTAAAAAAAATCCCAAAAAATTTATTATTAAAAATTATTTTAAAATTACTAAAAAAAATATTAAAATGATCTTCAGAAAATCCCAAATTTTCCCGGAACAGCTGACAGGGATCAGCGACCCAGGTGACCTTGGGGTCAGGTGACCGGGATCAGGACATTTGACCTTGGAAATGAAAAAAATAAAAAAATCTAAAAAATACCAAAAAAATTATTATTAAAATTATATAAAAATTACAAAAATTATTTCAGAACTTATAAATATAAAAAAAAAATTGAATTTCCGAAAGTCCCCAGCACAACAAATTACTCACTTCTGTTCGACTCCAGCAGACGACTGACTCACTCGCCTCCCCTCTCCTCTCCCCTCATCTATACTCAATCCACCATATCGATTTTTGTTCATCATTTGTTGACATGCTATTGGAGGCAGCCATCTTTATTTATATGTTACTGGAGGCCACTGTATTTGTCTTTTCGTTCGTCATTTGTTTATACATTACTGGAGGCTACCATCTTGGTAGGCGACCGCTACCTTGGTAGGTTACGACTATCTTGGTAGGCGACCACCATCTTGATAGGCAAGCACTATCTTGGTAGACATCACCCATCTGCCGTATTGGAAAACAATGACAATGAACTTGAAAACAAAAAAGTTGCATAAAAATACCTAGAAGTCCACAATCATAATACATTACAGACTACTACCATCATATTAAAAAATCAACAAGTATATTATGTTACAGACTACTGTTTTTAAAAAAAATATTTTTTTTTCTATGCATGATGCATGGCTGACTATACGCTTAATTTATTAAATATTTTATATACGTATTCTTGTTATTAAAAACTTAAAGGCTAACAAGAGGATACGACACACAAAAAAAAATAAAAGAAAAAAAATTATAATAATTTATTATTATTTTGTAAATACATTTTCAGAAGAAAGCAGTTCATCACATCATCTGATATAACCCCGATCCTTAAGAGCTCTTATGATAGAAACCACCTCTTTCATGGTCGAGTAATCCCCACGTTGTTGCTTATCGAGCAAATATTTAAGTATGTCTACAAGTTTGTTGGGAATTTCGGTAAACATATCGTCAGTATACTTGGTGTGTTGATAATTTTTTATTTAAAGAAACAGCGTTACTTTAGCGATTTTAAATATGCTGAAACTTCCATATTTAAAGCCTCGTAAGAAACTGGAAACTTCCCTTAACGTGGCTATAGGCCTACATGTTCGAGTTAAGCCACGGGCGTCCTCCGTGGCAGGGGTTTAGGTTTGTTTACTTTGCATGCTTCCTGGGGCGTTATATCCCAGTAAAACCAAACAAACCAACTATGTTGCTGGCTATTAAAATTGCGACTCCGAGAAGGACGCACCTGGAGTACCCCACATTGAGGGACTGCATAAAGCAAGTGAGGACGTAGACGTGATTTGTGCTCAGCCGAGTGTCGCAGAACGTGCGCTAGACGACACCGGTAAGAGATATACAGGATGATTCTCAATTAGAACGACAAACTTCGGGAGGCGATTCTTTATGAAAAAGAAAACGGAAAACATATGTGACACTTTATACCTAAACTGAATATCAAGGGAAAGATGAGCCCTTAAAGAAACGAGATTTAAAGCCGTATTTGTGCAAAATATCGGCTCTTGCGTTGAAGGTCCCGATAACATACAATAATGTTCCGAGAGTTGTCATTGAATTTTACTTCGTTACCGATATTTTGTACAAATAGGTTTTTAAGGGCCCATACCTCCCTTAATATTCGGTTTAGGTATAAGTGTCACATATGTTTTCCTTTTACTTTTCCTTAAGAATCACCTCCCGAAGTTTGTAGGTCTAATTGAGAATCATCCTGTATTAGTGAAGGACAGGCAGTCATCAACAGGTAGAGGCATTGAGTTATTTCCCGCCATTCGTGTGCACAGACGGAGTGAGCATTCACGTCGAAGAACAGACAACAATACGAACAGGTTTCCGCCTTTGACCGCGGGAGAATCGTGGCCTATCAGGACTGTGGAACATCCTACTGTAAAATTTGTTCATGTTTCCGAATAAACGCAACCATAGTGAAAAAAGATATGAGAACAGTGTGTCGGGGAGGGACGGGCATAGCGACGCGTAAGAAACTAACTGCCCCGTCGCACCAACGGGCGCGAGGACACAAACCTGGTGCGCGTGGCGATTACAGACCCAGACCGTACAGCCACATCAAAACACCCTCGCTCAGGAGTTCAGGCATGCTGCACATCAGCCTGTGTTCAAACGTGTTGTTCATCACCGACTCAGCGTCAAAGCATGTTGTCGAGGCGCACATTACTGTGACTGCTACTAACTACTTACCACTGGCGCCTGCCGGCTGCAATGGTGCGTGGAACGTCGGGCCTAGAGGAACGAATGACAAGTGATCGTCTTCTCTGAAGACTGCTTGAAGCACCGAAATTGTCGCACCCGTGTCTGACGGCAGAGTAGCGCACGCCTGGTCGAGTCCTGTGTTATGTACGCACTGTCTTACCGGCCCAGCACCTAGAGCAGTACGGGTTCCAGTGTCGCTCGCGCCTTGTCCGCATCGCTGGCACGTTCACCAGCAGCCGTTACATCGCGGAGGTGTTGGAGCTCGTTGTAAAAGCTGTTCGCTATAAAGTGAGAACTTTTAAAATCAACCTTAGAAAAAAGTCACTGCTCCTATATACATATATTTTAACGGGCGCACTGAGTGGCATGCGTCCAGTAAAGTTGGTAACGATGGAAGGAAAATAGTTCCATGCCGTAACGTCGAATTAAAAGTGTTAGGTATATATCTGTGATAACTTAAATTATTTCTTTCGCCTTCTGTTTTTTTTAATGCATATAAGTGTAAAAATTGGCAGATTTATAAAATGAGTAATTTTATAATAGTTTCATATTTTCACTTAACAAACGCATGAATAAAGTGATGAGGCCCATGCCAGTGCTAATTTTACATAAGGCGGAAGAATTCACAACGTGCATACAAGTAGATCTTAGGCAGGGCTTTCAAAATTGCTCACTTTACCGTGAACAGACTATAGTCCCCTGTACCAACAGGACAGTGCGCGACTGCGTGTGGCGTGCATCGTCCGACAGTTCCCGGATGTCACACTGCTTGCTTGGCCTGCGTTTTCACCGCATCTCTCGCCTGTCGAGAACGCGTGGTCCATGGTCGGACGACAGACTTACCACATGACACCCGCGACCACAGCGCATCAATTCTGCGCACGCATCGAAGCAGCATGGGCGGAGATAGCCCAGACGGACGTCCAAAGTCTCTTCCTCTCAATGCTGTGTAGTGTGGCATCGGTTATTGCCGACCGTGATGACGTGACATATTACTGATGTTCTGTACGTCGTCAAACCGAGCTGCAAGAGTAATAATGTCCCCTGTGTATGATGGGTATTCTGTCCAATAAATCTGCCTGTTATATCTCACATCTTTCTCGGTGTTGTAATTTTAATGACATAAGGCACATTTTACAACGTAAAATTTTATTTATTCGCATGGTAGATTTCTCTGACATTCTTTTTGAAACACGGGAACCATAAATACATAAATTCTGAGAACTATAATAAAGCGGAAAGGCTGAGTTGTAACACATTGGAATCGCTTTCGGAAGGACGCGAATTCGATTTTCGGTCCAGTCATTACGAGTTCGCTTTCTCGTAGTTGATTGAAATCACCCCAGGCAGCCGCTGGGGTTGTTCCTCAATTACAGGACATGGATGAGGTTTATTATACACTGGTTGAGCGAATGGTTCCATCTATAATAATTCCGATATCGACGAGAGGTCGAATCTTAAATGAATAATAATGGAATAGCCAAAAAATCGTTTACTGAAAACTGTATAATAAATGACGGGCTGGAATTCGACCAACAAACATTGTGAGGTGAATTATTATGCAAATTAAAATCGACAATATACAGCACATGTTCTACATAAATATTAAGGCAGATATGACCCCTTGAAAATCTATATTCTAAAGTGCGTTATTGCAAAATATAGGAGACGCAGTGAATTAAAATTACAATTTCCCAAACATTGTTTTATGCCACCGTGATCTTCAAGCAAACTTGATTAATACCTCCTCCCGTAGCGAAAATAACAATGGTAGCCATCCTCTTTTGTCCGGCAACTTTTCTACCGTCCGGAATAATGAACGTTTGATGCTGGTTTATTGAACAGCATTACCTTATTAACATAAATGATCCTTCCGTTGCTGCTGTGCAGGACTCGCCGTTTTCGTGTGAAACACGAACGAAACCTCGGCGGCAGCGAAACAGTTCCAGAAGCGTAAGCAATACAAACACTTCCTGTAGGGAGTCATATACTGAATGTAGACAGAAACAAACAGGCAGCTTCAAAACAGCAAGCTTATTATTGTATGGCACTTTGTCCTCCACCATAGTCTGTGCAGTGGGTACAGCACAGCAGCATACCCAAGATGCATGAAATTGAATGTTGCCTGAGCGCTAGGCGCTTTATTGCTGCAGCTGAAGCTCCGTGTGAGTTTTACACATAAATAAGGGGAGCTCGGTAGCTGCAACAAGACGACAATAATGGTTAGTCTGATTTCCGAAGAAAAGATAGGCGTATGCAATCACTCGAATGTCTGTCTGGAGTGTATGTCAACCCTAATAACTTTTGAACCTAACAACGGAATTTAGCCAAAAATAGGTACACATATAGTATTTAGTAAGGTCATCAGACTTTTAAGGTTTTCTATCACTACGGGTACTAATTTTCAAAATGGCGGCAATTTTAGAATTTAGAATACTTTATCATACCTCGGAAACCATTTAACCGATTTAAACCACATTTGGAACGTTAACAAAACATGATATACGTATATAATTTAGAAAACGATGATGTTATTAATTCTCCATTTTGAATGATAGTACAAATTGAAAAAAAATAAAGATTTTCCGTTGTACCTCGGAAACTATATAACTGATTTAAACCAAATTTGGTGTGTTGACAGTGCACGTTATAAGCTCTGAATTAAAAAACCGATAATGTTCGTAATATGCCACTTTATAAGATAGTGCTAATTAAAAATAATATATCTTTTACGTTATATCTCGGGAACCATTTAGCCGTTGTAAACCAAATTTGGTATGTTAACAGCACATGGTATAATTTAGAGAGTGACAATAATGTTATTTATTTTAAAAAAATAGTGCAACATGAAAGATAAAGCTTTTGCATTATATCTTTATAACTACACAACCTATTCCTGCCAAATTTGGCACATAAGTAATACTATCGTAGGCCATGTTCATATATGCTATTTAAATTTATACGGACTTATTTTAAAAATGGTGACAATATAGATATTTTAGGTTTATCTGCATATCTACCATACTCTAATGTTTGACAAATTTTGATAATACTTGTTATTCTGAAAGTATATTTTACAAGCATCAAATGTGTCAATATATAAAACTTCTTTTGTCTGCCATTTTGTAAGATAGCGATACATAAAAATACATTTTTAATGTCATATCTCGGGAAATAATTGATTCCTACCAAATTTGACACTTAAGTAACTCTACGGTACCTACCATATGACATTTTAAGAACTTCATAAAAATAATTTTTATCAATCTAGAGGAAATTAGGCTCATTAGTTATATAGATAACTTCTTGTTGTTCTCAGTATTTGCCCAACGAAGAGGCTAACACACACACACGCACACACACACACACACCTGGTTTTGTATAAGGAATCACTTCACGAAGTTTGTCAGTCGAATTTCGCCCCACTCTGTATACCGTATCTACAAAATTGAACGCTTCTTGAAAGTGATCTAATAGCATTGCTACTTAAACTGATTTTCCAGGAATTTCCTAACGTGCCCCACCCCAATGTATTTTAAAGACTGACAGAAGGTCTATAAATACTTAAACATCTTAACTTACAAAATAACTTAACAACATTTTTAAACTCTTGGCTTAGAAACCCAGTTTGCGTCCGGGTTGCTATATCCCATCCGACGGAACCAAAGTGCATGAAATTTCCCACACAGTTATGATATTTGTTTCTTAAATTCTCCTAGCCTTTTCATACGTCGTGCACATGTGCGTTGTACAAGACGATTCATATGTAATTATTTAATGAGCATTTAAAGGCCCTTCTCATTACTTTACGAGAGAACGTCTTCATTGGAATTTAACGAAGACTACAGCAGCAATGCATCTTCGTGCTCACGTTAACAGCTGAATTGGTACAAAATACATATTGCTTATGCGCTAACGAGCTTTACCTCCACACAGAAGGTATCCCCTCACCCGCTGTACACTTCAACTTTCTATATTGCTTCTTAGCCATAATTATGGGAAGAACGTGAGATTTAATAGCAGAATTTATAGATGCCAAAAACACGTTCAACAATTAGCAGGTGCAATAAAAACAATGTTACGAATTTGTGTGAATTAATTTACGAAATAAAAAATTATATTACGTTGCACGTACTATTAACGGAATGATGTACCGACACCTTTAAACCACTTAAGTTTTATCTGATAGAGCTGGCAACCATGAGATATACTGGATGCTATATCACCTCAGAAGACATAATTGCAATGCTTATAATTGTCACTACACTGCCTCAGGATTCCTCAGAACGACCTTGTTTACAAACTGCTTTCATGGAAACTAGGTAGGGAACACGATCGGTAAAACGGCGATGACAAACGTCTTTATCGGCAGGGAAATGCTGAGATCTGCAAAACGTATGGTACTCGGTATCTTACGTCGTTCTGGCGAGCGCAGTAGGTCGCCACATTAGGGATGGGCGAATAGTAATGATCCGTTACTTTAGTATTCGTTACTTTACTGCATCCGAAGTAACGACCGATTCTTGGAAATACTCGTTACTCTAGCATCTATTCACGAAGCTGTCTCGGGTAGTTACTGTGCCGGCTCTGTAGGAAACGTGCCGGAGAACGAAGCGAAGATGCAAAGTAGAAAAGTAACGAGTTCCTCTCCTCCAGTCAGCTTGGTATTACATATCGCTTGTCGGGGCGCGGGAGGGGGACGATGAAGGCGGAAACAGCAGTTAAATATTTTGGAGGGAGGAGTAAACCTTCGTTTTATCATAGCGTTTTCAAATACCTAGTTCCATGCATCGCGAAAGTATTAACGTTAGCAATATTTAATTTTTATTTATGCATTCTCTGCGTACCTATTAATCAGTACGAAAGAATGTAACCTAAGGGATGAAAAGTAATTTTTAAAGTGTTATACAAGTATGATAGAAGGCAAAAAACGTAACAATTTTGCTTTCTCACAAAATAAACATTATGATACAGTTGCTTATGAAGTTATAGTTCAATAACAAATGATGTGTAAATAAAGAAAATAGGTTATGCAAATCCGATAAACATTATTTTTATATATTGTTGTTTTTTGGCCAATAAGGGCAACAACGTCAATCCATGCGGCTATCTGTTTAAAAAAAATAGCGCGAAATAAGATCAACTAACCTCTCTACTCTGTGGGATAAACTTATGCTACAAAAAAATAAAATAGCCAATATAAATTACAAATACAATTTACGATTTAGGTATTATGTAACGAGTGAGGAACTGGAGTAACTGTTTCTCTGTTCACAGTGCACCACTTCCCCCGTAGCTTCAGTAAAATGTAACGAATAACTAAGTAACGAATACAAAGTAATGAGTCTTCAATTGTGAAGTAACGAGTAGTAACGAATACCCCGATGTAACGAAACAGCCCAACCCTACGCCACATGCCATCTAGTTTTCTCATGGATTGCACAAGGCTCAATGGTAGAATGCTAGAGGAAACGCAAAAACACGAGAAGAGTTCTTTAGCAAATGCAAAAGGACGATTCAGTCACTTGAAATACAACTGCAATAGAGATGCGTTTATTTTAAGCCAAATGCGCTGTTCCATACACGTTGGAAAAAAAAAAAAAAAAAAAAAAAAAGAGAGAGAGAGAGAGAGAGCAATATGTATACTCTGAGAGCTGTAAAAGCGAAAATTTTTTCAAAAAAGGGAAATTTAACCGCAAACAAATGAACACTACTCTGCTGGAATAGCTAGTGTTATCAATTCAACGGCCGGTTTTCACTTATTTAAGAGTGACTTCTAGAGATTTAAAATTATTTCCGAATGTCTTCAAGTGATATAGATCAGTATTATCAGTATTATCTTTGTGAAATTTAATAGAAATGATGTGTTGGAATTATGTTCAGAATTTTTCCTTTGCCTATGCCATAAGCGCCCATTGCCTAAGCTTTTTGTCTCCAGTGTGAGGAAAATGAGGAAAGCAAGTTTCAAACTTTCTGTAACTATACGAAAGTTCATTTTAATCTTCTCTCTCTCTCTCTCTCTCTCTCTCTCTCTCTCTCTCTCTCTGTGTTATTGTGTGTGTATATATATATATACACACACAATAACGGCGGGGGAAACGGGAGATTCCCGAGAAAACCCAGCGACCACTGGAATTCTTCCAACACGATTCTCACATGCGAAAATCCGGGGGCGACCCCGCCGGGAATCGAACCCGGTTCGCCTAGGTGGGATGCGAGTAATCTGAGTAATCTGACCACTAAACCACCGCGGCACCGTGCACGAATATTACACCGTTCGTGTAGGCCAAGGTTTGAAACAACATGAGACACAAATATCTCAGAAAACATACTATTAAAATTTTGCTTGAAAAAGCAGTGTAATTTATAAAAACTTTCTTAAAATTCAACATTCTATACCACGCATTATTATTATTAGTTTTTAATATTTAAAAAAAAAAACACACGAGACCAAATGCGTAAAAATTCGAAACATGCTATATATTCCTTCTCAGCCAATTCCAACGAAGGGGTCACACACTGAGATTAGTTTATATTTTAAGGAATAAACCTTACTTTTAAAAATAAAAAATATATAAAATATCATGTTTATATAAATATTTATAAAAAATAGATCGAACAATTTTTATCAACCCCGGCAGGGGGGGGGGGGGGAGACGTCCTACTGTCTGAAAAAAAGTAGAGCGGGTAACCGCCCCCTTGCCATTCTTACTCACGAGTCTATATAGCTGATGATGGAAACTAAATAAAACTAAGTGAAGAAAACCTACATAACAAAAGCATAAAATGTATTCAATCTATACAACAATGAAAAATAGACCATAGAAAAGGTGAAATATAATGATCTTCTCAAAATCAGTAGTACATTTTAAACAAAACACGGCAAAGCAAATAAAAGAACAACATACAACAGTTAACAAAATAAGTAAACTGTCGTATTCGATACAGAAAGCAAGTCAAATGTACTCGTACAAACAACGACAGTATAAAAAAAAAGACAACACAAGATAGCCAAAATCATGTAAAAGAAATATAAGACTCGAGGAATTATGATCCAGTCTTACATGGAATGACACGAAACCATCACAACACAATTACAAACTAGAAAAAACAGCAAAAAAAAAAATTATCATGACGTTTCGAGTACTGAGATCAGTGGCATGTGGGGAAGTTTTTCAAGGTAAGCTGGTGCTTGCTCAGTGCTGTACACACTCGACGCACGAAGCAGGAAGCAGTAACCAGAGCGGAGACGGGAGAAACTGATGTATTGCGGCCACTCACAAGAAAGCGGCGAGGCACTCATTACACCCGTGCTGTGACGTCAACTGCACAACTACGTTTAAGTGGCCGATATGTAAACTAGTAAATTATTAGGTACAGTACAGAGATAAACACATCTTACCTTGCAACAGTTCATTACACGCCTCGGCTCTGTTCATCTCCAATCATACTGAAAATAAACTGAAACTGTTTTCATGATTATGCTCTGGCATTGGAAAATTGACCTTTAGTCATAGTCAACTTATCATACATCGGAATGCCATTCGCGTTCACGTTTGCTTGAACATTTTTACGTTATTTATTCGATGAACAGTAATTCTCCCTTTATGGTCGAAACTGTTTCGCAACCGCGGCTACTCGAACTACACGAGTGTTGGGCGACAGCTGGAAGACGGTAGACCAAATGACAAATGAAATGTGTCCGACAAGCCAGTGCTTAACTCGAACGTTCATCTGTGACCAAGAAACTTGGCTCGTTGCCTCGCCTGAGCGCCGACATCGTAAATCACAGCAGTTTTTTTACCAACTCGTAATTCAGGAACAAGCCACAAGCCTCTAAGCACAGGCCACTTCTTGAGACAATATAACGTGACGGCTATATGAAACCACACAAGCGGAATGAAAAACAAATTTTAAAAGTAATTATTCCGAGTTGTTATTTTAATCTCATTCCCAATGTCCTAGCAAAGCGTGATTGATCCGGTGGTAGAAAGGAGATGGGTTCGATTCTGACCAACAGTACTGGGCCGGGACAACACCGACTAGATAGAGAAGGCCAGCGCGCTGTCAAATGCCGGACCAGGTGTGATGGTGCTAGGGCAACGGAGAACTGGACGGCCCTAGTTATTTTTAAACCAGTAACTGACGAAGTTCTTCTCTTTACTCAAGCGTCGAGTATTAAAAAATTGGGGTATGGCTGTGTTGGGGACACGGCCGTTTGTTTTGCGTGAATACGTCTACGTTGACGCGCTCGGACACCTTGATGTTTTTTTTTTTTTAAGTTCCCGGCACCACTTCACTCGATCGTATGGGGTTTAATTGGTATCACTGAATTGATTTTGAGATGCTGTTTCCAACCCTACACCATTTCTGTATTTCGACTTGGCTTTTTGACCAATATAGGCCGACATTGTGTTAAGTTTTCTTAATTTTTTTAGATTAAACTCATACAATTTCACCATAACCACGCCACGCAAATGTTTATATACACGCAATCTATTAATATTGATGAGAGATGTCGATTGAAACTTAAACGAGCGTCGTAGCTTCTCCTAGTCAAAAGTTATAGTACGCGGAAGTTACGAGACGTGGCGAAACGAACTCAAAATTGCGGTCCCCCCCCCCCCCCCCACCCGCGTTATGCTTCGCAGTCTTCACTCAACCTAACACATTATTTTATCCTTTGGAAATCGAATGGGGTAATTTAATTCTGAATGTAGATTATAGATTCGGAGCTTCAATGCCCAACTGTATCCCCCGATTTTGTTATTTTCTGGGTTGCCTCCCACTATGGTTGCAATTTTGAAGACTTATTCACGTCAAAACTTTATATACGTCCTGCGTATCACAAACCACCTTTGTTGATTTTAGCGCAGCTTATGTTCTATGTTTTTTTGTTACAATTAGTAGTTGAAAAATTATCGTGCGTAGAATGTATTTACATAATTATGAAAAACAGTAGTATTGATTATTCACCGAGAAGTTACTGATATAGCTAATGAGCCTACATCACTCCACATGGGTGCAAATAACTCTTAACGTAGTTCATAATAGCTTAGATGTTAGGTATGACTTGACGTCTCCATGACAGCAGTATCATGCATTAGAGATGGAACCAGAAACTTAGGCAACCGTAGAGAGACAGTGACAAATACACACGTGGCTTTCCTGGGACTAACAAACCCGGTAAACCATGTACCATAAACTGTGTGCAATCAACTACATTACGGAGATAGGATCCGGAGCAACAACTTCGGACGTAATTACTCTATGGTATTAATAATATTATTTACTATGATGAAATATTGTCAAGGCTGTCACTTTGAAAATATGTTTCTGAGCGGTTTAAAGCACGTAAGTTTACGTGGTCTAACGTAGTGCTACTTGTAGAATTTGGTCCCCGAAATATAGCATAACAACTTCATTTTATTATTCCGTGCTATCAGACGAAATTGCCCAAAAAAAAAAACAGGTTCTGTATACGATACACAGTTTGGTTGAATTTGGTTAAATTGTTCAAGGGATATGACATTTTAAACAATTAAGTTTACATGTCTTACCGTAGCGCCAATAGTGTGCAAAATTTGGCGGGAAGAGGTTTATTGGTCTTCGAAATATGGTACAAAACCCTCTTTTTTTTATTTGACGATCTCCGTGAATGGTGGACAAAATGGTTATGTACTATTAGCACATTTTATGATTGTCGTAGATTCTGCCAGCATATAAAGATCGGGGAACATATGACATACCAATACAAAATATTTTTATGGCTGTTCTTTTAATATGTGACTACCTCCTTTAAGACACACACATACACACACGCGCGCGCGCACACACACACACACCCATATATATATATATATATATATATATATATATATATATATATATATATACACACACACACACACACACATATATATATATATATATATATATATATATATATATATATATATATATATATATATATATATATATATATATATATATATACACACACACACACACACACACACATATATATATATATATATATATATATATATATATATATATATATATATATATATATATATATATATATATATGTGTGTGTGTGTGTGTGTGTGTACACACACACTTTGTCGCATACATTTGGTGGGAATTATGTAATTGTTTCCCGAGATAGGCCATAGAAACTTAATTACACATGTGGTGCTATCTTCCAAAATGACGGAGAAAAGAGTTTATGGATTAGCCCACTTGATGTTTGCATATTTACAGCCAGTATACGAAGTTCAGTTGTAATCGGTTTGATAGTTTCGTAGATATAGCATACTAAGCTAAAAGTTTATATAACCACCATTCTGAAAATAAGTGTCTGGCTACCTTAAAACATATAAATTAATATAGTCTACCATAGTATAGATTCTTCGCCAAATTTGATAGGGATCGGTCAATTGTTGCCCGAAATATGACATAAAACTTAATTTTTTTTTGGCGCTATCTTTAAAAATAGCCGAAAAATTAGGCTTTGTTAAAGATGAATTTTATGGTTGTAATAAGTATTGCCATTATATAAAGATAAGATGAAATTTGTTTAATAGTTTCGTAGATATAGCATACAGCATACTAAGCCAAAGTGATTCTTTAGCCGCAATTTACATGGTCTGCCGTAGTGCTAATTGTGTACCAAATTAAGGAGGAATCTGTAGGTTTTTTTTCAGAGATATAAAAAAAATTATTTTTCTATGTGATGCTATTTTAAAAATGGTGGGCAAACGAGAAGCTGTGTAGATACATTTTTTAATTGTAATGTATACTGCAAGAATACAAAGTTAAGTTGGATTTGATTAAATGTTTTCGACGACATAGCATAACAAACTAAAATGGCTGTATGGCCGTTATTTCCAAAATAGGCGCCTGACCTTCTTAAAACATACCAGTTTATATCACTTGCCGCAGTACTACCGGCTTGCCCCATTATGCAAAAATCTGTCAGCTGTTTCCCGGGATATAAAAAGCTTAATTTATTCATGTGACGTTATCTTACAAAATGGCGGATAGAACATGTTCTGTGTTATTTGATGGTTGTAATAGACACTGCCAGCAAACAAAATTTAATTGATATTTGTTACTTAGTATCGTAAATTTAATATACTAAGCTAAAATGTTTATATGACCACATTTTGGAAATACGCGTCTGGCTCACCCAAAACATATAAATTTAAATGGTCTACCGAATTACAACTTGTTTGCTAAATTTGATAAAAATTAGTAGATTGTTCCCCGAGACATGACCTAAAAACTTAATTTCTTCATTTTAGGCTCTCTCACCAAATGGCATACAATAGTGGTTATACGTTGGCATATATGGTGATTGTAATAAATAATCTCAGCCTACAGAAGTTGCTCAAAATTGGCAGAACGGTATGAAAGATAAATAAATACATCTTAAAATGCCTGTATAGCGACCCATCTGAAAATAAGTTCCTTAGCATTCTATATTGAGTATGTTTAAAAGGCGTCACATACTTACGTGACAAATTTGGCGCGAATTGGCTGAGTAGTTTCCAAAACTTAACATTACAGCTTTATTATTTCATGTAATGCTACCATCCAAACTAACGCACTAATAAATAGATTTATCTCTAAATTCAATGCTTACATATATACTTTTAACATAAAAAAAATTTGGTTTAAATATGTTAAATGACTCCCGAAATATGAAATAGCATCCTAAAATTTAAAATGGCTGCCATTTTGAAAGTAAGCATCCAGTATTGTTGAAAACTATCAACGACTTGTGTACACACAAAGTTCTATACGTGTACCGAGTTTGGTGAAATTCGGTATACGCATTTAAAAGTTTGTAGAGACACACTCAAACACACCCAGCCATGCTCCCATACCCACTTACACAGGCACACAGACAGTGAAGTAATCTCATAAGCTTTTAGTTACTAAGGAAAATAAGCTAAAACCAGTGATTCCATTACTAAGCTCTAAATCGTCTGTTTTTGCTTTATGGAACATTTCGTAGTTTCAACAGAGGAATAATTTGCAAAAAAATAATAATTTGTGGAAGCACCTGTCATGTGTTAAAAAGACACAACGTGTAAGAATTTTATAGCCACACGTTTGGGCGTACAAAAGAATACTGTAGCACTATTGGTATGTGTTATAGTAATACGGCCAATCTCATTGGATATAAAATATTATTTCTGAGATATGTAATATAAGATATGACTGTGTAATATAATGATAAACTATCGTTGTATATGTGAGTGAGTCTGATAAGTTATATTAATGATATACCTCGGCTGAACTCTATGGGGCCACGCTAAAAAATCGGTGTATTCATTCAAATTTCTATTACCTCTGTAGTTTGAAACAATGGATCATTAATTCTAATAAACAAAAAGAGAAGTCTTATTTCAAGTAAATCAATAGAAACGAATAAAATTACTTTTATTTTAATACTGATGAGTGGCTTTAACAAGAGCTAACTGAACTAAACCAATTTAAAATTATATGGTACTTTTGCAGAACTTTAGTTACGAAAAATTATACTATTCTAATTCTCAAAACTACAAGCAACACCAGCCTGCACATTGCACATCAAACGATTAACCAACATTTGTCTTTACAAGTTCTGGTGTCATAAATACATTTAGATATGCGGGGAAAAATACGACTTAGCTGTGTCGATAGCGGAAAATAACCGCAACTCTGCCGATGTCGTGGAGTCATCCTTCACTGATGTAGAACCCAGGAGCAGCTCTCCCGCTCACCACGGACAGCACATCTCCGGGTGGTGCTCAGCGAACTCGTCCTCTGCGGGCCGGAACAGCGGAGGTGGGTGCAGAATCGGAACTTCGCCAGAATCCGCAGCCTCCTCTGGCAGAATTGGCTCTCCGAACACCAGACACCGCGTCATCCTTGGTGCGAAGTCGAAAACCCTGAAGTCCTCCTTTACTGGGCCGTCCTTCCATCCGGGCTCATCGTACAGCTTATGTCGAATTACTTCTTCTTTTAAACGGATATAGGCTCAGCATTTCAATAGTGCGCGATTGATTCTGTATCTCCGTCGTAGATATCAAATTTTGCCAATCAAATATTATAGATTATCTTTCATACTCAGGACTGCCTTCTATTCTGAGCTGTCCTCTCACTGATTCCAAATTAGAATGAATAAGTTTTTTGTTCTATCAGACTATTGTTCGAAAAATCAATTAAATGCGATAGGCCGGCTGGTATGATCTGATTCTTTTGAGAAAACAAAAGGTAGTTCTTGTTACAAAGACAAATACTCATGCAAAGAAACCATAGATAATCATTAGACTTACATAGCTTATACAACACAACTGTCAAAATAAATAAGTTTACACATATCACATTGAACATACGCTAAACATCTTATAAATTGCATGAAAGTTTGGTATTTAAATCAAATTAAAAGAAATAGAATAAACATTATAAAGTCATAAATATTGAAGTGTTACAGAAGTTCCCCTACATTTTCACACAGTTCTGACAAGTCAGATGGGTTAAAATGTATCAATATTAATGTAACACTTCATTTAGCAATTAATATTATAGATCATTTTATCATTTACAACTCAATACAAAAAAAAATTCTACACAAATAAATGTTCATTTGGCTTAGCCACGTATCTTAAAACTGTTTTAGTCCAACATTGATTATTATCGAATGATGGAGAATCAAAGTCTTATCTCTATGAATAAAAATTGTCACCATATCCATCATCAGTAGAGACGTCCTTGCTCCGATCAATCCTAGAGTCCTCGGACATTCGTCTCAGCTGGCGCAGTTGAGATGAGCTGGCGGGTAGCTCCTGCCTCACTTTAACCTTCTCGGCTGTAACACTTGTTAAACTTGACAGTTCAAGTTTTAAATTATTTACCATTACAACTTCTATCAACAAGTCGTTCACATTTCAAGTAATGTGTATTCTATTTGTCTTGTCTTAACAAAAATGTTTTTTTTCCCCTTCGGTTAACACTTATTGAAAGTTTCTGGATATATTATTTTTTTACACTTTGCACTTGTTTATAAAAGTGTCTTTCAGGCAAAATTTGTCGGTGTAAAGTCAATGTTCTTTTAGCTCACATGCAAATGACACCCATTTTCTGATTTGAAGTTCATTAATTAATATTAGCAATCATAAGATGTCACAACTGTACAGGCCAGTGTTGACTATAATTAACTACTATCGGTTTCTAGAAATATCTGAAAATTATATCAGGTCACCATCAAATGATACTACTTTCATAAGAAAAATTACTGAATAAAACATTAAACTTCATTGATGTTTATCAATCTTACGTCTATACAGCAATTACTTCTGAAACCTTAGTTCAGGAGCATAAATTATGTGTGTGTTAAAAGAAAAAAACAACCAAACAATTCGAAGACATATAAAATAGGATTTGTTTGAAATAGAACTGCCGTCGGAGTGCCTCATAAGTTTCCCGAATTCCTATATGCCCTAGCATTTCATGCGCATCGAGTACCAATTTCAATTGCAGCTTCTCTGTAATGATCGATTCCCACTCTTGCTCGAAGTGTTTCCTGTTCCTATTACTATAAAATAACATTCCGTCATCCGTTTTGCAATACACTGTGTGTAACAGGTGATTGCCAGGTAATTGTGCTAGCTTTTCGAATACTTTGCTACAAAACTTGTCATCTTGTACGGTAGCCAAATTCTTTAGATCTTCTTGCCACACATCCTTGGACAATGGTGATTTCCTCATTGGAGTGACGAAATACTCGCTTGGCTGCTTATCCTGCTGAAGCACATCTTCATCAGGCATCCTGCTTAACACATCGGCAATAACGTTATTTGAACCCTTGATGTGGCGGTATTCAATGTCGAATTCCTGTATTAACAGGGCCCATCTGGTTAGGCGACTGCTAAAAATTCTACCGACTCGTAAACTCAAAAGTGTCTGGTGGTTGGCGTGTAGTATTACTTTCTCTCCTACCAAAAGGTCGCGAAATTTCTGCAAGCTCCACATTATTTCCAACATGTCCTTTTCCGTAACAGTATAGTTCTTTTCGGTTTTGCTGAGAGTTCGACTTGCCATGGCTACTGTTTTCTCTTTTCCCTGTTGGTCACACTGGGCTAATCTAGCACCTAAAGCGTACGCTGAGGCATCCCTGTTGAGGTGGTAATCTACACCTTTTCGAGGGCGATGGACAACTTGTTCGTCAATGAACAGTTTTTTTAACCTCTTCAAAAGCTTTTTGTGTAGCCGCAGTCCATTCCCAGATAATTCCTTTCCTTAACAACTCAAACAACGGCAAAGCGGTACTGGCTACCTGATTTGAATAGTTTCGGTAGAATCCAACTACTCCCAAAAATACTCTAAGTTGCTTTACATTGCGGGGTACTGGAAAACGAGTTATCTCAATCAATTTGTCAGGTGGAGTTTTCATGCTCTCAGGAATGATGATATGTCCCAGGAAAGGAACTTCTTCCCTGTAAAACAAAGATTTTCTAAGTTTCACTGTCATTCCCGCAGCAGCGAGCTTGTGCAATATTACATTAATATGTTCCAGGTGTGTTTCAAAAGTTGGTGAAGTGATGAGAATATCGTTTACATTTGATCTAGCGAATTCCGCGCAACTCTCTCCCAAAGTCAGACTCATGCACTGCGTAAACTGAGCTACAGCACTGCAAAGGCCGAATGGAAGTACTTATTACGTATACTGTTTATTTCGGAATAGGAAACCGGTGTATTGTTTTGAATTCTCCTCTAGCAGAATTTGCCAGTAACCGTGCGTTGAATCTATGGTGCTCATATGCTTAATACCGTCATACAGCCTTAACAATTCCTCAGTAGGACGTGGGCTTTCTCTCGCCTTGACTGTTATTGCATTAATGCGCCTGGCGTCTAGACACAATCTTACGGAACCATCCTTTTTTCTTACGCACACCATCGGATTTTCGTATTGACTAGAGGAGTGTTTAATTATATTCCATTCTAACATTTGCTTTAAATAGACTTCCGCCTCCTGCATAAACTTAGCCGGTATGGGATATGAACGGTAGTCAAAAGGTTCGCCTGGTGTTACCTCTATGTTGGTTTAAAAATTTTTGTTTCTCCCTGGCCGTTCAGAAAATGTTTGCTGGTGTGCGAAAAGTACATGTTGCAGTTTATTTCTTTGCACGCATGGCAGGTTTTCAATACTGGAAACTGCTTTTTGAATTGATTCTAATTGCTCAGTCTCACAAGACTTCATAAAAGACCGATTTATGGAAAAGCATTCCTTTCTGATTAAATTGACGAAACAATCAGAAACTTTCCAATTGTCTGGAAAAGTTACAGTGAGATCATTGATTTCTGTGGTGCTAATCATCCAACCACCGAAATCAAGTTTTACTTGGTATTTTGACGTGAAATACACGCCCAATATTAGTGCTTTTGTCAGTCCTTTGATGACTAAAGCTGGAAAAAGTTTTGGGGCTTCCTAAACCCTTAATAATTTGCAGTACCTGTCGATTAATAATGGGACCAGATTTAGAAGTGGCACCTACAATTCTCAAACGAGATACAGGAACATTAGGTAGCGCTTGTCCCATGGCTACAATGTCATTACACAATTTTTCTGAGACACAACTAACTTTGGTTCCACTATCCAGTAAAACAGACACCTGTATATCATATACTTTCAAAAAATTCAGGACACAAACTTTCAGACGAGTTCTCTGGTTCGTTAACTGGCTTAGAAAGTAAAAATTCCCTGTCACTTTGTTCAAATTGATACCGCTTGTACTACTACATCTGCAGGTAAATTTGTTTCATCTTCACCCCTGGTGTTAGATAAGCTAATACTTGTGTGCATGTTGGACCCCTATAGAAGTACGGTGTTTGTCAAGGCTAGCGATGGGGATCCGTATTCCCTGACCTCTAGTAGTTTAACCGATTATCTCGGTTATTCCCGTACCCATTTACCGCCTGTCCCTCGCTCATGTGCTATTGTTGCGGCACTGGCGCGAATGAAGGTGTACGAGGATCGTGCGGAGTTTGATTTCTGAAATAGCCTTCGCTTACGTCGTTCTGATGGTTAGGATTTCGAAAACGCGAAGAGCGCGGCGATCGCAGAATTGAATTATTTATTCTTTGACCTGGCGCATGCCTTTCGTCCGTTCTCCCTGGCGATTTTTCTCTCTGACTTGTTCGTTGTTCGGCTCAACCGTCGGATGTAACACTTTCCCGTACGTCAGACTGTCGTGCATCATAGTGGTCGTCTTCTTCCCTATAGTCGCGATTTTTACAGTCGTACGGTTTCCGTCTGTAGTTCTGGCGGTTTCCCCTAACGTAAGAGATTCTCTGGAAAAACCTACTGCCTCCGTACGACCTCTGCGGATTCCTTGGATATCTATCACAATGTTGGTAATCCTGTCTTGTACCAATAGTACTGGCATGAGGATTCCTGTCGTATCGAGTGTGTCCATTGTAATTCCAGTTCGAATTCCCTTGGTACAGGGGAGGTGCATGATCGGGCTTAGTAGAATTTTGGCTATCTCGATTTCCACATTGTTTTTGTGATTTCTCTATAGTATCGAACGCGAGAAGTTCTTCTCGAAACGTCGCAAGGCATCCGTCATGCCGTCCTGCCCAATGCGCTTGGTACTTTAATTGTAGTTGCCTCAGAGTCATTGCTATGTACTCTTCATCTGATACCGGGGAATCCAAATTACGAGAACTCTCGTACATGTCAGCTAGATGTTCCTCGAGTGGCTTGCCCTTGCCTGGCCAAAACTTCTCGGCATGTAGTTGTGAGCGAACATTTCCTTGCACTTTCCTATTCCGAAAATTCGCTTAGAATTTCTCTTTAACATCATCGTAAGTATGTGTCTCTGTTTTATTTATACCCCACCAGTAATACGCAGTAGACTTTAAACTCAAAGCTATGCAACTTAGCTTGTCCTTATCACTCAGGTTAAATAGCTGAGAATACTCGTCAAACTTATTCAGAAAATTTTCCGAGTTTTCGCCGGATTTACCCTCCAATGTATGCATTTGGTCTGCCCACATCTTACTCGGGTGGTGGAGCAATGTGTTCAACGGCAACAAGGTCGTTTTGAAAACGATATCGGACCGCTTACATCGTCTAAGAGTACTGACCTGGGACTGGCGTTATCTAACCTCCGTCGTAAATATCAAATTTTGCCAATCTAATATTATAGATTATCTTTCATACTCAGGACTGCCTTCTATTCTGAGCTGGCCTTTCACTGATTCCAAATTAGAATGAATAAGTTTTTTGTTCTATCAGACTATTGCTCGAAAAATCAATTAAATGTGATAGGTCGGCTGGTATGGTCTAATTCTTTTAAGAAAACATAAGGTAGTGCTTGTTATAAAGACAAATACTCATGCAAAGAAACCATAGATAATCATTAGACTTATATAGCTTATACAACACAACTGTCAAAATTAATAAGTTTACACATATCACATTGAACATACGCCAAACATTTTATACATTGCATTAAAGTTTGGCATTTAAATCAAATTAAAAGAAATAGAATAATCATTATAAAGTCATAAATATTCAGGTGTTACACCCCAGTAATTGAACCCAGTTGCTCTGTCCTTTACGCAGCCTTGGACTATTCATGGCTATCTTTAAGTTTTTCTGTATTCCTATTCCAGGCAAATACACATACGGGTCTTTGCCAGTCAGACGAAGATCGAGGGTAAGCATCAACCATAAATAGGCCATTAAATTCATTAGAAGTGCAACTGAAGCCTTCTTTGGTACTGAGCGACAAAAAAAATAATACAGGAAATTACTGATATAATTAATGAGCCTACTTTCCTCTGCATGGGTGCAAACAATTGTTGGTGAAGTTCTTGAAAGCTTAGATGGTTGGCCGGCCTCCACGTCTCGTTGACAGCAATATCGTTAGAGACGGGTCCAGAAACCTATGTAACAGTAGTTAGACAATTACAAATTCACACGTGCCTTACATGGGACTCGAACCCAGAAAAACCTGGTACCATAAACTAGCGCGAAATCAACTGCTTTATGAAGGTAAGATTCAGAGCAATAAATTAGGATATTATTGGTCTAATGTTTCGAATGATAGGTTTTACTAACCTGAAGCAATAACAGGGCCATTATTTTGAAAGTATGTGCCTGAGCCACTTTAAACACGCAATATTACACAGCCTACCGTAGCGTTGTTTGTGTAAAGAATTAGATGAAAATCGGTTGATTGGTTCCCGAGATATGCATAAACACTTTATTTTGTCGTTTATTGTTATTGTAAAAAATGTCCAACAAGGTCCTGTATACGATGCTTTTATTGGATACTGTTAGCATACACAGTTAAGTTGAATATGGTTAACTTTTTTAACAGATATGACGAACTATTCGAAATAATTTATATCACCACTATTTTGAAAATCAGTGTCTGGCCCCACTTAAATCATGTAAGTTTACATGGTCTTCTGTAGCGATACTGGAGAGCGAAATTGGGCGGAACTTAGTTGAATGGTTCCGGAAATACGGAAAAACATGATATTTTCTCACCTGGCAGTATTTTACAAAAATGCCGGCAAAAGAGGATCTATGTACGCATAATAGGTGCTTATAATGAATACTGTTAGAGGACAACATTTTGTTGAATTCTGTTGAATGATTTGATAGACATAACATAGGAATCTAAATTATTTATATTAATTATCGCAATTTGAAAAAGGTATGCGCACCTAAAGCACGTAAGTTTACATGGACTACTGTAGCACTACTGGCGAGTACAATTTGGCGGGAATCGGTTGATTGGTCCTCGATATATGGTATAAAACCTAAAGTTTTTGCATGTGGCGATCGTCATAAATGAAGGACAAAAATGGTATGCATTAGCAATTCGATGATTGCCATATATACTGCCTGTATACGAATTTGCGTTATAATCGGTTACATAGTTTTGTAGATATATCATACTAAGCAGAAATGTTAATATAGTTGCCATTATGAAAATAAGTACCTGGCCCACTTAAAACATACAAATTAATGTGACCTAACATAGTAAAACTTCTTTCCCAGATCTGGCAGGAATGGGTTGATTTTTTCCCTCGAGATATGACATACAAACTGTATTTTTCCATGTGAGCTTATCTAACAATTTGATGGAGGAATAAGGCTATGTATAAACACATTTGATGGTATTTATAGCTAGTAACAGCATACCAAACTAAGTTGGATTTGATTATAGCATACTAAGCTAAAATGGCTATATGGCCGCCATTTTGAATATAATTGTTTCACCCACTTAAAACATACCAGCTTATATCACCTGCCGCAGTACTACTTGTTTGCCAGAATTGGTAGGAATTGGTCAATTGCTTCTCGAGATACAACATAAAAACTTTATTTATTCGTGCATTTCTATCTTACAAAATGGCGAACAAAAGGGGCTCTGTGTGAACACATTTGATATGTGTAATATATATCCAACATATTAAGTTAAGTTGGAATTGATTACATGGTTTCGACGATATAGCATACTAAACTAAAACAAATATATAATTGCCATTTTGAAAATAAGTGTGTGGTCTACTTGAAACATACCAGTACACATTTCCTGTATCAGTACTACTTGTTTACTAAATTTGACAGGAATCGGTCAATCGTTTTCCAGGATATGAGAGGACAAATTTATTTATTATTATGGCACTATTTTACAAAATTACAGACAAAAAATTCTTCGTGTGGACGCATGTGATATCGTGCGAAATAATTGCCACCATGCAATATTAAGTTGGAATTTATTTCATGGTTTCGACAGTATAGCATACTAACCTAAAATATTTACGTATGCCATTTTGAAAATAAGCATATGGCAAATTTAAGACTTACCAGTTTACATTATCTACCACAGTAGGTACTACTTGTTTGCTAAATTTAGTAGGAATCTGTCAGTTGTTTCCCCGAGATATTACATAAAAACTTTATATTTTCATGTATCATTACTTACAAAATGGCGGACAAATGATGCTCTGTGTAGACGCACTTGATAGTTGTAATATATATTGACATCATCATACAAAATTAAGTTGAAATTGATTAGAAGGTCTCGACGATATAGCAATGTTATCTAATATGGCTATATGTCCACTATTTTGAAAAAAAAAAAAAAAAAAAATGGTCTGATGTACTTAAAACATACTATTTTACAAATTTGATAGGAATCTGTGAATTGGTTCTCGATATATGTCATAAAAATTTTATTTTTTCGCCTGGCACTATCATATGAAATAATGGACAAAATATACCTAACATGGAGTGAGTTTTGTTTACGATCTCATACATTTTTTAGGTTTTACACTTTAAAAAAATTATAAATTAGTAATGTTATACAACGGGATACAATACATTACTTACAGATGTGCATTCCCAAAATTTTTTTTCATACCATCGGTCTATTCTTAATTGAATTCTGTTTACAATCGTTCTATCCCCATATTAGAAGCATAGTGGTCCTAATTTGGGGAGACACTTGCTTAATCATAATTTGAGATATTTGCATGACCATAATTAGAATATAGTATTAAGGTTTGTAAAATAAGACATATGTTAACTCATAAGTCACACAACTCACAAGAAACAATCACTTAATTGCATTTTAACAGTAAAAGATAAACTTTTTTTTTTTTTAAAATAAGAATTGAATTTTCTAAAAATATAAATGCAATGTTACGCAATTACGTTTTCTCAGTTTTAATGCAAGTTGTAATTATTTACTTATTTGGCAAAAATAACAACCGAAGACTTCCAGATCTGAATCTGTACAAACTATATGGCTCCACTAATAACATTTGCTGCACCGAATCCATGATTCTCCCTCACGGTCTTCTGAGAAAAGTCCTGCGCAGAACATGCATTCATCACCTTCATCATCAGAAATGTAATGTCGTCGTCGGACTCTTGAAAAAAAAAAGCCACATTCTTCACCAGAATCAAAATAATTATCCTCAAAATGAACATTTCCACAATCAGCCTACTTGGCACTTCTTCTGGCTGTCTTCTTATTCTTTGAGCTGTCTATTTTTACGTTTCTCGCCTTTTGTTTCTTTTTTATTAATGCTGATTAAATTTTTTGCGAAGTCTCCAATGCCTGCTTGAAGGGTGAAATTGTGACTAGTTCTGCTGAGCCACCTCTTGATGATTTGTTTGGTGGTAATTGCAAAAAGGAGACAGGGTTTATAATCCCCGGTTTTAAACGAAGTGGAATCTGCTGAAGAAACGAAGAAGCTGGTGAAATTAGCAGAGCTGAATCATGTGCTGCTGGTTCCCGAAAGCTCAAAATATAAAGCAATAGATAAAAGTGACAGAGCTAAATAACATGCTGCTGGTTCTCACAAGCTCTGAGAATATGGAGCAGTTGGTGCAACTGGCAGAACTAAATCATGTACTACAGGTTCCTACAAGCTCTGAGACGATGAAGCAGTGGGTGAAGCTGGCAGAGCTGAATCATGTGCTACAGGATCCTGAAAGATCTGAGAATATGAAGCAGTTGGTAAAACTAGCAGTGCTGGATCACGTGCTGCTGGTTCCTGCAAGTTCTGAGAAAATGAAGCAATGGGTGAATCTGACAGAGCTGAATTATGTGCTGTTAGTTCTTGCAAGCTCTGAAAACAGGAAGCAGTTGGTTAAGCTTGCAGATGTGAATCATGTGTAGCTGGATCCCGCGAGATCCGAGAATATGAAGCATTGGAAGAGCTGAATCATGTGCTGCTGGTTCCTGCAAATTCTGAGAAGTTGTAGCAGCAGGTGAAGCTGGCAGAGCTTAATCACGTGCTTCTGGTTCCCGAAAACTCTGAGAATATGAAGCAGTTGGTAAAACCGGAAGAGATTAATCACATACTGGTGGTTTCTTCAAGCTCTGAGAAAATGAAGCATTGGGCGAAGCTGGCAGAGCTGAATCATGTGCTGCTGGTTCCCAAAAGCTCTGAGAATATGAAGCAGTTGGCGAATCTGGCAGAGCTAAATAATGTGCTGCTGGTTCCTGCAAACTCAGATAAGATGATGCTTTTTTTTAAACTTGTAGAGCTGAATCATGTGCTGCTGGTTCCTGCAAGCTCTTAAAAAATGAAGCAGTCAGCGAATCTAGCAGAGTTGAATCATGTGCTGCTGGTTCCCGAAAACTCTCAAAAGATGAGCAGTGGGTGAAGCTCGCAGAGCTAAATCATGTGCTGTTGGTTCCCATAAACTCTAAGAATATGAAGTAGTTGGTGAAACTGGAAGAGATGAATAACGTACTGCTGTTTCCTGCAATCTCTGAGAATATGCAGCAGGTGGAGCTGGCAAAGCTGAATCATTTACTACTGGTTCTCGCAAGTTCTGAGATGATGAAGCAGTGTGTGAAGATGGCAGATCTAAATCATGTTCTTCTGGTTCCAATAAACTCTGGGAATATGAAGCAGTTGGTACAACTGGAAAAGATTAATCACATGCTGCTGGTTCTTGCAATCTCTGGGAAGATGAAGCAGTCGATGAAGCTGACAGAGCTGAATCATGTGCTGCTGGTTCCCAAAAGCTCTGAGAATATGAAACAGTTGGTGAAACTGGCAGAGCTGAATAAAGTGATACTGGTTCCTGCAAGATCTGAGAAGATAAATCAGTTGGTGAAACTGGCAGAGCTGAATCACGTTCTACTGGTTCCTGCAAGCTCTGAGAAGATGAAGCAGTGTGTGAAGGTGGCAGAGCAGAATCATATGTTGCTGGTTCTTGCATGCTGTGATGAAATGAAGCAGAGAGTAAAACAGGCAGAGCTCATACATGTCCTACTGGTCCCAGTTGATGATCATCACATAAGCCTATAGAAGTGGCATTGTTAAGAGTGCTGGTCGTTTGTTCAAATGTGGCGAAGTCATAGGCGAAAGATGTTTCTATTGCAGTGATATATACATCCTCTTTGAAAGCCTTTGATTGTATTTTCTACCGTCGCTGCTTTCAGGTAGGCCCTATTAAACAATTCTCCTATTTGATAAATAGTCACCACACATTCTACATTGTTTCTCAAACACTGTTACACTTCTTGAGAGTAACATTTCTTGAAAGGCGACATGAAACACAGATCTATTCACTGCATTTATGGATCGAATAGGGAATGATACATACAATGGACATATCGTTTTCTCTTGTCATGTTAATAACTGCAATGTTACGTGTATGTGTAGTATGGCCATAGATAATCAATGCCACTGGATCTTCTTTGGTTGGTTTCACAGTGCGGATGAAGTGGTGAAACCAGTGGGTAAAGATGTCTGACTGAATTCAGCCAGAGGGATGGCAGGCAAAAGTAGTCCCAGGTGGTACTATTCTTCTGTTCAATTTTCATGTTTTCCTGGGAAAAATTATGAGTGTGGGAACATAGTGACATGCGCACTGCAACAAGTCATTACAATACTCAGGCAACCTCTCTCGACAGATTACAGGCTACAAATCTATCACTTTCCCCTCAAGCCAACAACTTTTAGAGTGCTTGTGTTGAACGACTGTGATTCCAGTTGCATCACAATTATAGAGGCGAAGTGGTGAATGTTTGATCAAATATAATACAGGCTCATATAACTGGAAAAACTTTTCCACTTCTTCAGGCATAAATTATTTCTCTCTAGAAAATGATATATCCTTTGATTGTCTTAGCGACAGCATAGTGTTTCGTCGCAAATAATTTCTCAGCCATTTAAGTCCTGCAGATTCATTTTCTTTTGAAAAAGGATCATTTATTCCATTTCGTTTAACAAATTGGAATGCCATTCTACACACATCTCTAAGGGATAACCTAAAGAAACGTTGCTTCATGTCAATACAGTATTTAGCAAAGGCTCTTTTCACGTCTGAAGGGATCGAGGGTTTCCTGCCTAGTTTCATAGTAACAACTTCTTCAGGTTTTTCTATCATGATTGCTGACATACCTTTCTAATGTTGTCTGAAGAACATTGAATATCCTAGATGCCTTGTAGCTGGCCATTTCTCTGCTCCTCACTGCAACCACTCCGGCCTTAATATTCTCCTCGCTTCATTGAAGCAATCACTGTTTGAAATACGAAAAAGTTAGATCAACTAATATGAAACTGCTTTCCGATTTTTGGTTTTAATGACACGGTAGCATCACTTTAGATTATTCTTTAATTTGAAAGTATTAATTATAATATTACAGAAAATATTGATATGATAGAGGCAGTGTTCATTACACGACTGCATACTGCTGTGACCTCTCCTGTGAGAGTAGGCCACGCATTAACTATGGGGATCTAGGTAACTCAAGGATAAAGCACTCGGCTACAAAATCACTACTTTTATTAAATAATAAAAGAATTACAAGCTAGCCTCAAATAGGCTTCACAATCAGATAGCAAATTATACAATCAATCAATAAGTAAGTCGTATGTAGCAGCTACAGTTCAACAGGGTGCTGATGCCCTTAAATAATCTTGGGATAACTTTGATTAATTGTGACCAAACAGTGCTCGTATGGAGCTTACGCCATCGCGAGTCCCGCGCCCTATGGTCGCCCTATGGTCCTTACGTCGCCCTACCAGGGATTTAATATTTATCCAAGGTCTCGTCGCAGTAGCACAGCTCTCTCGATAACAGGCTCTCGTCTGGCGTCGAAGGCGGACCACGGGCTGCGGTCCTCTCGTCTGGGCGTCTCATGGGCAGCGCCTCCGGTGGCAGCAGGCAAGATGGCGCCCAGAGCCTCCAGCGCCCTGAGCTTGTATACGACCCCGCTGACCTCGTGCTCGATCCCCCGGAATTTGTTATTTAAAACAGAGGCTCAGTTGGCCGAGGTCGCCCCGCACCTCGCCGCAGCGTGACGCTGGGCTACCCTCGCAGGAGCTGGTCCCAGCATGACCCCCTCTCTTACGAGCGTCCAGACACCCTCGTCTGGAGTACGGATGGTACGGTGTAGGGGATCGGCCAGGTCAGGGAGTTGATCCATGAAGCGTTGTAGTCGTGCTTTGGGTATCCAAGCCCTGGTGGAGTTGTGGAGCCCGTCGGAAAGAGCTGTTGTTTAAGCGTGGTTTTGAAGTTGTGTCAAGCTGAAGGATTTTTTAAACCTCCCCTATCGGCGACTCCCTAAGGCGGTGTCAGACACGTAGGGTCGGGCTTGTGTTACATGAGCGGCATCCTGTGGCAATGCTAAACCACTTTCGTTATATTCTTATTAGAGCCTATACGGCTGAGTTGATGCTTTATATACAGTCGGCTTAAGGAAATATGCCTTATGTTACAATATTGTTACACTTTTCAATATAATTTGTTGTGATTGGTTTAAGATACACTTTTTACAATTTATTGAAGTGAACGTGTTACAATATATACATTTAGCTTATGAATTTAAGGCTTTTTATCCTGGGTTGCCAGAATATAAGTTAGTTCCTAACATAGTATATTATTCTAATCAGCCTTATTATAAAAAATTATGTAAATATTTGTGGTTTCTTTAACCTCGCAGGAGCTGGTCCCAGCAATAAAAAAAACATGTTCAACAGGTTTCATGTAATTTTAGGGATATATGCGTGGAAATTAAAAATTACCCAGAAAGCCAAGAAGTAATTTGGTTATAATTACAAACCACATCATATCATAGTCAAACCACATCATAAATTTAAAGAGAGTAGACAAAATGTTTCATAGAATACAACTGCATCATTATGTCACCATAATATATGTAAACAATGCCAGATACTCTGCTGTGTTCCTAAAGTCAGATGATTTTAACCGAGACAAAATTGATCACACATATGTGATACTATGCCCTCCTGATGCTATATTTACTAAAATACTATAGTATTAATGATCGTAATATTGTTATAAAATATTTATGCAATAAAAAAATTAAACATTAATGAATTCTAATATGGGGAACCCCATTTTGAGAACAAGGTTTTTCTCCATATTAAGCTCGTTCTTATAACAAACACTTTTAATTGTTATTAGAATTTGTTTGCAGTTTTTCGAAATTCGCCACATATTACTTTAATACGCATTCTTAAATATGTTGTTTATCATATCAATAAAAATTTATTTACTCACATTCGTTTACAACAACGTCAATCTCTATGTGGCTTCGTGACGCACAACATCCCAAAAAATCTTCCAACAGTACAATCACAATGGTGGCTGTTTCCATCATAAAGCCACACAGAGGAGTACACTATAAGCTCTAGTAGTTCCACATGTTACCGCTAGACTGCAGCATCTCCTGCACCACTTAAGGGCGCAATTGTACCAAATTACGAATAACATACATTGACACAGAATTTCAAAAATTACAATTCAGGTTTATTAAACAGCTCTTTAGCCCTTCTTACAAAAAATATAAATTCACAATATCAGCTGAATCAGTAATTAAATTATTTATTAAAAAGAACTATAACACTAGTACATTACAATACAAAATATTCATGACTAGAATTCTGAAGTTAAGCACTCTCTTTAAGGATGTAAATAATTAAAATTTGGAATGCCAAAATACTTGAAATTGCTTTTATTACAGCAGTGGTAATTACCTTGATTTGTTTGGGTTGGCCTTCGACAAGTATTTTTCACACTGAGCACTAAAAAGGGACAGAAAGCCCTTTAAATAAATTCAGTAATACACTAACCTACTACCTCTCATAAGACCCTCAGGTCAGTAGGACTATGGCAATTAATTATTTCATGCGCCAACCGCGCCAAACAACGATACGTTAAATTACGGGACCAAACAAAGCACTGCACTGTAAAACTTTACATGCATAATTAACATAATATTAAATTCCAAAACTATTCCCCTGCACGAGTCTGGACAGCTAGGTCTAGTTGCACAAAACTACAGTGGGCCAACCGAATGGGGCAGTGGCAAGAAACTTTAAATGGATATTCATAAAAAGCTCCAAAAATACCTACCAAGAAAATATGCGTATATTTAAAACTATCGTATTGAAACATCAAACAAACCATTTACCATTAATGCCACTCAAACCTCCAACTACTCTAGCTATTCGAACTAAATGCATCAAAACCTCTAAACACAAATTACGGCCCAAAATGATTGAAAAAACTGCCGTCCAAACTCAGTAACTATCGTCCCGTCTTCGTTGCAAATTTTCTAAAAAAATTGTATAATTACCACCACTATTGCCCTTAAACACACTCAATTTATGAAACGCCATTACTTTTTAGGCCGCACGTCAGAATCGTTGGTGACGACTCGTGTTGTTGAATATTCCCTCAGGTGAACATTCCATCTGGCAAGTTGGTGAGAAGTGAGGTGCACAGGTGGAAGGTCGGTATAGCAATCAGCTTACAGATTCAAAATTTAGGCAAATAAGGTAGAAGGACAATATGGGAAACTAAGGTGTTTTAACATTGTCAACATGCGAGACACACTACAACAGCGCTCCTAGCGGCCCGTGCTGACGAATACCCGGGAAATTCAAATTTACATGGTTCGGCATGCGCGATTTAAGTGCGGTCGTCGTCTCGTAGTATTAAAACGTGTTGTTTTGCCAAATGTAATACAATAGTTGCTTATTCATATTACTTCGCCGTATTTAAAAATGCACAAGGACAATCAGTTGTAACAGAATTATGTTACTGGGCAGAGATTTAGATGTTGCAAGTTACAGAGGACAAAAGTTAATCCATTATAAGTAAGAGAATGGAATGCTAAACGGTATTTAATTTGTCAGATACATAATCGACTGCATTTATTCAATAAATTATCGAGAATGGAGTTGTCACCAAGGTTATTTTTCTGAAGAAAAAAAAATCGGAAATGAACATAACCAAAAATTTTTTCGGCAGATAAATCTCTACAACTTTTCTGTGTTTTAGTGAAGAAATATTACTTAAAAATAGCTCTACTGCAGTTAGTGATTTAACACTGTGGCTTTTATTAGCTATATAAGTAGTAATATCTTTTAGATATTTAAGATTAACCTAGCAACAAAATAAATAGTTTACAAATTTCTATTCCTAACAGATATGGTTTTTATTCTGCTTTCTTCCTTCGTAGAAGGTATATTTTGGTTGGAAATACATTTTCAAGAGAGAAACATTTTGGGGAAATAAATTTTTACGTGATAAAAATTTATACTGAATTATTTTTTAAGGTTTAATTTCCTGAATTTACCACCAAGATAAATAAACACATATCCAGCGCGTTGCATTTTATTTCAAAGTGCGTATTCATGTCTACAGAATTTCGTCAGAAGGTTGTGGCCCATCCGTCGGTCCGTCGAAAGTTAAAGTTTGACGGATAAAAAAACAGTTACCCTGCGATTGATCGAAGATCATGTGACCACCTGACATGTGCTACGGGTGGTTGCGAGTCCACCTTTACACATATAAATCAGTTTTAATGTGCAAATATGCCACAACTACACTGCCTCAAGTGAAACACAGGCAGCTATGGTTAACCCACTGGCAGCCATGATTAAACCATAAGTAACGAACATTTGAAACCTCAGACACTTCATAATCTGATTGAACCAGATGAAATTTTGGGGGCTGTAACCAAAAATTATACACAAAGGACTATTCTGTAGTTTGGTAATATATAGTGCCTGTTCATCAACAAAACAAAGTATCTTTGTAGTACAGAGAAACTCTAGATTGGGGGAAATTTGAATCGAAATGGGTGTACTATCAAATTTGTAACCGCACTAAAGGCACAGTTAAGTACAGAAGGGGCAATAGTATCGCCTCCTCCTCCCGCTCATTTCCAAATGCAGGTTTTTATAAATTATGGTAAACTGCTCACCTCACTTCTTTTAAAATGTTTTACTTGTGCGTATTCATGTAAAAAGAGACAGACATACCCAAACATACCACACATAGTGAGACTGTGTTCAAAGTTACCATTTAGTACAATAGTATTTTTACATGTAGTAGTGTTCAGTTCGGATGCTATTAAGTCACTTGTTCAGAAGTGGTTTCGATTTGGTAATTTAGGATTTTATTAAGTATTGCTCCATAGTAAAATATCAAATACGTCATTATTTTACTTGACTAATTCAGGTTACGTTACCCCTTAGAATACTATGTCAGTGCCTATGGAGAGTACCCCAATTAAATTTCGTAGAACTATTAAGTTTGATTATTACTTTGACCACCACACATGGTGTGTTCAATTAGTACATACATGCATTGGAACACAACTTCCTACTTAAGACGTCCATTTTCTTAGTTAGTGTAGATAATCCATGGAGGAAGCAGCAACATTGACTGCAAAATGCTTACTGCTTTCAACAACACAATGGTACGCCTATACCAAATATGAAAATGTACCATCGCCTCTAATATCATGCCAATTAAGTGACATTTGAGAGATTATAGATGAGATAAATAATTTAAATACTACACAAATTATAAATATGGTATACTGTATTAAGGAGAGTATTTCAGAACATAACTAGATGACAATCCTTACACATTTTAATCAACCGTTTCCCCCCATTTACTAATGAAATTTATGCTGTACAGCTGGACCTAGAATGAAAATGCAATTAGTCAAAATATTCGATAGTTCATACTAACATATGTACTCAAGCCATTCAGCTTATTTACTGCACCTCTTAAGTATTGTATGCATTAAGCACATTTAATTTTGTAATTCGCTTTCAAAAACAAAGCTCGTTTCCAAATTTTTATAACATTAGATCATCACTTATAATAACCAACCTGAATACATGCTTTTTACAATAATTTTACCACAGATTTTCATATGCTTCATGGCAAGAAGATTAGAAAAATGTTGCAGAATTCAAAGGCAGCTGAACTGAAAATACCTTACCTTGGTCATGAATTTAAGGTACTTCCTGTTAAAATTCAGGGCACTTGTTATTGTAATGCAATTTGCAAGTACTTTCTCCAATACTGTGATCACCACAAACAAAATTGTGTAAATAGGCTCACAGGTCAAAAGAAATGTGTGCATATCACTATCAGTGACTTACCTGCTTTGCAGAATGTGGCAAAATAATTCATTGAAAAACGCCTCATTTAAGTTAATGCTATAGGTGTATGCACAAAGTTAAAATACTGAGTACTTCAGGAAGTACATAAGAGGAAGTAAAATAAAAAAAAAATCGTTTATTTATTTGTAAAAAATTTAGAATAAATATCACTGAAATGTAACGATGTCTCTCAGGAGTGAAATACTAAACTTGAAAGTTTTGTACACAGTCGTTTAAACAAATGTGAGTATGGAGTGGAGGGGGGGGGGATGTTGCTAATGCTTTTGATTGACGGTAACCCTCACCCAACAGCTGGTTCACACTCTGCAATATATACAGTGACATACCAAGTGTAGACAACCTGATGACATCTCCACTGCTGCAATTAAAGTGTCTGGCGTGTGGTGCCAGTACATGGTGTTTAGCACACAGAATGAAGTTTGATACACTGGCTGGAGAAGAATTATTCTCGCCACCAAAAGCTGTACTCAACAACTCTCCACTCATTCAAATTAAAATTACTTGCAAACTCAGTATGTAGAGAAATTAAAATATTTGCACAGTAAAAGAGTAATTATATGTAGACCTTAGGGTGTGTATAGGGTAAGCGACTACGTAGAAAGGAAACTATTAGAGTTTTCATTCAGTTGTTTCTTTGATAAAATCATCGAAAATGTTTGGTAGTTGGTGCAAACATAACCCAAATAACATACAAATTAATATTCAAATGCATAGTTTCCCAAATGTAAACAATAACATTCCAAAGTATGAAAATACACTGAAAAAGTATATAAACAATACGGATATGTACATGAACAAAATAAATATACTGAAATCTGGAAATCTCCGATAATGGTATAATTCCACTCTTCTAATTACACATAAAACAAATTTACTAGGGGCACTAACATTTGAGCAATAGAAACCCCAAAAACGATAGTGGGGAGGGCTATGAAGGTGAGGGAAATTGTGGGGTAAAATGGGTGAAAAATATGTAAATATTGTAATATATATTTATGAAAATACATTAAATTGCAAAAAAAGCTGAACTATACATGAACTAAATAGACAATATTACCAATACAAGCTACAAATACGATAGTGGGGAGGACTATGAAGATCAACAAAATTGTGGGGTAAAAAAAAATACAAAATATGTACATTTTCATTATAAACTTTCATCCCTCAATTTCACTCAAGTTCATAGCCCTCCCCACTATCGCATTTCTAAATTGTATTAGTAACATTGTCAATTTAGGTACGGTGCCTAATGTTCAGTTCAATCCTTTTGTAATTAAACACGTTTTCATGAGACAGTATTACAGTAATATTGAAAATAGTACAGAAATGTGTTAAATTGCAGAACACACATACATTGTTTCTCAGTGCAAATAGGCTATACATGGCAATCATTTATGGGGAAACTCCCAGTCTCGCTGATGCGTTACGCTTCGCGTCTCTACCTAAAATAAATTGCCAGCGAGCCTTGAATCATTGTTTTGTGCATTTATTCCCCTGCTGACGCGGGGACTCTGGCTCGGTGCATAATGTTTGGCTAATATGTAAACATTGTACGAGCAATCACCGACACAAATATGAAAACACTAGTGTGACGCAATTAATCAATTTATCCCTAGCTCAACTTGTTGAACTATACAAACACTTAAGAGGCCCCAACCAGTTTAATACACGAACACTGAGTATGTAAACATTGTACGAGCAATCACTGACACACATACCTATGTAAACAACTTTTCTGAAGCAATCAATCAATTATATCCCTAGCTCAACTTGTTGAACTAAACACAGACTTTAACAAGAGACTTCAGCCAGTTTAATAGACGATTGTGGAATTTGTAATCATAGTTTACTTTTATTTTTCGAAGGTGTCGCTCCAATAAAAACAAACCTGCACCTTTCAGGTTAAGGGTTATCAAACTTCGCAAGGCCCTTCAGTGTACAGGAGTAGAAATAGCAGCTGCGACACTCAAGGGACTGCGTTCTTGGTATTGTGGAAGCAAATTTGGGTTGCGAAAATCCTCTTTTCTGAAAAGGTTGGAACACACTATTCTCGTGTAGGTATAAACCGCCAGTTCCTTTTTTCTTTATTACATCCAGGTCTGCTCTTACATTTCTGCACCTATTGCTTGCACCTAGGAAACAAAAAAACAGTATTTAAGTAAATTAAGGTTTGTGGGAATGGAATTTGCGAAAAAAACACACTGGCAATAGTAACACTAATGGAAAATGTTATCCACTTTGCAAATCTTAAAAACGACTTACTGTAATTCGCAACGTTGTAATTATTGCAGCCAAAAACTACACAAATCTTTCCTGCCATAATAAATAACCACTCAAGCGAAAAAAATTCGAATTAAAACGTATCCAAAATACTCAAAACTACCCATTTAATGCACAGCTTATTATTGTACGAACAGCACAAACCGCTAGGAGCGCTGGCATCGGTGTCTCACGTTTTTTTTTGGCTACTTTCCCATATTGTCCTTCTACTATATTTGATTTAGGTGCGTGGCTGGAGTAGGAAGGTGGTGTGGGAAACCAAGGAACAAGGAGTGGAAGCCGAGCTGGCCATAGAACAAGACTCTGGTTGCTACCAACTGTAGCGGCGGTGGCGGCGGCAATAACCAGTATAGAGGGCAGCACTGCTGCACTCCTTGACCGGGAACTTCACATCTCCATATTACGAAGGCTTCGCATACTAGGCAACTTTTCTCCAGTTGATATTTGTAATATATACTGCCAGAATACAAACATAAGTTGGAATTGATTACATGATTTCGACGATTTGGCATTCTAAGCTAAAATGGCTACAAGACTGCCATTTTGAAAACAAATGTCTGACGTACATAAAACACACATTTCTACATTATATACTGCAGAACTACTTGTTTGTCAAATTTGATAGTAATCGATCAATTGCTTCCCGAGATATGACATAAAAACTTTATTTATTCGTGTGGCGCTTTCTTACTAAATGGCCGACAAATGTGGCTATGTATTGGCATATATAATACATACGAAATTTGGTCGAATTTGGATAAATGGTATGGTAGATAAACCAAATAAAGCTAAAATATTTGTATTGCCGCCATTTTTCAAGTAAGTGCCCGATGTAGTCATAAACTATAAAAGTCAGGTGTCCCTAGTGAGTACTATATGAGTCCCGAGTTTGGTGAAATTTTGTTTATGCGTTCAAAAACTGAAAAGGGGAGACACACACGCACACAGATTCTCAGTCAGGAAAGTGATCTCATAAGCCTTTCTTTCCTTCGGAAAGTATGCTAAAAACTGTGCGCCGTATGGTTTTAGGTTAGAAAAAAATGTCGTCTTATTTTTTATATAATTTTTGTGGATCTCGCCTCTGTTAAATCCCCGCACGTTTCACCCTCACGTCACAACGCAAATAGCGGGGAGCAAGGACGGCGAAACTGGAAACTAAGATGTTGCCATAATGGCAAAGTCAAGCGATGAAAACGAATGCTCAGATTAGTTCCTAGGATCGCGAGTTTACATACTGTCGTCGCCTTCAGAAGAGAGAGGCTATGAACAACACTGATTATCATCGTCCATCTACCAGCAGCTAGCTTCCAGGCCTCTCAGTGCTACGATCCTGGATTCAGTCCCTATTGGAGGAAGACTTCACTCAACGTACTCTCGTTTAAATTGGACAGTATCTCAGAGCAAAAACTAAGATTATGATTATATTCTACATACAATACAGTTTTGTTTTTATGATATCGGTTCCACTGTACCTAAAAGTATATTTGGTACATGACTTACTGGAGACTATTGAAAATCCTTGCATGCGTACTTGCGACCATCTTTTTGCTTCCCCGTCAGCGTAGCCCTTGGATTTTCGCACATGGAAATCGTACCGGACTATGCCACTGGTCGGCGGGTTTTCTCGGAGATCTCCTGTTTCTCCCACCCTTGGTTTCCGGCTCTGCTCCATACTCACCTCGCTTCACCCTCATCGACACTCAAGACCTCGATGTTAAGAGCCGTCCAAATATCTCCACAACTTCTTTTTTCTGACAGTATATCCCTCCACCCTATGTGAAAACATTTCCATGTAGCTGACTGATATCCCAAATTCACTGCCAACATTACTGCTGATACACCTGCCAGTGTTTGATATAAAATACATGCTGTCATATGCAGGTGCAACAAATTATGGACCAGATGTAGCCACAAGTTAACAAAATATGTACTTATTCAACTGTAAAGTGATTTTGGGGTGTCGTAAGTTTCTTTAAAAACAAATTTCCCAGCTTTTTTTTCGGTCTAAGGAGATCGGTAGAGCCATCGTGCTGTGGGCGTAGAGGAGTGGTGAGGCGCTCACATAGATGGTAGGTAAGTGGGCTTAACGTATCGTCGACAGCGAGGTCATTGGGTACGGTGCGGGATGCGCGAGGAGGAGGGAACGGCCTTTGTTTAAGTACCCACCCCGCCTGGAGTGATTTCGGGAAACCATGGAAGGCTTAAATCAGGATGGCCGGACCGGGAATCGAACCCTGGTCCTCCCGAATGCGAGTCCAGTAATCTACCACTGCGCCACCTCGCTTGTTCGCTCATGGAGAGATTAAAAGAGAAAAATCTAATATTTACATTCGCGTCAATGTTAAGGACGTTAGGATACGGGGAGGACATATCCTGTCTTTCTCTCAGCGCGCTAGTTTACACGGCGCTTTGTATTCCGACAGTGCTTCAGACGGTTCCTCGAGGGAGCCACTTGTCGCGGGACAAGAGCGTACTGACGAGTGCGTGGGTCCAATAAATCGTTGGTGTCGCACCGGATGAAGCCGATTATGCGAGCCCCGCAAGTCTCAAATGATGAATAGCTTGGCCGGCATAAACGTTTGTCTCAAAAACCATCCAACGGATTATAGCAGCCTCTCTGCACCCAGTTGCGCCGTAAATCACTGCTCTTGGATTTTTACATGCATGTCGTTGAAGACAATGGTAGGAGTTTAGAGAGTGGGCGACTTAAATGGCACCATCATCCCTGTAGATGCATGCGTGCAACTACTCGCAACATGTGCATTACAAAAGCCTTGGGACGTCTGGTGTCAAGGAGTCTGTAATTGGCAGAAGAGAAGGCACTGTTCTGATAAAGAGAAACATAAAAACAAAAAAAATAATATGGAAAGAATCTAAACACACAACAGGCAAATATCCAGGAACTTAGTTTGGGCAGGTTCAGCATGGACGTAGCAGTAGGAGAGTGCCTATTAGAAGGGTGGCGGGGGGAAGTTAGAAGACACTTATTCTCTGTAACACAGAAAATAAAGTGAGACAGTGGAATTTGTAAGTAAAAGAAATTTCTCACATTATTGTACTCTACATTACACAAATCTGTATAAATATTTCCCGTGTGAAAATGAACCAAATTAATAAAAATTCGCGAATGTTAAAACTACCTTTATGGCCACTTCTAAAAGTTATTAGTTAACACACTAAACGGCTACAAGAGAGTGTGTGGTTATAAAACAGAAGTAAAATTAAAATACTTTGAATTACAATGGTAACAATAGAGATTATTCGGAAGTAAAACGGGGCCTAGAGAGATGTCCTATAAGGGTGACCACCTCTTCCTAATTCACGAGCAATGCAGCAGTTGTTTTCTCAAAAGTTTATGTATCATGACTTTTATTTCTGGTTGTCTCATCTCCTTGCATTCTCATCAAGAGTGTATTTACCTTCGAGTGGGGTCCCCTGAACCCTCCCTGGGATAAGGGTCTGATATAGAGCATATAAATATTTTGTTTTTTGGAGAAACGATCTGACCTCACAATTTTTTTCTAATTCCAAACTTAAATTTTTTTTAGGAATACAATTGATTTAAAACAGGTTGTGTTTACATGTGTCTACACGCATGTCTCCCACGATAACTCCCAAGACGAACTTCGTAGCCGAGATTTCTAAGATTACTGCAAGGTTACAGGTTCGAATCCTGTGTATGGCATAGGCGTTATTATGTAGGTTTTGCTAGCTTGGTACTGGTAAACAGAAATGCATTAAATCAAGGGCACTAAGAAGACAAGAAAGGAACATATGAATGGATGTGTCGGTTTCGCGTATACCAAATTCGCATTTACCGCTTCGGCTGGAGGCGTTCCTCTGCAAAATCCAACGGAACCTTTATTTACCAACATTAGGATATTACAACAAAATATATATTTTTTTTATTCTGTGAAATATCACACGAGTCAATATATTCGACTTGAAAGTCAAAGTTTATTTACTCTTGTAGTATCTAGGCCTATAAGTAACTTCAATATGATGCTATATGCAAACGCATCAGGCACACTCATCGGTGTTTTAATTGCTTCTATGAAACTTCTAAGAACGGTGCTGCATTATCGAATGCAAGAATGCTGGAGTTGCATAATTGATTTTTGTTCTAAAAGTGCAACACCAGAGCGAGGCTATACCAAGATAGCGGATGGTGTGGGTGGCTAAATGCGTCAAAGTTACAGACAATTTTGCAGGCCTTGACAAAGGTAACATAATCACTGGTTATATTAGTCACAATCCCTAAAATATCGTGTCACATTAGTGGGTGTGTGTACTGAAACTCTTTACAGTTTGTCGGAACTGTAGCCTCATATTTAGTTCTGGAAGTCAGGCAGAAAGCTGGCTAACTAAAGATGCTACAAAATGTAGTAGCGAGTAGATTCAACAATTTTCTAACCATTCAGAAATTCCCATAGCCCTAAATACTTTCGACAGTGAGCAAATGAAAGGTCAGCAAAGGTCATCGCCAAGATGCTAAAGCCAAAAGCGGCACATTGTAAAACAAGTACAGATCTGATGAAGTGTTTAATAATTTTGGCAATGAAGAAAATATGGTCAGCTTTGTTTTAGTAGCGCTAAAATTTCTTAGAAAACTTCTTACTGAAGAGCGAGTATCCTCGTACATGTGGACAGCTACATTTCCTTCGAGTTGCTATAACCACTGCTTGCAGATATTGGTTTGTCCATTCCACAATATTATACTTACTACAGTGTTCAACAAATATAGTCACGTCATTTTAAGTTAATTGAAGTGTGGCTTAACGCCTCTTTGACAGGGGCAGTGAGAGAATCAGAAACGCTTCCAGTTTTTGCCTGTGGTTTTGGAAAACCAGAGAAAACTGAATCCTGATGGCACGACTGGTAATCGAACCCAAGTCCTTCCGAAAACGAGTCAAGTGTGTTACCTCTGCGCCTCTTCGCTTAATATAGCCTATTAATATTTTTTTAGCTGAGCTTTTCTATGGCTAGAATAGTGTTTGTTACACACTTAGGTAAACCAATATTTTTTACTCGTTTCATGCATATTTACGCCCTCTACCAAGGCGAACCGGGACGGAATACCTAATATTGTCGAAATATTATGCCTGCTATAAATATTATTTTTGGAGCCCTTCAACATCGTTAAAAATAGCTTTTCCAAACTACTGTACCTCAAACACATTAAACGAGCTAAAACAGAGTGCCCCAGACACGAAAAAAACCCAGTCCTTCAGATGTAGCGATCTGGGTAGACATCCTGGGAGGCGGTAACAACTATATATGGCCAGAGTAGTATGCCAAAGTATGTTTTGGACTAAGGGGATGGAGGCCCGGAGCACCGGAGCTGTTCATGCTCTGTCATTCCGGTCTCCCAACAGCCATTTTCCCTCAAAAGTTCCTGTTTTCCCTCAAAATCGATTAAATTTCCCTCAAAAATTCCCATTTTGCTTAAAAATTCCCCCCTTTTCCTCAAAATTTCCAGTTTTACCCTTGGAAAAGGTAGAAGCCCCCCAGTTGCAAAAACTATCCCCACAAACCGCTTTTCAACCAATTCGAGGCGATTGGGGGGGGGGGGAATTGTATTTGAGGTCAGAGCAGTGGTGGCCATATTGGTTTTATAGACATAGGGTATGTCAAATCGCAACACGGGATCCGAAGCCAGAACCGACTGACTGCCATGTTGTAACATTATCCGAACGCCATATTGGATCCAGGTGACCTTGATATTTTGACCTTGACACCACGACCATGACCTTAAACCCAGAAAATTGCTAAATTTCCCAGAAATTCCAAACAATATAAAAACTTCCAAAAAGTGTTCAAAATGTTTATAAAAATTTATTTAAAAAGTACTTTAAAAAAATATGAAATTACAATTTTGAATGTTTGAGCTTACAGGGGATGGGAGACCAGAGCCTAACAGCCACCATGTTATGATGTCACCTGACTACCATATTGTATCCTAGTGGCCTGGACATTGACCTTGACCCCGCGCCCATGACCTTGAACAGAAAAATTTGCAAAATTCTTCAAAAAATCCAAAAAATGTTAAAAACTTCCAAAAATTAATTTAAAAAACTTACATTTCTGGAGGTTCCCCCAGCACCATGTTCAGCAGACGACTGACCCTCCTCCAATCAATCAAATCGTCTTAACATTCCTCTCCCTTACCAATGTTTCTCATTGGTTAATTAATCGGCAGGCCTCCCGCCCCCCCTCACCCATACTCATTCCATCATATGCAGACATCTTGTCTTTTTTAGTTTGTAATTTGTTTTCATTTTCAACAATACATTGGTGGTTCTAGTGAACTATTTATTAAGTTACCCACCAGACGAGCTGGCGATTTAGCCACCAGGTGAAAATAGTATCTGTTTATGTTTTTACCATATTGGATTCTATTTCTATCATCTAAGTGGTGCCAATTCCTTGTCTTAGCCATCAGGCGAGCTGCCGATACAAACATTCTCTCATGCTCTGTCGTGCCACGTTCACCATATTTGACTTCGTTTTTTTCTTGGTTACATTTCTTTCATTCTCTACCACTCCTTCTAAACTTTGTTACCACGATTTAGTCAACTGTGCCCCACCCACCATCTTACATTGTATTCATGCTCAGCTATTCCGCCTCGATTTAGTAGCCTGCTGATTACTCGATCCCCTCGAACCTCCATCTTGGGTTACATCACTCCCACAATCTTTAATTATGTCATATGGTCTTGACCTTTAGCCATCGAAATTCATTTAGTTCGTCATTTGCGTTTACTATAAAAATAACTGTGGCATATTAGAGCAACAACAGTCACGTAGAAATTAAAGTAGACCCTCTCTTCGCTATATACCGCACTGAAGCAGGTCTGGCAAGGCCCGACTCGACCTTCACCTTCCCCTCCCTCCAAGTCACAGGGTCCAAATTCTATCACTTCAACAACATAATTCCAACTGTCTTGTTACGTCTCTAATAACCTCGCTGTCGACGAGATGTAAAGCCAGCTACCTACCTACCTACCAAGTTTGTTGCGTCCAACCTGCCGAGAATGCATTGCAATTTAAAAACAATTCCTTTTATTGGGCGCTTCAACATATACCTTCGTTACCATTATCATACACTCTAAATTCGAATTAGTGGGAAACTACTGACTCGCGGTGAAATTCAACTACTCTAATCAGTGAAAATGGTTACACTTAGAATCAGTGGAAAACCACTGTTTGAGTGAAACAATTTTAATGATTGAATAAGTGACGGCCGACTGCAGTGGCGAATAAAACATTGCTTTTATTGAATGTAAGCAAATAATTACGTGAAATAAACATATTTACGATAGTTTAGTATTTATATTTTGCAATTTATCATAATTTAAAAAAGTAAAAAAAGTCATTGCAGGTGGTTGGGATTTAACTCGCGGGATCTTCGATTCTTCTAGACCGTTTCTTTGCCATTTTTTTTCGCTGTTATTGTTCTTGTCGTTGTTGGTGTAGATGTCGTTGAGTTCAAGTGAGACCGACATGTTGACAAATTCCTCGGGCGGCAAGCGAACTGAAATTCTTCCGCATCGGAGGGACCGGAGTGCGAGCCCGCGACCCCCCCGACTACAAGTCGGCCACCCTATCCCTGAGCTATGGGGCAGGGCTCCATTTGAGCTACCACGCCAAGTTGAAATGATGGTAGGAAAATATATATTTTATAGTTCCGCTGCGAAATCGTGTATAGTCCATTTCCCATAGGAAGCAACTTTCTCGGAGCCCTGATAAATATCTACTTAAAGGGCCCGTTTCGTATCCTTCCACCAAATGTAAACAAACATTGCCATGTGACTGCCATGAAGCATCTGTCAAAATCAATGTTTAAATTCCATTGTGTGTGTACATATGTTCCTATACTTTCGCTGCACCTAAAAATAAATATTGAAATCTGACTTCTACTTTTATACCTGTCAAATGTGTTGTTTACTGTTTACAGCTTTTCAAAGAATTCTGTCATATTCCAAAAACCATTCCGTATGAATATACACAGTTCAGGCCTATAACATTATTTACGTCAGCTTTATGACGTTTTAAAATGCCTGAATTGAAGATAGTTCCTACGGTTATTTTACATTAACACATTTGTTTTCCACAACTGTGAGGTAAAGGGTTGTACTAATTGTAATTATCCATTTGTTATTGATATGTGTTGGGTAATTTCTCTAATAGGACGGCCTTCAGTTGGAATAAATATTAAAACGAAGGAACAACCAGTCGAACGAAAAAGGCACATTAAATTCAAGCACGCAACTCGTGTTGCTCGTTTTTGTCATACAAACTTTAAAAGATAGAGGTGAACATGCACACAAATAAGTCTACGATCACTTTTATTCCGCTCATATGTCTATGTATTGCTACTTACTGTTTATTAGGTGCATTGAAATTTATCGGGCTGGGCTTAGTATTTTTCTTCTGGGATTGTAGCAAATTACGTTACACGACTGTGTTTCAAACCCCCTAGGGCAAAGATACAACGTTGTGATGAATAAGCAGACGTAGATGTAAATAAATAAATTCGTCATAAAAACAGTTCACAATTAAAACGTATAAATAGTGATAATCAAATATTTGAAATTACGCACACACAGTGCCAACATATCGACCACGATGCACAAAGGCACGCTATTTCATAGACGCAATGATTAACGAAACACACGTCACAGTATATTTATTACTGCCGTGGAAACACAGATTTATCACATCATCGTAACTAGGCAAATTAAAAAAAACACAACGTCTACAAACGTGATGCATTAATTTGAAGTATTTTTCGGAGTAAGAATAATTTACGTTTCGTTTGACAAAAAGCAACACGCCATGTCATGGCTCGCCACGTCTGCCAATTTCACTTGGTAACTGTCCCGCCATCATATGTAAATATATTACAATTACGTATTCAAACATTAAAATCTCTTTTTAGTTGTAAATTACAAATTCAAAATCATTATTTTGCTGTAATAAGTATGAAATATGCTAAAACTGAAAACGTGTATAATTTCCTTGCTTACTAGCGAAGTGAAATTTCCCGAATTTGAAAGAGACGAAGAAAGAGAGAGACAGAGACAAGCCTCACCCAGCAGACAGTTTTTCGGATGCTTTCTCGCTCGATAAAACAACACCGTACCATTATGGCCTACTCACGATATTTTTCGCTGTTACTTTAAACTGTAAAAATTTTATATGTTGCCATCGGGGCTACCTAAATATTTAAATATTTCAATAGGCACCGTTTAATTTACATATAATATTCTAAAAATCCAGGTTAAAATAATTTTTTACCGTGAACTATTTCTCACCAGTCGTTGCCAACACGTCACTCCCCTCGCTGTTGTTAATTCATATTTAAATAGAAATAAATATTACAAGTTATAGAAGATATTAAGCTAAAGTTTTATTTATTCCATAATACAGTACTCTAAAGTTAACCACACTGTCATATATTTGTGGAATACAGGTTATTGAAAAAATAAATTGACATATTATGCTTAGGGTGTTTTTCAAAGGTTGATTTTCATAAGTCGCTTCCAATCGGGAATGGACTATAGTTTGAAATTTTATGCTCATACTTTTCGTGTTTGGTTTGATTGATACTGTTAAGATTGTTAAAAAGAATCCTATATAATAAGTAGACAATCTCTGTCTGTCTGTCTGTCTTTAATACCTCTAAGTCCCTTGAAACTCAGCAGGAGTTTTTCATATATTGCAGAGCGAATCCTCGGGGTAAAAATACAGGCCAAGTTAGAATTTCAGAAAGATCAGATTACGCAATCATTACCTTTTACTCTAAAAACTCGTTTTTTAATTGCTTTTTCCCTATTAAAAATTTTGTATTATCGTATAGTGAGTATTGCATAAAGCTATGAAGGTAATGGCATATCATTTTTGTATAATTTAAATGTCTTGCTTCAATGTAGAGTTAATTAAGTGGGGCCACAGTGGCTCAGTGGATAGAGGTTCCAAATGCGGCCTTAGTGGCTCAGTGGATAGAGCTATGTTAAGTGGGGCCGCAGTGGCTTAGTGCATAGAACTATGCCAAGTGGGGGCCACAGTGGCCAAGTGGATAGATATATATCAAATGGGGCCTTAGTAGCTCAATGGATAGAGAGATTCTAAGTGGCTCAGTGTATTGATCTATGTTGTGTGGGGCCGCAATGGCTTAGTGGATAGAATTATATCAAGTGGGGCCGCTGTGGCTAAGCAGATATGTATGTATATATATCAAATGGGCCTTAGTAGCTCATTGGATAGAGAGATTCCAAGTAGGGCCGCAGTGGCTCAGTGGATAGAGAGATTCTAAGTGGGGCCGCAGTGGCGCAGTGGATAGAACTATATCAAGTGGGGCCTTAGTGACTCAGTGGATAGAGCGATTCCAAGTGGGGCCTTAGTGGCACAGAGGATAGAACGATGTTAAGTGGGACCGCAGTAGCTAAGTGGATAGAGAAATATTAAATGGGACCGCAGTCGCTTCAATGTTGAGTTAATTTCACATCATTTCATTATTACCTACATATATCTTTGCAATATTTTTTTCAGTCTTTGTATGATAACCAAATTTTTTAACATGGTAACTTTCCTAGCCTCGTGTCAATAAAAAAAAAAAGGTCACGGGCTGGGTTCCCTAGTAGTATATATGCGTGCACTCTCTTCACCTTCAAACAGAGCGCTGTGATGATTATATGGAATTGAAATGGAAGACGTAAATTCGGAATGAAAGGCTGTGTGTTGATATTACCTCTTAAAACGGCGTTTTGAAAGACGAAACACATTTTAGAAAGTATTTTGTATTAGTTTTATTCGTTTATTCGTTGTTACTTCACTTGATACACGTTGTTTAGAGGCCATTTTTAAACGATGTTCGATGGCCATTTATACACGCAGTTTCACTGATACATAAGTCAAAAATAATTAGAGACGGGACAAGTGGCTCAGATGTTTCACTGGTCCATTAGTCATTTTTTTTATCATGCCCACTTACAGTACCATCATGTAGTGACAGATCTGAAAACCAAGGCTATCATATTCCCTGTATCAGAGAAGTAGGTAGTATAAAACACCAGGGAGACATAAAACATATTTTCATTTAAATTATATATATATATATACATACATACATACTGCCTGTCTTTGGGTCTTCGTGCCATGTCTTAATAGGCGATATTTTAACTTCGATGGACAAAAAACTGGAGAAAGTCGAATTTATTTATCCAAATGTCGGTCTTGTCCACCGAAATATCTGTAGATTTAGGAAAGTCTAGCCAGCAAACTAACTTTTTTTGCTTTCTCGTGACAACTTTTACTACAAGATATGTATTAGAAAATTTTGTAACTTGGATTTCGTATGTATAGAACTTTCTGCATATGGGGTGGGCATTCATAACTTCAATGTAGTAACGATTCGTAACGATGGATTTTTATCACTTTGAATATTCCGTTCGTCCATCCCGGGATGAAATCTTTGTCGAAAACTCTTTTAACTCCTAATATACATACACAACTTCCCGTGCATACTTTCAGTTCATTCTTATACAGTTATTTTTTGTTTTAAAATACATTTTTCAGTAGCAAATAGTTATTTATATCTGCAGGATGCTTGCCACTAACACTGTAAATTTTATTATTTTATGTAGATAAGAGTTTGGGGAATATGACAAGCCATTTGTAGCTTCCTTTTACTGTTAATGTTTTCCACATTACAGTTTTCAGAGTGCAGATAAACCTTTCGGCAATTACGGTTTTCATGTCAGGTTGCGTAATTTTTCCATTAAGGTTCGGAATTCGGGATTGTAAAATTCTCTGCCGAGATCCATTTGCAAATTTTTGGGAAGCCTTTATTGCCTCGTTTACACACTTGATCTATTCTTATTGGGTATGCACCACACATACTACTATAACAGTTGATCATTATCAGCATGTATTTGAATCCTTTATTTGCACATGACTACAGACTAATTTCTATCAAGTCCGCCTGATATAAAACACGTAAACCAAACACACTCACAGTTCACCTGAGATAATTTCGCCTAACATGCTTGTGGAGCTCGTCTGCTACTTGTTTATACAACATTGTTATTCTTCATACCCAACCTTCCATAATTCTTTCAGCGTATTTGTGATTTCGTTCATGTGAGAATTATTTCTCGCCCAACAAGAAGCAACTAGCAGATGTAATCTTTGTACAAGCTCGTTAATGTCATTTCAATAAATATATATCATACCCTGCCATTTTCCTTACCTGCAGACCGTAACCGGTGGATATTCTTACTTCGGGAAACCATGCTGAAATAATGTTATAATTAGAGTGATATTCATCTTTATATTCATTGCTGGTAAGATCATTGCTTTTCAGATGCACACTCATCAATTTGAGCAGTTAAACGTACTGGCAGAATGACTCGTGCTATTCTTGAGCTGGATTGTGTTAAAAAAGTAATTCGTGAAGTCCCACTGTTACCTATATAACCTCTTCACTGACTTGTATCACATCGTCGGAAATTTTTTTTTCTTCCAAGAACTACTTTTTATTTCGCTTGTACACTCCATAACTTCCGTCGTAAACCAAGTCATGTACAAAGTCAAATAACTGCGAATGGCATTGCTTCGCACTTTTGTTCTCTCCTTTTCATGTTTCCAAATAGATAATGCCATCTTGTGTTCATCTTGATCGTTCGCTAGCTTATGCTTTCTTTTATCCTGGTTTCAGTGTCCGGTTCTATTTTCTTTTAAATGGGGAAGCGGTTGCTGTAAATTCGAGTATCGAGGTAATCGGATTTCCTCTAATGCAATGCTCTGTTCCAGCACTCCCTTTTATCCGATAAATATTTCTCGCTCACATTTCCTATGACAGTTATAATTCACCAGTAACATCTACCATCGTATTATGCTTCGAAACTGAGAGTAAGAGATTCAGATATACAGAGTGTGCCCAAAATACTAATATGCTCAAACTTGGAATGACAATAAATGCAGTGTTAGTTTACGTAAAAACGAAGTATGTGGGTAGTTTAATGTAAAGTGCTCCTAAACAACGCACTCACGCTTGGAACGACAAGAAATGCAGTGTTAATGGACATAACAAAAAGGCACGTGGTTAGTTCAAAGTAAATTCTGTTGCATACAAGTCATGAAAGCAATTACATTCAGGAAAGAAAAGAGGCCTGATCCTCTTTGCATGCCCGCCAATGTTCAAACTGACGGCGATCATTTTACAGTCACAACTGGTGTCGCAGACCATTGGAAGGATAATGATACGAACCACTGCATTGGGAATCGCAAGACAATGTCTTGCAGTTTCCTCCATAACACATCGAGTGTAGTGGATTTTGTGGCGTACACATTATCTTCGAGGCATCTCCATAAGAAAAACTCAGTTGGCGTAACGTCAAGAGAATGCGCAGGGAATTCTACACTACCTCTTCACCCAATCAATTCGGCTGGAAGAGTTACATCTAGAAAGCCACTTACATCACAATGGTAGGAAGGAGGTACTCCATCTTGTTTGAATTAAATCTCAACCTTGCCTTTTTAGTGTTTCAACTACATAATTATTTATTTATTAAGAACGAGCCGTTGATGTGATTAAATTCAATTGTTTTGCAAGTATAGGGAATTAAGTTGGCTGTGCAACTACATTCATGAATTAGAAGGTCTTACTTACAATCTTACAACTGTTTGTTCCTTTCGTTCATGGTTTCAAAATATTTTCTCCGAGGTGAATTCAATTGATTTGACGAGTTCATGTTGTCAGAATATTTTATTTTAGCTTTAGAACTGTATAAAACTGATAATTTCATATAATTTAGAATCATTTAGCTGAATCTTGGAAGATTTTAATAATCTAGAGTCGCATCAAAATAGACTGTATTGATCTAAAAACATATATATTTTCGATACGATAATAATTGTCTACAGTATATAAATTAATTAAAGCAAATATGATTTTTTTTTTAGAGAAGCCCATATCACAGAAAAAATAAGTTTATTTCAGCTGATTATCGAGCTCCTGTTCCCGATGGACGTATTTGTGTTGTATTTAGCCATAACCTGAATTGCATTCACCATACTCAATTCACATTTACTAGGCAAGGAAGCCTCATGTATACTGCAAAATACAGTAGGCCGTATTTTCTAAGGGACTCCAATAGTGATTTCCTAGTTTCTGAGTACTCCCAATTTTGTTCTGTGTAAATGTCCAAAATGAATGAGGAAGAGACACAGGCAGGACTACAGCACACCATAAAGTATTAATGTTCACCCGTCAGAGAAGTGACACTGATACTAATGGTAACATGGGAACGACCAGTAGCGAGTCACACAAAATGACAGAGTAGCCCTATTGGTGAAGGGGAAGGGGGGGGGGGGGGGTAAGATAATGTGAGACATGATTATAAATGCGAGACAATATGCAACAATTGCAAGGGAAACTTGGGAGTGATATGCGGGTAATGCGAAATAATATGTAACAAATGCGAATGAAATTCGGGACCGAGATGCAGGAAATACGAGAAAATATACAACGATTGCAAGTGAAACTCGGGACCAAGATGCGAGAAATGCGAACCAAACTAGTCTAACAAGATGGAACAAAATACAGTGCCTCCATGCTCTGACTTACAGCAAACTATATTACATCTTAAGAGGGCAGAAAGTAAAGTGCAAAAGTAATCGCTATTGAAAATCTAAGCTGCGATATTCAAGAGATAAGTCTAAATACTGTAACAAGGATTTATGATGCCAGGGTTTGGAAAAACAACATTAAAAAAAAGTTATACCCATTTGGGTTTTATTCAAAACCCAGGAGCAGAGCAAACTGGGTAGGGGGGTGGGGGGGAGACCAAGAAGCGAGGGAGTTCTGGACAATCTTGCAACGATAACCCTAATCGTAGTCCCATAAGATTAACCAGGGAAGGGTTTCATCTCACTTAGAAAACCTCTTAAGCCCCGCAACCTGCAACTCATCCAACTCCACATCCACATCCAAAATCGCTCCACCTGCTCCACCCCCACCCTCTCCCCTTCCCCTACCAGAGCTGTGTTGTAATTACTTCTGGAATTAATTGGATGCATCCTGCGAGATTCTAAGTTCTATTTTCCGATTATTTATTCTGGATGCCTGCTACACTATTACCACAATCTCCTCTTTGCTGTCCTGTGAATAATTAACCCCTTCCCCATCCTCCATACACCACACACTCCTTCCCAGTGAGGTAGACTGTGTTCAATTCCAGACTTGCTTGTTAAGCCCGTCGCACACGGAACGATTTTTCCTACGAGATCGTATGCATGTAGTCTTGTTTGCTGCTGGACGTGCTCGCCCACTGGAAATACCGCTGCTTACGTGTAGTTCCGCTGGTTAGTCTGCTATTTTTTGGTAATTGAAATGGTGCTATTTTATCTATGTGTTTCTTTGCTAGTTTCCGATCTCAGCCAATGAGCGCAAGGAACCTTGTAACATGGTTTTATTTATATAACATATAATTTTTGGCGGTATTGTCGTGGAAATGGAAAATAAAAAGTGGACGAGGGAACAAATAACAGTGTTAATAGATGCATATAGGGAAGAAACATGTTTGTATACTATTCGGCATGCGAATTATCACAATAAGAATTTGCATGCAGCAGCTCTGCATATAACTTGTATAGCTGTTAATGAGGTTAGGCCTGGTACGAAAGCTAAGGAATGCCAGACGAAATTATATACCCTACGCAATCAATTCAATATTGAACATTATAAAAGAAAATCATCACTGAAAAGCGGAAGTGGTGCCGATGACGTAAGTTTGTTGAAGTAAACACTAACCGAACGTAACATAAAATGTGTAGTTCTATCTCTACATAATATTAAACCTAACACATGCTGTGTCATTCTCTTCATAGCATGTTTTGCACTTTCCAGGTAAACACACCAAGTCTATGGTATTATCATCTATTGGACATTTTTGGAAGAGCATTCTATGCCTCGTAAAAGTAGATCCTCAAGTATAGGCACGATAGTTTCCATTTCACAGGTAGGCAAAGATACATTAAATGCGACCACATGTACACTGCAGTACTTCATCAAGTCTGCTTTGTTCTTAACTTATGCACTAAATATTTATAATACGAAGGTTATTCACGGAATATTTTATTGCAAATGAGTTTTCCTTAAAATATTTAATCGATACAGGAATATTATTTAGATAATTACGAGGGACAAATAGGAAAATTAAAATCCTATACTTTGATGTGAAAACATAACCTCTTTCCATAACCTTTGTATACAACGGATTTCGTTACTAGGACGATTTTTAACAACTCGTATATAAAGTACCTTACGGGGTATAAGTATGATAATCAAGTCGTTTTGAATGTTTATTATTTTTAATATAATCTTAGTGGTTCGGTGTACAAGAAAACATCCTAACATTTTTTGATAGAAACGTTGCAAATTCAGATTCAGCAAGAAAAAAGCCTTTTGTTTTCAAATAAAGACAATCGTCAGTTAAAACTCATAACGAACACCGACATTAATAATTTTAGGACTTACTGAAGCGAACCCATTCATATACCTAACTAATATTTTGGTTACATTTTAAATTTTCAACAACAAAAAAGATAGTTAAAAAAAATCACAACATAAATTTTAGTACACAAAACAGTGTCATTGTTTAGTTTCTATTACAAAAACACCAACAATAATATGCTCAAAAATTAGGTTATAATCGAACATGTTTCCCATACGAATACTGGTACTGAAAGAGGTTATGTTGGCTGGGCAGTAGCAACTACTGTATCCGATGGTAAAATGAGATGCGGGCAGGCACTTTTATGACCAATAACCAATGTTTGTAGCAATAGTAAATATTAAACCTAATTCCATATATTTTGCTTTTTAACCCTCAAGTTTATCTGTAATCACAGCTCTCCCTGCTATTGTGTTTCATAGTATGTAGCCCAGTACAAGTATATCAACGCCCCTATGTGTGACATGAGCCACATACCTCCACCCCTAAGACCGTTTGTTAGGCTGTAACCTGAACGAACTGCAGTGGAGCTGTGCACTCTACTGAAGGGTCGAGTGTGCGCCCGGTCGCCGGAGTAACCAGGTGCAGAGCAAGTGCAGTGCGCGCCGGTGATGTGCAGCCGGTGGGTGCCATGGGAACCAGAGAAACTGCGGAAGGAGACGGCAAAGGCCAATTAATCTGAAATGGAGAGTTAAGGCCTAACTAAAGACATTATTCGGTTGTTGCTATTAAAATGTTTATGGTTTGTTTTGTGTCTATTGTTTTATTTGTTATATTTGCAAAGGTAGCGTATCATCTACTCCATACTTTGCAGAGTGTTTTGTCCATCCCATTTCATCAATGTTTATGTAGCAGTATTATTTGTGTTATTTTTATATGTTTATTTACCTTTTCACATATCGCAACGGTCAATAATGCAAGTAATGTCATAAAGTTGTCCTGTTTCGGCCCGAGGGCAAGCCACGGCTAGCCCATGGCATGAGCAGGAAGTCAGTCGACGCGAAGCAACCAACGGAAGTGGAGGGTGTGCTGTAAGCTGTGGCGTTTTCCCACACATTCCATGCGGCTATTAACAACTTGTATCTGGCCATTAACAGCAATATACTTTAATTCTTCAAGAATATTTTTCTTTTATATAGCCACCCAGTAAGCTCCCTGCACTTCCTGGTGGAATAGCATTACCCCAGGGAGCTTCAATTTTCATGTAAACCTTAATTGTCACAAGGCATTTTTATAGCGTTTCCAGATGGCCGGTCATAATAGCCAAGAGTGTTTTGTGTCAAGTGCCCTCACCGAAGGGATGTAATGTTAACGTAATAAATACATGTGTGTGTGTGTGTGAACTGCCGCTGTGTCATTTATTTACATCACATTATGCATGTCATGGGACAGGCCCTTACAGTACCTGCTCATTCTTACGTAAGGTATTTAATCTGCAAGTGTTTTGAGTTTTTTTCGCATTGTATGGGCGTGTAGAAGGCCCTGACAGCCCATGCACATGCATGTAATAGTTATATAGTTTTCCCGCCAAGATCAACAATGGTGCAAAGCCGACCGACGGGCTATTGTTTAGTAAACAATATTCATTTGGAGCAGTAGTCAACAGGGTGAAGGTCAACACTTCAATTTCAATGGCAAGGAGATTGATCCCGGGCGGATGGCCTGCAACCCCGAGGTTAAGAGGAGCAGGATCAACATTGACGTCGCCTGATGGCGTCTGGCGCCTATCGGGTATATTAATTCCTACATCTCACCATCACCGCTACAGAAAATCAAATTTCACCCTTTTACAGCATCCCACGAGCGTCAAATTAGTTGGCCCTAGTGGGCCATACTCCTACTAACAAAGTTTTCCCACCAAAATTTTCTCCACGTTTCTCCACAAATTTCCAAAATTTTCCTAAGTTTTTCTGGAATATCAATTTTTCCTACTTTTCTCCTGCCCACAAAGGCATGAGGACGACAGCAAGGAAGCAGCAAGGGACAACGCTAGCATCGGGACGCCTATGGGACACCACATAGATGCTTGGGAGGCTTGTATAAATTGTCATCAATCAGCAGGTGATGCCATGCTGTAAGCCATGCCACGCCATTTGGAGGGCGGGCAGCAGCGAAGGAGAAGCGGCAGGTGGAGGGTACCCCACCCCCGTCCCCCAGCGCTCCACACAACTGACAGTCAGCTGACACCTTGCACGTATTGCGTGGTAGCTATGGCATCGGGTCATCAACCCTACAAGGGGATGAGCAGGCCAGTCGCGCCATGATAGAGGAGGGAAATCCCTATTCCCCAACCCCGCATGTCCATATCGGTTCACCCTCGTCTACCATGAACGTGGCTTTGTCGACAAACAAAGCATGACTGGCAGGACAACTGACAGTGCACCGGCACTGTGGTTCCCTGAGTGTTTACGCACTCTGGTAAACAATGAACAATCACTAAGCTCAAACCATGCCTATTGTCAATGCTGTCATAAGACCAGCCCAGTAAACACCCGTGCTGGTGACAACCACGGAACAAATAGCGAAAGTAGCAGTGAAACAGTGCAGGACAGTCAACATTTCGTAACCAAAGGTAAAATTTGAAATAGAACCCCTTCCAAATTACATTTTTCAAAATATTGTGACAATTTGTTGTGCAATGGCCAGGGTACCATTGTAGTCCAATGTGTACAGTGTGACACCAAATATCACCAGGAATTCCTCAGCAGCACGGAACAGAATGCAGTTGTAGGACTCACATTTGTTTGTTTATCATGTCACACAATGTAAACCCAGTTTAGGCAGGGCGTGAATTGTGCACAAAACGGAACCGCAGGCACCCCACGTGATCAGGTATTGGGCTTGTTAGGACAGTGGAAAAACTATGTAACAGTGAATGTGTACAACATTCTTTCACAAATAATAGTGGCACAGGGCGCTAACAATGTGTCAGGTGGAGCGGCACAGAGCAGAAGAGGGGAATGGCAGCAGAGTAGGAAGGAGAGCAGCGTGAAGCCAAGATGCCGTGCGCTCCCGCCACACACATGGTGAATGTAAACAAACTGTTGCAACCAAACATAATCCAACAACCACAACGCACGCATTCCGACCGCCTATATCATTTTTCCCGCCACTACCACGCATGTTTGTACACCCGTCTATCCAATAATTGTGCCAAATTACCAACAAACTTTTCAAAATTTCTCACTTGTTAATCAGTATGTAACAGTGGCACCGCAAACAGCGGGAATGGAAAACGCAGTTCGAAGCAGAACCATGGAGACCAACCTACCTCAACATCTACCAGGACCGACAATGGCTAAAACACCATCGAAGTTCGAAACATTGCCCACGTTTGCAGGTAAGACAATGGAAGATCCAGCAGCATTCCTAGACGATTTTGAATCCCTCCTTACCAGGTACGGGCTAAGCCGTGATGAATAGGTCAGCTGTGTTGGAGCACAACTCTATGGAGATGCGCACTCTTGGTGGACATCTCAATCACTATGGCCTTCAGTGGGAGGAGTTTCAACGTGCATTCAAATGCAGATTTAGAGGAGTTTTCACTTCTGTACAGACCCAGAGCAGACTGAATTTGAAAGGTCAACAAATGAGTGAGTTATTAACTGCTTTAATTACACGTAAAAACCAACTTTTCAAATGTTCCATCCAAATTTGCCAGAACGGAAAGTACTTGAAGTAATTGCAGAAACAGCTCGCCCTGAATTTAAAGCAGAATCAATGCCACAATAATTTTAGAGAATGCATGAAGCATCCCGCCATGACGTAAGTGGAGTAAAATGGCGACACGGACCAACAGAGGAAAATGTTAACAAACACAGTTTTGGCAAATCACGAAATTATCAACAACATTCTTGTAGTAATAGTGCATCACTGCATGGGAAACAGTATAATGGACCACATCATGGGAAGTGGTATAATGCATGGTAGCACGTACAAACAGGAACAGAAGAGGACCGGAATCATGGGAACAAGTGGCCAGAAGCCACAATATCGAAGCGGAACAGGTAATGGTAACCAACAACAGCAATGATGGAATCTGGATTATCCACCCAGACATCCATGCAGGTACTGTACAGCTTCACAGTATCACTGGCATAATAAATGCCCGAATATCCAGCACTTGAGACAAATCAGGGAAGCGGCAGAATGTAAATAACAGGAAAACGGGTTGCAGGGGTGAAGGGGCCGGACGCTTCCGACACCCCATCCACTCAAATTCGGACAACACCAAGCACGAAATTAATTCCTCAACAGACAATAGCACAACAAATTAGCAGCAGCCACACACCAGTTATCCTTATCGTAGTTTCCATCAATGGCCAGTTATGCCACTCTTTAATTGACACTGCAGCCTCACACAACTTCATACGACTGTACTTTGGATGCAAGCAGGACATTATGCCTACAGGCCATATGATTCGGTTGGCCATGAACGAGCATTGTAGTACGGCCATAGGACCAACAGTAGTGAAGGTTCAAGTTCGTGACATTGAGACAACAACGTCTGTCATTGTTACACCAGAAATACGTGAGGAAGCTATTTTGGGGATACCATGGTTAACCGAATAGCGCATAATAGTGTAACCGGTCACAAGAAGGATACATTTTGGTGCGAAATAAAGATGCACTGTGTACAATATGGACCGCTGCCTGACAGGCAACTTACATGACGTAAAGTAAGGGAATATCGACAACCATGTCCTGTGCAAGTACCAAGCTGCATTTCAGTGTGTCCTTGACGAATGCTGTGACGTATTCGGCAGAAATGATGCATTGAAACGCACAACCGTTGCTGAACATGTGATACCACTTGTAGACGAAAAACCAGTCCACACTAGTCCACAACCGCACCAAACACGGATAATCAGAAAACAAATCCAGGAGATACTTGATGATGGCGGGATAGAACCAACAGACAGTCCATTCAATTCTGCGGTTACGTTAGCCTCCAAGAAGAACAGAACATGGCTATTTTGTGTATACTTTCGACCGCTGAATCAAGTAACATGCAGCTCACCGCAGCCATATATAAGTGTGAAGGACACACTGAGTACATTCGGGGGAAAAAATTAGAACATTCTGTATTTGAAAAACAGATATTGGCAAGTGCCGATAAAACTCGAAGACAGGCTGAAAACAGCATTCATGGCACCTGATGGCCGGCGTTTTCAATTCTGTGCGATGACATTTGGGTTTAAATGTGCACCCGCGACATTCCAGACTATGATGGTATGTGTGCTGGATGGCATTATTGTAGAGTATACGTTGATGTAACTCGATGACATCATTATCTGAACAAACAGCTGGGAGGAACACGTACATCATTTGGCAGTAGTCCTGGAGAGGCTTGCAAATAATAGCCTCACGTGCTCGATTGAGAAATGCCATGTGGGCAAAACCAGCCTCGATTTTCTAGGTGGTCGATCAGGAAGAAAACTGGCCAATATCCAGAACAAATAAGGATCATCGGCAGCTACCCACAGCCCAAAACAAATAAAAAGCTGAGAAAGTTTTTCGGATTGATTAACTGGCCATGGGAACCTATTCCGAGGTTCGCAAAAATCACTGCACCCTTGACTGAATTTTTGTCACAGCATAAATATTCCAGTGGATGAGCGAGACGGCAAGAGCATTTTCGGACATTAAGGGTGAATTTAGCTCGTGACCGACATTGGCATGCTACAGTGCTAGCAAGAATTGTACCTTCAGATTGACTTTAGCCAAGCTGTAATGGGTGCAGTAATGTACCAGGTTGGCCACAGTGGGGAGAAACATGTTATCGTCTTCGCGAGCACGTAATCTAGGGCCGGCTGAAAGATGCTACGACATGAGCGAGAGAGAATGCTTGGCAGTGATATGGGCAAACAAGAAATACTTAGCATACCTCGAATACCAGTGGTTCACACTAAAGACTGATAAACTGTGTCTTGTGTGGTAACACAGCTTGCACGATGCACGGAGTAAGTTGACGCAATGGGTGTTACATTGTAGGCCTACGATTTTGCAGTGGAACGTGTGCCTGGAAAAGAAAATGATTTGGCAGATGCATTGTCACAGAACTCTAACAATGGGGTAATTGTCAGAGATGAAGCAGGATTGGAGGACATTTACTGCCAAATTCACGTGACTCAGTATCGGAGGTGTACGTGCAACAAATAACAGTCACCAACAATGAAGGATTAATTAGCGATGTGTACAGGGAAGTCATCGAGGCATAACGAAGCTGCAGGTTCGCCCAGGAGAAAATGCAACAATGTGCACAGCAGGAAGTAGAGGGATGGCGCGTAGTAGACGGCAGGTTGGAGACCTGTTCGGTTCAACAGTGAGGGAAATGGTGGGTGTATGTCCCCACGTGTGCTAGGGATCATATGTTCGCCTATTTGCACTTTGGCAGAGTGGCTGGATATCCAGGTGTTGAATAGACGGTCAGGAATGTACGCGACCATTTTTTTTTTTGGCCAGGTCATTGCAGGGACGCGAGGAGATACGTGCGATAATGCACAGAATACAACTTTTACAAACCACGTCACAGAGACACGAGGTAGCAGAAGCAGCCCCGCATGTTCCGAAAACTGTTTGAAATGGTGTGATCGGACCTGATGGGTGTGTAACACAGAACGAGGGGAAGCAAGCGATTTCTTGTTGTGGTGTCCAACATTTTCTCATGCTGGACAGAGGCGTACCCTACTAGTGGAGCGAAGGCAGGAAACATAGCCAAGGTCTTGCAGGCGCAATTTTTCAACACTTTGGGACTTTCCGTATAATTTGTTAACAGATATCGGTAGACAATTTACTGGCAAGAGATGGAGAGAATTGTGTATGAGATGGGGTGTTCACCACATCACAATGGCTATCTACCCCCCCGATGGCCATTCCAATGGAACGTAGAAACCAGGAAATCAAAGCGAAGTTATGGCTACGTGTAGGGGAACATCGTGCGGCTTGGGCAGACCACATTCCTGGCATTCTCAATATGTTCAGAAGACGATTAAGTGCAGCAACAGGGAGATCACCTGCAGAAGTATTGATGGGGCATAATATACGTCTCCCGGGGGAGGCAAAATGCCCACAGTGAGAGGAGAGTAGTGAGTTGCCAAGTACCAACACACAAAAATTGCAATGGCAGAGATGCTTGCGCAAATTGAGGCAACACCAAGATCATTACACGGTAAGATGGCTACCAGTTACGAACCAACCACCACCGGAACTGCATGAAGGGCAAGTGGTGTATGTACGGATGCACCCACCGGTCCACGGCAAGAAAGGATTTTTGCGCAGGGCTAGTAGAGCAATGGAATGGACTGTATCATGTAATAAAGAAGCACGGCTCGACCACATGTATGATATGCATGGGCAAAAGAAAAGTGAGGGTACATCGGGACGACATCCGGCTGACCCCGGGTGCCATCGATGACGAAGTCGGTCCCGGTGTGTCCTGACCCCACGACGACGCAGGCCAGCTCGAGCTCGAGAAGAAGCGACAGGAAACACATTGTGTGACATCACTTCAGGGGTAAGATACCGCAGAGGACCCACCCATGCATGCTGCTGAGGCAGCACCATCAGAGGTGCCATGGAACGAAACAACTTTTTCGAGCTCCAAGACGAGCAGAGGGAGCAGAATGGTTCATCTGCACTTCAGGAAGATGTAAGGGAAGAGGAGGAAGGTACACAGTAATCACCAGGTGTTGAAACAGCAAGCAGGGAACCTGAAATAACTCCGGAGCTAGTGCAATAGGCGCAAGAGAAGCAAGGCAAACATGCCCGAGTGCAAGTAGAAGGGGTGCTAGTAGATAAATAAGGGGAGCAGGAGAAAGCAAATCAGCAGGAGGAGCAAGTGAAGACGCAGGTTGAGCAATGGCAAAGTATTCACTCAAGTGCAAGTATTTGCAAGGGCTGTTCAGCCGTGCCGTGCCTGGAGGCAGTGGATTCCACAGGACAGCAGGCGCGAGGAAGGGGACAGCAAGGGCAATGCGTCAGGGAGCTCGCTTTGCCTTCAATGGTCACATCGGCGGGCACATCCGCTACCACCTTGTCAACAATGCATGCAGCCAGAGTTGCCTAGCAGGAAGGGGCAAACCACCGGCATTGCATCGTGCGGCAGGGTTACAGGAGCGGCGGTACCACCTGTGGTCATGTAGGCTAGCCCGAATCTACAGTTGCCACCAGTGACATCGGATGGCCTACAAATGGTCTTCAAAGAGGGAGGGGGCATTTGACGTGTGCCACGTGCCTCCACCCCTAAGACCGTTTGTCCAGCTTTAACCTGCTACGTCACCGCAGCGGGGCTGCTCACTCTACTGACGGGTCGAGTGTGCGCCCAGTCGCCAGAGCGACCAGGTGAAGAGCAAGTGCTGGGTATGCTGGTGATATGCACCCGGTGATTGCCATGTAAACCAGAGACACAGCGAAAGGAGACGACAGTCGCCAATTAACCTTAACTGGAGACTTAAGGCCTAACTAAAGACATTATTCTGTAGTTATTGTTAAAATCTTTATGGTTTATTTTGTGTTTATTGTTTTATTTGTTATATTTGAAAGGCAACTTGTCATCATCTATTTCATACTTTGCCGAGTGTTTTTTGTATATATCATTTCATCAATGTTTATGTAGCAGGATTATTTGTGTAATTTTTGTATGTTTATTTACTTGTTTACATATCGCAAAGGTCAATAATGCAAGTAATGTCATAAAGTAGTCCCGTTTCGGCCCGAGGGCAAGCAGCGGCGAGCTCACGGCTCGAGCGGGAAGTCAGTCGATGCGAAGCAACCAACGGAGGTACAGTGCGTGCCGTATGGAGGAGGAGTGCGTGCCATAAGCTCCAGCGTTTTACCGCACACGCCGTGCATCAAGAACTTGTATCTGGCCACTAACAGCAATAGGCTTTTATTCATCAGGAATCGTTTTCTTTCATCTAGCCACCCAGTACTACAAACGATAAAACTTTCAGGAATGCATAACATTGTGTTTAGTACTAAATACAATTTTTGGTAACTTTGTAAAATGTAATTGTTTCCTGGGTTTGCACACATTTTATTTTAACTTGATAGCATATGTAAATTATAATATTTTACTGGGTCTCTACACAATGTTGTTTGAACTTGATATAATAATGTACTCAACTGTACTTGACTGAGACTTTCAACAAAAATGTAACAAGTTTTTACAGGAACTTAAAAGAATTGCAGTATATTGCTTTAGTTTTCTCTGAATAAACACTTGATTTGGACCTATAAATTACTCTGCTGTGCTTTACAAGGCATCCATACTGATGCAAATAAATTTGTTTAAAATGTTTGACTATTCAGCGACTAGTTAATTAATTCACACTTGAATAAACAGAATGTTTTATGTAAATAATTAATTTTGTTTAATTATATCGTTATTGAAAGAAACAAATTGCAGACACTTGCACTGACCTCAAAAGTCACTTAAGTCTTGTTGGTTAACATAATTTTTTATTTTGTGATGCTTATAGGGATGTGTATAATTACACAAATATCTACAAATGTTCCAAAAGTTCTAGTGTATGAATGTGTATTGTGCAAAATTTTGTATCTTCTACAGGTTGTTAATAATATGTGGGCACACTCTGTAAATTATTATTTTTCTACTTGTTGCCATGTGTCCCTTCTGCTTACTTGTTGCATATTGTTGGTTGTCATATAATATACATGCCTGTGTGTGGCAAATTGTTCCTTGTTGGATGTACATGGGATTACATAAGAGGATGTTGTAGGATGAATTTTATCCTTCTTTTGCCTTTATTATGTATTTACATTACTTAGGTGTGGCGTTAGTAATGACCCTTAACCCCACCTGTGGTTACATAACACAGGTTCTCTACAAACTTTTGTAAGGCCAAACAGAATTGGTGACTGTATGTGTCATTGTTTTTCCCAGCAGTATGTACTAGTCTTGCAACTTTGACACAGTCAGGTGAGACACGAGACGAACGATGACACAAATTATCTACTGATGAGGGCGCCAGCGGTGTTACCCAGTCACCGCACTCTTGAGGCTCATGGTTCTCAGGGTGCTGTGGATTCTGTGTGTCCTTATCACCCGAGCGTACTTACATTACACTTTGCAATACTAAATATTTACTAAACATTTTATCACTGTAAAAATGGTGTGGTGAGGATACCGTCACTACAAGAGAAATATTGAAATACTGTGAGACTTCCTTTTTATTATCACTCATACAAATAACATGACAAGCAATTTAATGACGATAAACTCGGACACGTCTAGCTAACTCCGTTTGGGTTCTCCTCAGCCCGCAATTACTCTAGCACACTCCTATGTGGATGACTTCACCGTGGTGTTTAAAAACACAATCTTCATAAGGGAAGGTGCTCGACAGCCGCTAGGGTGGACTGACGATGTTCCCTGAAGATAGGACACTGAGAATTACGAGATGAATCAATACATGAACATGAACACGTGTGATTATTTTGCATCACTAGCGCAGACTCGTTGGGGCTCACCCTCTAGCACGTGGTTAGTGTGGTGACGGTCTATACACATAGCCAGCTAGGACGGAAACAATATCAGAGTAAAAAACGAAACAAGGTGGGGCATGATATGAGTAGTCACAATAAACACACACATGTGTGAAAGCAAGCTTAGATGGCGCAGATGCCGCCTGATAAAGTTCGTAATGGACCATGTGGTGGAGGTGAAATTGCAATATTTCTCCATAACAATGGCAAATTATGATCAGACAAATTGGTATTTCATTTGGGAAAATTATTTCCCTAATGATTGAAATATTTACAGGCTTGTAGCATGCCTGATCGTGGAAAAAGCAAACGTGAAAATGACCGCGTGGTCATACATAAAAAGTATTAATTTACGTGAAAATTACGGAACCCTAAAAAAATACACAGAATCCTGAAATAAATTATGGCACACATGATATTACACAAATAAGCCCTGAAAATGCATTGATGGTACAGATACGTACTTAGCTATATCTGAACAAGTGGCACATATGTGATGTGGCTGTAAAATGTCTAAACATGAAAAATACCCTCAAATACATACATAGAATTAAAGCCCTTAAAACTGCACAAAGCAATAATACAGAAATTACAATGAAATGCGTTTAGTATGGGCGGATAGCACATGATTCAAGTTGCATGGGCCACATGGCTTCTCAGACATCGTTCTCCCTTTCTCCTCATTTAAGTTTTAAAAAGCAGCAAGGACACAAATTATTTAGCGAAGCAGAAGCATAATGCTGGGGGAATATCTGGCTAGCGTACACAAGCAAAGGCTGACTGGTATACTAAAAAGAAACTATGGTAATCTACATCAGTGCTCAAAAGTTGTAGTGCGTACGTGACAGCGTCTTACTTCGCCTGTTCTCCTCGACGGATTGCCCATAGGCAAGCATCACACGGACCTACCATGGCCACCTATGGGGTTCACATAAGCAGAAGTGCTATGCATGCCGAGTAAAAAATATTATATTGAAAAGTAATAGGCACTTTAGAAATTAAAATTTGAATGGATATTGTACATCTTAATTAGGAATTTCTTGTCTTCTTTTGATGTCTTTCGTTACGCCATTCTGGCCGTAGTAGAACTGTTCTTAATCTCCGCACAGCGCACAATTTGAGTTTATAACCAAGTATGGTGAACACTTTATGAACATACAAATATTAAACATAGAAAGCCTATGAACCTGGAATAAAAGAAAACGTATTTAACACTTGATAAACACAATATTTCAATCATGGGAAAGTTCAGTTTAAGGCCTTTTTGAGCATGTGCTTCCCATGTGTCACGTGGTGGTGAGCGCTATCATGGTCTTAACACTCACTGGCTGTTAGCCGGCGTCAATTTGGTAAAGCAGCTCCTGCAGCTGTGAGTTGTAAATTATGCAAAGTCTGATGATGGCTGTAAATATAAGAAAATATTTGGTGTAGTGTTAGAACTACTGCAGTTTATGCAGCAACTACCAACACTTTATTCTGACTAAAAATTAAGATCCATGTTTTCCAACATATCAACTGGTAAAACTATTCACAAGAAACTTTCACCTTACTTATGGTCTTATGTGACTAGTAACCTGGACATGTATCAGCAACTACATTGGCTATTAATATAATTAGTATTTCTTTCCATTAAATATTAGAAATATACACATTTATATATCATGCACAATTATAATTTAATTGTAATGATAAAGCAACCCTCCATATAGGTACATAGTTTCTGCACTGTCTATGTCTTTAATTACTATCATGTTTGATTTTAATTCATCTATCTGTTACATCTAGGTTTCTCTCTTTCTTTTCAGAGAATGCAGTTGTAAATGTTGAGCCAGCAGATCCCCGTTTAACAAATTAATAATAAAAGATAGAATGCCAGCAGTTGTAAACAGTCAAAACTTCAAAATATTCCACAGATCTCTAAACATATATGTGAGCTGGTGCTACGTCCACATAAAACAGTAGGTTTTCCATTCTGTACATGTTCTCATGGTAGGGTAATCCCTACCATGAGGCAAATTATTGGATGTTATACCTCAATAGTTGTAGCAAAAATTAGATCTGCTTGACAATATTACAAATGCATCGAAAAGAAAATAATTTGACTTCACAACATCCAGGACCTTGCCAACATTTTCTGTTGATTGTGCATATGATCAGCTTCACGTTTTCCAATTCAGTAGCTCATCCTGTTTGTAAAATGATTTTCATTCGACATATTTTCTAGCAGCTTTCGAAGCACATACATTTGTGAACATATTCAATAAGATAATTTTGAACTGTTAGGTTATAATGTAGTATAGACTATTTTATACTGTTTGTATAAACACACACTATCCTAAACAGGGTTTTACATAAAGAAATAAAGACAACTACACTGATTTCACAATAAACTGATGCCATCGGGTGAGACACGAGACGAACGGTGATATAGTAAATTTATGGTAGATGGGCGCCAACAGTGTTTCCTAGTCACTGCACTGTTGAGACTCAGGGTTCTCAGGGATACTGTGGGTTCTGTGTCTATCTCACCCAAGTGTACTAAACATCTATGCATTACTATACATCTTTACTAAACATTTTATCACTGAAAAAGGCGAGACTACAAAGAAATACTGTGAGACTTGTTTTATTTTGTCACACATACAAAATCGGGTCAAGGTTAACTTTATGGAACTCGGACGTGTCTAGCTAACTCCATTTGGGTGCTCCCCAGACCACAATTAATCTAGCGCACTCCTAGATGGATGACTTCACTGTGGTGTTAGAAAACACAATCTTCACAAGGAGAGGGGTCGACAGCCTCTAGGGTGGACTGCAGATTCTTCCTGAAGACAGGGGACATAAAATTATGAAATTAACAGCAAACACGTATAATTATTTAGCATCACTAATGTGGACTCGTTGGAATGAGCCCCCCTGCACCTAATTAGTGTGGTGATGGCCTATATACATAGCCGTCTAGGACGGAAATAACAGCACTGTAAAAATTACATAAATGGCACAAATATATATGAAACAAGATGGGACACGACATGGATGGTCACAATAAACATGCAGGTGCGTAAAAACAAGCTTATACGGTGTGGATGCTGCTGGATAAAATTTGTAGCAGATCACGTGGTGCAGATGAAATTTCATTATCTCCCTGTAAAAACAGAAAATTCTGGTCAGGCCAATTGTTATTACTGATGGGAAAAATGTTCTCCTGTAGATTGAGACAGTGACAGAATTATAGCATGCCTGATATCAGGAAAATCAAACTTGAACAAGACGGCGTGGTCAGACATACAAGGCATCAATTACATGAAAAATGCAAGGAACCCTGAATGAAACATTACATAGAACCCTGAAATTAATTATGGCTGACATAGTATTACACAAATAAAGCCTCAAAGCACATGGATGGCACTGATATTGACTTGGTGGCTGTTAACCATGTGGTCGAAAGTGATGTGGCTGTAAAAAAATAGAATATGAAAAATACCCTTAAATACATACATGGAAACAGAGTCCTTAAAATTGAATGCAGAAATTAAACAGAAATTACACTGAAACACCTTTAGCATGAGCAGATGGCACCTGATTGAAAGTTGTGCGACTGTGTGGCCTCTCCGCCATCCTTCCTCCTTTCTTATTGATTACCCCGAAAAAGCCACAAGGGCACAAATTATTAAGCTAACCGGAAGCATAATACTGGGGAATGTCTGGAAAAATGCATGCAAAGCAAAGGTTAAACGGTATACTAAAAGTGTGCTATTATAATCTACACAAGTTCAAAAAGTTTGTAGTGCGTACGTGACAGCGTCATACCTCGCCAGCTCTCCTCGATGGACTGCCCAGAGGCAGGGGTCACGCGGACCTACCATGGGTACCTATGCGGTTCACACAAGTGGAAGTCCTATGCATTCCGAGTAAAACTTTTATCTTTTAAAATAAATGGCACATAAATAAGTCAAATATTAATTTACATTTTATATTTAAATTGTAAAATTTCTGTATTCTTTAAATGTCTTTTATGATGGCATTCACGCCAGAATAATAACGTTCTCAGTCTTTGAGCAGCGCATATTTTGAATTCATAACCAGACATTGTGCAATATTATCAAGCATTGACATGTTCCTGACGTCCACATATCCTTTGTGCCCGTTTGTTCCTTCGCAGACGCATCAACCACACAGCAATACTTGACCGATCGACATTAGGTCACGATCTCTATCAGTGCAGGTCGACAAGAACTGCATTACACTTTTCTTGCCGCCCTGTAACTCGTGGCCGCGAGTCATAATATTTAACATTTACCACAAGAGGTAACTATCGTGATGAATGGATATGTGACTTAAACGAGAGAGTCCCATGAAGCCATGACCATTACACTCAACAGCCATTTAAGGGAACACTGTGGTAAGCAGCGCCGCTTATTCCCATGACTTTCGGATGTGCGCGATGTCGACGGGCCCCGTCGCCGAATCCGGAGTGCGACGTGGCTCCGAGTGTTTTCAAAGACGGGGAATCAAATCCCCACAGGAAGTGTGAAGTGGCGAGCGGTTCCCTAGCAGCATTAATTAATAGGAGCATTTTTAAGAATAAATCATTGTGATTACACCATAACTCTCAAGGGAAACTGCCCGCACCAGCATAGAGAGTCAATAACATTCCATAGAAAACAGCGTGTAGCTCTGCCCTTAGTTACAGTATCAGTGAGTCCTCACATCCATACACATTCCTGAAATTAATTACATAACGACACACACCGATTCTAAAATGTTAATTATAAGAGTGTACATGTCATCATCTATCGAGAATCAGCCACCTGAGGTATCAGTTCATTTAATATCACCTTTCAAGCACGGTAACATTCTCGTGACATCACATTCTTAGCCATATCTGGGGCTCTTGCTTTCAAGAGTATGTCACCAATGTGTTTTAATTAAGCAATCTTAGTTATGTACAATTTCAATTTCACTTATCATGTTATTCATTAAGTTCAGTTTTTTTTCATGTTTTCATTTTGGCGCCGGTTTTCGCCGGTCGTGCGGCGAAACCGACGCATTGTCGTTAGTCAGACTTCAGCACTCCAGACAACCGGCAGGGCAGACGGTAAGCTCCGCCTACCCCCCTCGGTAATTCACATAATTCAAAAACCTATTAGTACTTTTACTTAGCCGAGAGGAGGTCTCCCTGTATCCTGACGTAACATACCAGGACTTCACGCGCGGGACACGTTTCATGTAATTAATCTAAGGGCTATGCCTTAATTTCCAGCAGTAGCGACCACTGACAGGTCCAGAGTGCCAGGTCCGCTTAACTAAGGTATGCATTAACAAGTGCAGTAACATTCAGTTATACCTTAATGGTAATAAAACAGTTATACGATAATTAGGCATGTTTTATTGCATTTAGAGTTCATCAGGTACTGCACCCTAATAGCAACCTTCAAATTTACAAGTGTATTTCAGTGTGTTTTGCATTTACGGATTTATGGGGCCTTCCTCCCTTCAGCAGGGTAACTTCAGTGGTAATATAGGCTTTTGAAGTGAACGACAGCTTCGCCCACAGGCAAAATTTTACCTTTACATAATATACCGGACAAATTCACTCAGCTCTCCTTCATATCGAGCTCGTATCCAGAGTCGCTGTAGTTGTAGGAACATTTTCAAAGATATGAAATTTTAAAATGATGGCTTTCAAAACAGGGAATGATAGCAAAAATTTAAAGATCAGTTATTAAATGGAATAAGATTTGGCCTTTAGTTTTGTGGTTATGGCCAAGTAATGAAAATACCATATTAAAATATTGCTTGTGTAATAATCAATTATTAGCGTATTCCAGTATTTGTTTGATTGAAGATAAGCTATTTAATGGAATTTAAAATAGCTTTCAGCATTGTGGCTATGCCTAAGTAAAGAGAATAGTGTTCAATATATATAATTACAGTATTTATTTGATGGCCTTTAAGCTATGGCTCAAAATAAAGTTTCTCATAATAATAGAGATATTTTCATCAAATAAAAATCAATAGTATATGACAAAACTTGTCACAATTTAAAAGAATAAATTTGGTATCAACAGTTGTTGGATAGTTGCCATGTGAAATAACAAAATAATATACATTGTTCTGTATTTTACATTTTTATGGTATTTAAAGGACAGTGTGCCGAATTTAAGGAAATTATTAATATTTAACATATTTAATCTTGTTACTGATTGCTGTTATTATTTCAGTAATATACACTGATTAGTACATTACATACTTTATAGTATTGGAAGATGTTGCAGTGTGCATAATTTAAAAATAAAAGCATGCCTAACCTTGTTTCTGATGACTGTTATTTACAGCATGATACATTGAGCTTTGAGAGCGGCTTTTCAGCATGCGGTGAAATCAGAACTAAAACTCAGAGATAGTATGCATTGATTTTCTTTCGAAAAAAACCTATGCTAAGGAGTTACCAGATAAACATCATGTTAAACATTCCAAAGTAAACATGTTTCTTACAAGTTCGGTAGTTGGAGTAAGGTCACACTGAAAATAAAAAGGGAATTTTTGAAAAATATTTACTGATTGAAAATTTTCCAATCACAGTTCAATTCTTTGCTAAAGTTTAGCTTTGAATTGGTGGCTCTTTGTTATTTACCCACACCACTCACTCCAGGGCAACTTTGGAAGGATGCCATGTTTTGTCCAGTGGACATAAAGGGCACCACAAGGAAAATTGCGCACTCTGCTTTGAACTAATTACCACAGGTTGGTCCTTACAAAAAGGAAACACCAATTCCATCTTAGCCACATTAAGGTAGGCATGCATGGGTTAACCCCAGAAAATCAATTTACAACAACAACTCGTGACTTATTTCAGGAAAGATTTTAAAAGGAAATTTCCATGAAAAGATGTCAATTTTCATTTTAAACACCCATACTGCCCGTAAGGTTATAGCACCACCATTTGCAAGGAAAAACCCCATTACATTGCTAGAGCTAAAGATCACACACCCTTTCGGCAAGTTCTTCAAAAGGTAATCACTAAAATCCTGGCTGATTAGTGAACAAGAAGCTCCCGAATCCAGAGCAGATACTTGCAGTTGGTCAGCAATTTCTACTGGAACATATAAGAGTCCATACTTTTTTCAAAGCTCATCACATTTACCGTATGATATCCAACAGTTTTGTCCCTAAATGGACAGCTCGCCTTAATGTTGACGCCATCGGGTGAGACACGAGACGAACGATGACACAAATACTTAGTGGTAATTTGGGCGCCAGCAGTGCTTCCCAATCACCACACTATTGAGACTCAGGGTTCTCAGGGATGCTGTGGATTGTGTGCCTGTCTCACCCGTGCATACTTACAAACACGTAGGCACTAATAAACTTCTTTACTAAACATCACTTGAAATTAAACACTTCGTAAAATATATGTTGCTAGGACACTGTTACTACTGAATAAAATAATTAAATTCACTGTAGATTTGTTTTTATTGATATTATTCATACACATAAACATGCCAGTGAAATTATTATCTCGGTCTTGACTACCCAATTCTGCTAGGGTGTTCCCCAGCCTGCAATTTCTCTAGCACAAGCCTAGATGGATGATCTCACCGAGGTGCGTGAAAGCACAACCTTCACAAGGGAAGAGGTCCAACAGCTGCTAGGGTGGACTGATGGTTTTTCTCTGAAGATAGGACACGGTGAATTACAAATGAAACCCTTAATACATATTAACACATGCGATTACTTGGCATCACTAACGAAAACTCGTTAGGGCTCGCCCTCCAGCACATGGGTAGTGTGGTAATGGCCTATACACAGAGCCGGCTAGGACGGGAATAATTTCACTATACATTAATTACAAAATTACGTAGACCCTTGAATGATACATGAAATAAGACGGGACAAGAGATGAATATTCCCAACAAACATACACATGTGTGAAAACAAGTTTAGATGGCACAGATGCCACTGAATGAAGTTCGTAGCGGACCACATGGTGCAGGTGAAATTGCAATATTTCTGCATGGGAATGGCAATTTAAATTCAGATAAAATATTATTATTGTTGAGAAAATGATTCTCTTTACGATAAGGGTGGTTACAGGCTTGTAACATGGCTGATGGCAGTGGCGGTTGGTACAAATGTTTTCCATTTTTCACATTCACTATTTGCACGTGACTCTATGCAGTTGTCGGTCACCCTCCAACTTTCAACTGCTTACTTCTCGTATGCGTGGCGCCATTTCGTAGTGATGGAGTACTCGACTTGTTTACCAATCACAAAAGTGCGCAATTCGTCGAGAGGTGGTAACGCTCAGACACTGGACTGTTGATGATGTCGCGGTACTCGTGCACTGCGAGGGGGAGCACTTCTGCCCACTGTTCCTCATTGTGCGCAATTGTTTTTCCCGGGGAACCGCAGAGTTAATCAGCCAATTGATTTGCTTCCCCTGAAACGAGCTGGACCTCAAAATCGAATGCTTGTAGCAGTAATGCTCAACGGGTTAACTTGTTACGGCTTTCTCTGATGCTGTGAAGCCATAACAAGCTACGATTACCATATGCAGTGTGAAACGTATGTATTCTAGGAGCTGCTGATATTCCTTTAAACTCCACACGACGGCGAGACACTCTCTCTCGTTTACGCCATAGCCATGTTCGACAGGCAAAAAATCGAGAATTTGGCATGTTCCATCTTCTGCGAGTTGGAATAACCATATTTCAAGTCCCCTCTCTCTGGCGTTGGTCTGAACATAGAGGTGTTTTGTGGGATCGTATGTTTGAGTGAAGTAAACTGCTTGAAACAGTTTTTACTTAGGTAAAACTTGAATATTGCTCTGTTTGCCATTTGAAGCGGACACTTGCAGATATGTAAGTGGTAAGTGGTACAGTCACTACGGCAAATTCCAGGATGTATTCCTGCAACTAGTTTATCAATGAAAAGGACTTCCTAACCTGTTCACATTTGGTTTGTGTCGGATACTCCTCAATCAGCTGTAGTTGCTCTGGCGTTGGTCTGCGCTTCTCTTATAATGTGACACTTCCTGTTAGCACAAGTTAGGCCATTGGTGACTAGTTGCTCGAGTACTAAGGACAGGTGATGGATGTGATCTGACAAGGACTCAGTCCAAACAATCACTTCGTCTAAGTAGACGAGTGCACATTATCCTAACAATCCGTCCAACACTTTAAGCATGATGGATTGTAAAGTCGACAGCGCACACATCAAACCAAACGTCATTGCACAACATTAGAAGCAGCATCCATCGGAGGCAGTAAATACTGTTTTGTGGCGATCGCATGGGCCGAACAGGAACCTGCCAATAGCCACCGCGGAGGTCAACGGTGGTGAGGACCTTCGCACGCCCCAGTGTGTCAAGTCATCTTTGACGTGAATGTATGGAGGTGTGGACTGTTAGTGATCTAATTAAGGCGCCGGAAGTCGACACAGAACTTCCAAGTCCCGTACTTCTTTGGGGCCAGTGTAATTGCTGAGTTGTATGCACTTTCCGAAGACTCTATTACGCCCTCCTCCAGCATTTCTACGGTTTGCTCCTTAATTATCTTGCGCTGGTGGGGACAGTACATGCATGGGCTGTCGTACAGAGGCTTGTCGGTCGACAGTTCAATAGTGTGTTCGGCGACTGACGTGCGAAGTAAAGGGTCGACGATGGTGAAAACGTCTCAACGCTCATTTAGGATTCGCTGTACTGCGTTTTTATACTCTGGTGGTACAGTGTGGTCAAGGTCACTCAACAATACAGCGAGAGCTGTCCCAGTTGATAAGGGCTCCAGATTGCAAAGAGGTCGGCATTCCTTCTTGCCGAAATGCATACACCTCACAGCGGGTTCGAAGACAGTATTTTGTTCAGACAGCCTCAGGAAGCCGAGAATGATGTCCTCGGTGATGTCGTATGACACAAAAGTGGTGGTGTCTGTTTTCACATCTCTGATTCTTACTGTGATGGTGACTTCGCCGATGACATTTCCAGAATGTTGATGCGTTGTGAGTTGAAGCACTTGTTTTGTTGGTTCCACTGAACTAATATTGATGAAGTTGATTCTCACGAAGTTGTGTGATGCAACGGTATAAATAAGAGCTCTGCACTGTATTTTGTTTATCAACACCTGAATGCAGATAAAAATGCTATCGTGACTAATAATCAGTGATAGCTAATAGAAATTGTTGTGGTGTCAGATCCGGTTTGTTTACATTTTGTTTTGGACTAATGACATCAGGTCGCTCTACTCTTACTTGCAGTTCCTTGTTTGTTATTGTTGTTTACCATCTCGCACGTGTTTGTAGTCAACCCAGGTTGGACACTCATTCCAGTGCCGGTGTATGCACCATCTGCAAGGGTGTGGTAGTTGTAGATATCCTCTCGAGAAATGTGGCAGCACTGTTTTGGAGGTTATGTCACCTGTTGACACTCGTGACTGTGTTTTGGTTGTCACTTTTTCCCTCTGTTCAACAGTCTTGGGTGCCGCAGTTGTCTGTTCGTGGCACAGTGGTGCATTAACATGATCGCAGCGCGGCTGGGCTGGTACATTAGCATCTAACAACATCACAATCTGAAGGAAGTGGCTCTTGGTTGCATGGATTGCAAGGGCATGCATGGCATGGTATTCTGCCAGTGCGGAGCTGGCTACAACTTCAAGAATGTCTTTCAACGATAAATAGGGATGATGGGTTCTTACTAGCCTGATATTTTGTGCAGCAAAATTATATAGGGATACCTTCCCCCGTTCTTCTAAAACAACTTTGCTACTAGCTCTTAATGATGTAAAGGTATTTGCAAAATGGCTCTTCAAACTATGGCAGAGCTCCTCCCATGTGATTCTGTAATGTGTGATTCCTCTCCACAAGCCATGGCTTCCCCGTGAAAACATTCGCCCACACAGGTAGGCCAATCTTCATAATCCATACCATAACAGGGCAGACAGTTCTCACAGTCTTGCAGAAATGCACTTGGGTCTTCAATCGCTGTGCCGGAATAACTAGGAAGTCACTGAAATCTGGTCGGCATTTGAAACTGTTGCTCTGAATCGCAATACTTCCGGCTTACTTTCACATGTCGTGGGGTTGGCACTTCTTGCAAAAGTGTTGGGTTAGGTGGGGAGATTTTGGGGCTGGTGAGGGAGGGTGTAGGGGGTGAGTGTGCGATGGGTGTTGCGAAACCTGGGGTTTCTTCTGGCATGTAGGTGGGTGTGGAATCGTCAGCTGTAGCTCGCTTTGCCTCTCACATGCAATCTGACTGAAGATGTTGTCATGTGTTTCTGTTTCCAGTGGACGAAAAATTTCCGGTTGTGGCGGTATTCCCAGGAATTTTGTTGTTGATTCTGATGTCATATGTTCGTGCTGACCTCGGTCAAGGTCTGACGTCCCTTGAAAGCAGTGGAAACATTTTATGAACTGTTTATTTTGCAGAGTCCTTCATTCCCGTGAAGAGATGCACGATTCGTGGTAAATGCTGTACCATTGTCCACAGACTAGCGTCGTGGTACCATGTCCATCACACTGTGTCATGTTGGTGCACTTGCCTAATTTATTGCGGAAAGTGGTAGTTGCAGGTGTCAGGTTGTTGCTGACGAGTGTGCACATGAAAAGATTTGGCGGGCGCACTGGGTAAATTAATCCTTTTACCTTGGTGCCGGCTAACAACCAGCATCGTTACAGCCCATGATGGCGCTCACGACGCACATGCCACGTTTCCCGCATGTGTGCAAAGAGGCCAATAATTTTGAACTTTTGTATAAATGCTATTTGCAGTGTACAATGTGTTATATTGTATTTGCAGTGTTTAGTATGTCTTAATATGTGTTCAAGTGTTTGCTACTATTTTTAAATTGCTTGGTTATAAAATTCAAAATGCCCGGGGCACCGAGACTAAGAACACTTAATATTCTGTCATGAACACCGTCATAAAAAGACACTAAAATAATATGAAAAATATATAAGTAAATTATAGAAATGTAAAACAATACTTAATTTAATTTGTGCCATTTTATTTTCAATTATTCAATATTTTACTCGGCGTACATAGCACTCCCACTTATGTCAACCCAGTAAGCGGCCATTGTAGGTCCATGATACGCTTGTATTTGGCCAGTCTGTCGAAGAGAGCTGGCGAGGTAAGACACTTTCACATACTCACTACAAATTTTGTTCACTGATTTAGGTTTCCATAGTCAATTTAGTTTTCCGGTTAACCTTTGCTTGCCTACTTTTACCAGACATTTGCCCTAGCATTATGCTTCTGCTTTATTAATTTATTGTGCCCTTGTGGCATTTTTAACTTAATCGAGGAGAAGGAGAAAAAAGATGTTAAAAAGAGGTCACGCGACCCACGAAATTTAAATCAGGCGCCACCCGCCTATGTTTATGGTGTTTCATTGAAACTTCTGCATTATTGCTACACACAATTTTAAGGGCTTTATTATCTGTATGAATTTGAGGGTATCTTTTGTGTTTGGATATTTTACAGCAACATCACGTATAACCACGTGGCCGACCGATGCCAAGTCTTTGTATATGCCATCCTTGCATTTAAAAAACTTATTTCTGTAACATCGCATGCGCAATAATTTATTTCAGGGTTCTATGTCAATTATATTCAGGTTCAATGTTTTGTTCACATAAACGGCTGCTTTTTGTACTTGATCACACAGTCACAGTAATGTTTGATTTTACCGCCATCAGCCATGTTACACATCTGTAACCACTGCAATAGTAAAGAGAATTTTTTTTTTCAGCAAAAATAACCTTTTGTCTGAATTTAGTTTGCCATTTCCACACAGAAATATTGCAATTTCACCTGCACCATGTGGTCTGCTACGAACTTCCATCAAGCGGCATCCACGCCATCTAAGCTTGTTTTCACACATATGTGTGTTTATTGTGAATATTGATCTCATGTCCCATCTTGTTTCATGTATCTTTAAGGGTTCATGTAATTTTGTAATTAGTGTACGGTGCAATTATTCCCGTCCTAGCCGGCTCTGTGTATAGGCTGTCACCACACTACCCACGTGCTGGAGGGCGAGCCCCGACGAGTTTGCGTAAGTAATGCTGAGTAATCACGACTGTTAATATGTATTAAGGGTTTCATTTGTAATTCACCATGTCCTGTCCTTAGGGAAAAACCGCCAGTCCATCCTAGCGGCTGTTGGCCCTCTCCCTTGTGAAGGCTTTGCTTTCACACACCTTGGCGAGATAATCCATATAGGTGTGCACTAGATAAATTGCGGGCTGGGGAGCACCCAAGGAGAATTGACTAGTCATGACTGAGATAAAAATTTCATTGGCACGTTGATGTGTATGCATAATAACAATAAAAGTAAGTCTACAGCAAACTTATATATTTTATTCTGTGGTGACAGTGTCCTAGCCACATATGTTTTATTAAATGTTTATTTCCAGTGATATTTAGTAAAAGCTTAGTATTGACAACGTGTTTGTAAGTACGCAAAAGTGAGACGGATACACAGAACCCACAGCATCCCTGAGAACCCTGAGTTTAATAGTGCGGTGATTGGGAATCACCGCTGGTCCCCAAATTATCAGTAAGTATTTGTGTCATTGTTCGTCTCGTGTCTACCCGACTGCGTCAATCTGTGCAGGACGTAAACCACGAGTACATCTCTCCTCACATCCTTTGGAAATTGTACGGGCGAATATTCCACCACTGAGCTCTAAGTTGGCACGGGCCCAATCCTGTTGCATCCGGTGGACAGCAGCAGGTTCGCAGTAGACACTCTCATCTTCTTGACGTAAATCGCTCAGATGGGGGATTTCGATTTGGCATGCGCCATTATAATTTTGCACTCATAGCCATCGGTTCTCCAGTGGTAGTTCGCCAGTCCCAGTATCCGCAGTCGTGAGGATGGTGCGGTTGCTGTATGGACGACATCTTCTGTGTTGTTTTTCTTCGCCAGGCCACGCGGCCTCACAGCACGCGGCTGTTACCCACATGGCACGATGCGGGAAGGGATGGTCCTGCTGGCACATTGCGACGTGGGTGGAAGGGTTTGGCATGTGTGGTCCACTCCTTAGTGGGAAGAAGTGCAGCATTGGACGATGTTACAATGACAAGGTCTGTTCCAAGATGGTTGTTCCCTCGGCATGGCTGGACAAAGGCTATTTTTTGCACCAAACTGATGTTGCTCACTGAAAATTTTCTGGCATTGAGATGCGTTCAAAACTCCATCCATATGATGATAACTGCCCATAGAATAGGTTTTTGCCAGTAGCAAAACAGGTGAACCCAAGAGTTCAATTGGATTCTGTATTGTGAGCACATGGTTGCACATGCTCACACAGACAAGGAATGATTAAAACAAGGAAACAAGAACATTTCAGACACTGGTAAAATACATGGATGCTAGGCATAAGAATGATGGATGAGGTATGGTGACATACTTATGATTCTGGCGAGCCAGGAAAAGCACATGGAGGTGCAACACTTGACATAAGGATATGGCGTTCTGAAAAATGTTATGCTGTGGATGCGGTAGAATATTGGCTTGTTTGGTGGGATGTTACGGCTACATGGAGGGGCAACACTTGCCTTGGCAACATTTCGGGCATCAGGATATTATTTAGGTGACGGGATGGATGTAGGTTATGTTCAGTTATCAGGTGAGCAACAGCTCTCTTCTCAACGGAGAACACGATGTTGCTGTGGGTCGTGGGCCTTGCACCCTAAAGTGGCCCCCTGACACACTACCATTTTACTGTAGTTATTTCTGAAGATAATGAATAAGCTCTCCATTATGCTTTGGCTAGTAGAAGATATCCAAGCTCTCTCTATAAGTTTATACTAAATCCGGTAAGGGTTGATCAAGCCAGTGAAGGCCCACGCCTTCACTGGTTACATATTTCTACCATATAGGTTATGTGGTCGAGACACGACCATACCAAATAAATGTGACGCAATTTCTCTAGCAATCATGATTTATTGGAATGAAACCCTCTTAGGAGGCATTTACAACATTTAACTCTGATAAAGCAGGGGTACACTACAACTGAACAAAAATGGTGTGAAACCGACAATGAAGTAAAAATGCAACTTATATCCCAGTAATTTACAATATGAACTGGGCTGTTGTGTAGTACGCTCCCCAGATAGCAAAAGAAAACATGGTTCCAACTTTAACAAGTTACTATTGATACACTACATGATTCGTGCAAAAAGTTGAAGGTCTGGGGAAGACTCACGTATGTTCACACAGCTCCGAGTTGATCACGTCACTCTGTGCTGGGGTTGTCGCAGCACCTTCTCACTAGCCCAACCTTCCTGTGCGGCCGATGAAAAAACTTTTAAATTCAAATTATGCTGTGCTTGAATATAAATGATGGGCGCTGGTGATTTGAAACGGCATAATACATGGTGAAAACACATTTATACAACTTGGAAAACCTTATTTCAAACAATAAAATTATTTTCATTACGCCTGGTATGCTTTTACTTTACCTTATGACTTAACTCTTACATAGTACATAATACAACTTTTATTATCTTGATCTGTGGCAAAATAAACTGTCCCTGATGAAACTTATTATTGTACTCTGCTAATTTGCAGGCTAGCTTCTTGTGTGCATACTGAAAGTTCTCTCCTTTTCTGTTCTTAAATATTCATTGCAAAAGTTAGGTTAGGCGAGGTGACCATGCGGTCGGTGCTTACATCTCCTACCAAAACACTGGCTGTGTTAATGTCCAATACTGGACCCTTACATACAAAATTTAATCATTAATGAAAAAGTGGCTTGTACCTTGAATATGACATGTTAAAAATTACGTGATAATTTTTCTTGCTCTGCGCCGCTGTTAAAAATGTTGTGCATAGTATTTTTGCTTACATACCATTTGTGTGCACTGCGCACATGAACATACGCAATTAAAATAAATTATAAAACCCTCTTAAATCAAGACACAAATAACCCTGATGACAATACAAATGACTTGACTGGGACTTACCATGATTTGGTTTGCATAACTTACACGGTGACGCATTGGTGCATCGTGATTGGAAACATGGAAATATTTCACTTTAATAATTTACAAACACACACAAGTATTACAATACATATCACATTATTAAAAGGGCAATATGACATGCCATTTGAAGACACTTGGACACTTCAAACATTTATTGTGCCACTGGTTGCTCTGGAATTATTAAAATACTCTAAAGGCCATAACAAGAATATAAACAAAAATGTACACTTATTACATGGGGCACTAAGCACTGCACTGATGCAATAGATGTGAACCAACGGAACGATATGCTGGGTGCAGCAGTTTGCTGTATGACATATCTGTGATCAGTGTGTGTTGGTTGATGACGTTTGCTCGTCCCCTACCCTAACCTGTTTGTCAGGCCGACCGCTCCATCACAGCGCAGCACGCACTCACACTCTACGACGCGAGGAGTGTATAGTTCAGCAAGAATAAGCTGGGGCAGGCAGTGTAGCATCTTGCATGCTTCCACCAGCCGAGTGTCAACAGACAGCCCCCTCCCTCCCCGTCGGAGAGATAAACAAAGAGTACCAAAGTTTTCTCTTTATTAATTCAGTATCGCAAGGGAATGTGGACACCTAAAGAGACACATGGTTATGTGTGATATAAAGATGGCGTGCAAAACCCACAGTTCCCACAGAATGATTGTATTTGCAATGTTTTATACAAATGTATTTTTGTTCATTCCCACAAGTGTTACGTCTACGTCATTTCATGTGTATTTTTGCAAGGCAGGTGAGAGTTGTGTTTTTATATTTTTATGCAGAGTTATGTCCATGTACGTAGCTTTTTAAGGTGGAACTGTTATTTGAGCACACGTGAAAGTAGATCCCTCTGTAGTGCAAATACCTGCTCTCGTCTGCCTTCCCGCCCCGGCAGGAAGTCAGTCAGCGAGTAACACTGAGAGGGGTCGGTCCGCGTGTGATCATGTTGCGTTTTCCCATGCCTGGGTGGCCAGTACTGTTTGTACCGGTCATGTAACAACAATATCCTTAAATTATTTTGGAATCTTTTTCATTTCAGCCGCCCAAGACACTGCCCCTCGTCACCCGAAGCAGTGGCGTAGCAATATCAGGTGGTACCCGGCACAGAAAATTTCTTATAACCCCCCTCCACCCTATTGAAATTATTAAGAGAGTGAAAAATATGATACAGTAGCAAGTGTAATTTTCTGGTGTATTCACTTAAAATGTTAGCATAAACACTTAAAAACTTTAACTTTTTACGCTCTGCAAATTTTGAAATCACATCATCAAAATCAATTCCTTTCACTACTTTGTTTTCAATTGAAAAGATGGCTAAGCCAGAGAGCCGAGCATGATTCATAGTGGACCAAAGATAACTCTTGATTAATTATAGTTTAGAAAAACTCCTCTCACTTGATGATACCAATACACATAATAAAAATTTAAAAAGAATCCTAAGGGTAAAGTCAGATTTGGTACAGAATCTGAAAGTTTATATTCAACAACAAACTCTAAAAAAATTAAAGAAGACCATTTCATAAAATTTTCTTTTGCAACTTCGGCAGATTGTAGATGCCTTATTAGTCGTGGAATCTCTCTACGGATACCATCTCAGAAAATTCATCATAGTTTAAGACTAAGTTTCGTATTAACTGTGGAAGTTCGTCTTCTGAAGTCGTGATCAGATTCTTGGGCTCGAGAACTGCAAACAGTGCTAATATACTTTCCATGTATTTGCTGCGAGTGTCGATCTCTTGATAAAACCTGTCAATGCACTCCAACATTGATCTATTCAATTCTTCATTCAATGAGAGTGGTTCATCGTGAGCCTTTTCTCCAGGCACCATTTTCTTCTTTCTGACTGGTTTTCCTTTTCACTAAAGGAATGTCTATCTCTTCACATATGTTTGTTGCAAACTGCAGTGCTAGCTACATGATCTCATTTCTTTTGTCCTTCAAAAAGATCTTCAGACTTCTCATTTTAATAACACACTTCTCAAAACTGATTAAAAAATTCTGTAGGTATTTTTGGGTGTGGTTTACTTCTTCTAAGACATTACTCCAGAAATACAAAAAACATAACAATGAAAAATCACATACTGCTGGCAAAAACGTCCGTGCTGCTCCTCTGGTTCGACAGTTTCTGTGGGATCACATAGTTCTTCAACAATCATCTTGAAATTAGCATGAACATGTTTTTACAGCTTCATAGTGAGCACGCCATCGTGAATCTGAAAGTCTCTTGACTGCAACCCCAACATTAGTTATAAGGATCGCCCATCTGTATGTGGAAACTGAGAAAAAGCAGTACAGACTTTCTAAGGTCCCAAAAAATGTGCACATTGTCAACCAGTTGCAAAAGAATGCACTCTACACAGATTAAGAGAGTGATTTGTACAAGGAACAAACAATGCTTCAGGATTAAGTTTACGAATCCTCGCCTGGACTCCAGAATGAACTCCAGCAATTGTCATACCCCTGATCTCGACACAATGTGATATCGAGCCCAACCTGTTCAATTGCCTTTATAATATCTTCTGTTATATCAAGAGCTTTCTATCCAGTTAGCTGACAATAGCCTAGAAATGACTCCTTTACTTCTACTTTTTTATTCTAGATATGAACATATCGAACGATTTCACACATCTGATAAATTTGTGAGATATATGGTGTACTATCAAAGATAATGCTGTAATATTTTGCTTCCTTAATATCAAACGAAATCTTTTTCTTAACACTCTCGCTTAGAAGTGTGATAAACTCATTTTGTGTATTAGGGGACAGATAGCTTGTAAGTATTTCGCCTGTCTGTGACTGACCTGCCTGCTCTAGTTTGATTAAGTGTTCTCGTAGTACTGGATCATACTTTGATACCAGCTCAATTAGCTGTAGAAAATTTCCCCTGTTTTCCGATAACATATGCTCTCTGTGGCCACAGAATGGTAAAATTTGTTGAGTCAAAAATAATTTTTCATCTAAGAGCTTTTTTAAAATCGCTCTCCATTTCCTTTTTTCTTTTTTCTGTTTCTGGAACAGCCTGGCTAACTTGATCAAGTGTTTTGTTTGCAATTAGACTTACTCGTAAAGTTTTCCATTTTTCAAAACACATTAAATGTTGCTCAGAGTTTTCATGACTTTGAACTTTCGGATGAAGTTTCCACAAAGTTTGAAAACCAGTTATAAACATTGGTGGATACTGATTACCACTCAAATTTTAAACAGTGCCAAAGAGGCTACAACAAAAACATTACAAACTTTTTTTTTTTTAAGAGTACGCCATCCAGGTTCTGAGTATTTTCTCACCATTTGGTAGAATGATATAGAACCAATCATATGTTAGCTGGCGGATAGAATCCTTTATTTTATCACCTGATCTTGTAACTGTACCAAATTGACCATCTTTGTTCTGACACACTTCACTACCCCTTTTAAATAAATCAACTCTTAGACTATCTGGAACAGGAAAAGGTCAATCAGATATATCATTATACAAAATATTGATTTTTTTTATTCCCCTTCTGATTTATCTCCTTTTAAAGTAATTTCTTCTAACGTTTTCATCTAAAGTAATTTTTTCTAATTTATCTTCTACACTTTCTCCGTGCTCTTTAGTAATAAGTTCATTGTCTTGCCTTTCCTGGTTATCCGTTTCAATTTGTGTTTGTTCTTCACTTTCTAAACTGCTATCAGAATAAGATAGTACTCTGTTTCCTTCAAAATCAAGTTTATCCTGACCCTTTCATTGAGATACGTTTTCCATGTTTCGCTCACGTCTCCACGAATGTTTGATTCTTCTGGAACACTTGATGTTAATGTCGAATCGGAAGATGTGACAAATTTCAGCAACGATCCGGCCAGCGACTGCAGATTTAAAGCTTTGCCTTTGTTTTTGCTCTGCTGCATTCCACTTGGGCGGTTCCGTTTCATGATCGTATACCTGAAAAATGAAAATGGGGTGCGTGTTGCTTTGTTTCGAAAAATAAATACAAAAAATTGTAATGGGTCACATTAATTAGGCCTAAGTGTAGCTGTAGCAAATCATCACTCAATCTGCCTAGTGCAGCTCTAATACAGCAGTTCTGAAACTTCTTAGATTTAGGAGCCCTTTGTATCCAAGGACGAAGTCATGGAGCCCTAACATTTATTTTAAGACTTACACATTAAGAATGTTTTTAGTAATGTTTCTGATATCAACCTACTTTATAATTTATAAATATGTATTATTTTTAATCAAACCAATAGATATCAATGAACGAATGATGAATGAGTAAAGTAAATGCTATTTTTTATGCTACCAGTTGGTTGCCCGTCACATTTAAAGGGGGAAAAAAAAACACCTCACACCTGTAAATTTTGATTTTATAGCCTTTATTTATTTTGATAACAATGTTATCTAAATTATATTTAAAAGAAAGCTTCTGGTTTCAAAATTCTTAATGTACACCTTCAGGCCCTGTCTCAATTTAAAGAATACTCTCTCTCGAGAGCACTCTTTCGCACAACCTAGCAAGAGCACTGCTTCGTGCTCTCGCTCTCGGAATTGAGACAACCACTCTCTCGTTTGTCTCTGACGTCAGGCAAACAGCTGAATGCCAAGCTAAAATCACGGTCATAGCTATTGTAAGTAATCTATGTGTGTTCAAAATAATCCGCAAATAATTATAGCACTACCAGAATAATCATAAGCGCACAAAGTAACATTGTTATTTTACCCACATGTTACAGCAAAGTGAAAACAGAGACAGTCAGAAATCTGTATTTATATTTTTATAAATACATGTTACGTATGTCATTTCGCCATTTAAAAAACAGTTGAAATTATCCACTTACAGTTAAAATTCAACGTGGTTTCGCCCCAGAAAGCTACTATATCTAATTCAAACACGGAAATAATGTAAACAAATATTGCTGCTGTGAGAGAGTGCCAGTGAGTATACAACTTCGTGCTCTCTCTCTTTAGCACTCTCTGCGATGAATTGAGATGGCCAGAGTGTGTTCTCTCTGACGTCATATTGACGTCGTCGCGAGAGCGAGAGCACGAGATAGTGATCTCTGGGCCAATAGAGACACGGCCTCAGGTCACGTTCTATAACTTGTCTCAAACCCTTGGCAGTGGACGCGTGAAGAATTCGGAAACTAAGCCAATATATAGAAGTAGGTGACATCTAGTTGCGAATTTTGGAACCCGCGGAATAGTGATAAGCTAACGGCTTAACTTGCGCGTGTAAGCTGTGGAAGGTGATAAGCAGTCGGCTTATCTTGCGCGTGTAAGCTGTGGAAGGTATTTTTACATGAAAAATAAATTTTAGACTGCATTGCAGATTTTAAAAGTATGAAGCATGCATGCAAATAGTATTTCATTTCAACAAATCAATATACCTTCGAAAATGATGGTGTCAGGAAGCAGAAATTAGTAAAATATTTTCACGGACATAGTAAATTGTATACACAAAAAAAAAATCAATAAAATTTGCATTGTCGCACATAACTAGGCCTAATAACACAAACTCATCTAATATAAAACATATAAATTCAACATTAACTTTTCAATATCCATGTAATTCATTGTCACACATTGCAATAATTATAATTTAGCGGCGCTGTAACAACCTAGAAACAACGATAAGCAGGTTAGGCCAAAGTCTCGTCTGTACGAAATATAGCAATGTTATAATTTTTAATATAAAACGTAGTTTTATTTAATTCATTTTATTAAAAACAACCAGGTTATCGTGATGATTGATCATTTATGACACACTCTCTTTTCGTGACAGCATCTTCATTCTAATGCCACGAACACACAATATGGACTTCAGTAGTTTTCACCGTAAAATAACTATATAATCCTATAAAACAGTTTCTCATTCTTAATATTTATACCATATCAATGAGCCATGTGAATAATAAAATCCAACAACGTCAATGAAATAAAAACTAACCACGTATTTATTGTTACCTAAACACATGAAAAATGCCACAGACAACGTATGTAAATAACATCTTTATCACCATCGCGGACTTCTGCTAGACGCAATAATGTGGCTCCTAGTGATACTTTGGCACTTTGCATCTCCCACAGCACGTATCAAAACGTTCACGTTACTTACTTAACTCAATATCATAGAGAGGAGGATGGTCACAATAAATCAATGAAGAACTGAAATAAAGTAAAAAAATTAAATTCAGTACCGCTCTTATAAGCTTCAGTAATAATGCACAACTAACTCAACAGCATGAATTGGGGTGACTGACCGGCGCGGCAGGTGATAGGTTTGGTTGCGGGTTGGGTGATGAGTCATCGGTTAATAACGTATCGCTCAAGTACAAACTGCATAGTCAGACTTGGGCGTAAAGAAACCCAATCTTATTCCTTATCAATACGCTTTCCATTACACAGCGTCAAGTTCAGTCATGTTTCATTGCGTTTGTTGACTAAACTAAAAAGTTTCAGTGTGTATTTTGTTGACTTGTTGAGGTTAATTAACTATCAGCTGAATTTATTAATTCGTTAAAAATACAACTATAAAAAAAAAAGCATCATGAGGCCACAATTTTTATTTTTGACATTTTGTCACCCCCTTCAGTGATGGCATCCGGGGCGGCTTGCACCCCACCCGCATCGTACACCACTGACACCAAGGTTTGCATCGCATAGGGAAAATAATTTAACCAGAACACTTACATTTATGATAGCTTAAGGGCATTTTGTAACAGCATCACCTTCGCCGCAGGTAAAAGCACGCATCAATGTCAAGTTGTCCCCTGGAGGGATATGTCAGTTAACGTTGACTAAAAGTGGTACATGGAACTTATGTGTGCTTTTTAATTCGACTGCCACAAGGCATTTAAGGGCATGAGCCCTCAAAATCCCGCTATTTCCCCAGTGTTTTATGTCTTAATTTTAATTAATGTGTATGTTTATATGTATGGGCATTGAGTTGGCTCCAACAGTCCACATGTAGGGAGTCTATAATATCAACTATAATTTTGCAATAATCTACAAGGCACTTGAGATGCCCCACAAAATACAGGTGAACTTCAACTGCACAGTGGGAATGGTGTGCCCAGGTGATCGGCCTGCAGCACCCCGAGAATACTTAGAATCATCATGCTCTACCAAAACTTCAACTTTGACGCCGCCTGAGCGATGTCTGACGTCTACCGGGTATAAATTTCACACATTTTTCTTCACCTCAGAGTGCACCACCTTTCAAAACCACCAATGACCCTGTGTCACTCCATCACAGCCGTCAAAATGACTACCCGAACGTGTGGCAGAACCATTACTGCTTCCTAAGGCCAATTTGACCCATTTCCATTCATTTGACAGCCGTCAAATAGTTGGATTTCCCTACAGGCATAGGCGACCATTAGTGTTTAATATTTCTGAATTAGTACACTTTTAAAAATCCTATTAACTGATAAAAGTAATAATTAACGCATTTCATTTAACCATAAACTGTGTAGCCAGTGTAGTGTAGTCCAGCTACACCAGATTCCTATTCCATTGGATTACCCTATATTTTACCTTGTTGTTACATAGCAATCTAAGTTGACAACAGTATTACAGAAAAAAATACACACCCAAAATGGTTTAATCACTACTTTTCATATACACAGAAGTTCTTTAGCATATTATGATTAATAAACACATACAGTCGCACCGCTTTATTTATATTGATGCATGACATCCTTTTATTAGCTGTTCACTGTAAAGTGAGCACTTTTTAAGGCCTTTTCAATAGGCATTAACCACTAATAAATATATTTTATTGCAGCTCCAGACGTTAACTTTTAGGAGTGGTGAAATGTATGAACTGTGTTTATCGGTCTGATGGCGATGTTTATAAAAATAAGTGATAGGAAGATAGAAATCTAATGAAAAGAAAAATTCAGCAGGGCCTTAAAAAGTGCTCTCTTTGCAGTGAATCACCTATAGTAGTGGTGCATCATCACGGTTGGGGTTGCTTTATTTGATGTGAGGGTGTGAGGACAGACACACTGGTTTTACTTTAACAATGCCTGTTTATTGATGTATCGGTGCCTGGCTAGTATACAGTACTGGGCACATGGCTTTTCTACAGGGCACAAAGTTAGGGATGGCTATTATGTCCTTACATATGGCGGACACAATATGGCTTTATTACCTGGGCGACTGGTTGCCTGTGGTGGCTGCTGATCTTGTTGCTGTACTAGTGGTTGATGGATGGTGCTGGCACCGGGTCCTGGTGCGCTGAGGGGTCGGCTGCTGCTTCCAAGTTTAAAGTTGATGGACCAAAATGGCACTCCTTGCTCCTTTCACTCCTGGCACTAGATGTGTGGTGAACACAGTGTCGGATTACAATGGCTGACGTTTACAACACCTGGGTGTGGGTCCACAAGGGGTCATGCCTCCAGAACCAGGCAGATACTCCTTCCGGCACCAGAAGTGCGGTGAACTAAGTATAACCTGGACTGATTGACTAGCCGCCTTGGGGATTGTATTCCTAATGGCCGAAGCTTTACCTTTCTATACACCGGGGTGTATCGAAAGGGTGGCCGTTTAATATGTATGTTTCGACATACGTGCTGCCCTATAGGGGAGCCTGCAGTCCTGCACTATGTTTCGAAAATCAGGTTAAGTAATTATTTCACCGTCTGTTGTTTATCCTTGACAGACCTGGTGTCAACGAAACAAACCGTACAAACACACTTGGAATAATACTCTGTGGTTAGATAAAAAAAACTGTGTTTATTCCAGGGAGGAATAAACCCAGTGGTATGCACTACCTCATATCTAACACGAGTCTAATGTAAGTTAAACTGCGGTACAAATACAGGTGATGGTGACCGGGTTCTAGATTGCACAATGTAGAAATTCTAAGTGGCTGTTAGAACAAATAGACTTAACTATCCTAGATTTGGTATCCAGAAGGGACTTGCGGTTTCACCACTAGCCAGGGGCAGTGTTAAGTATTGGCGTTCCTGAAGGGACGATGGTATTTACATGTTTCGACAACTTCTGCAGGGGTAGCTTCCAGAGATCCTCTGGAAGGTGTTGAAGATGTCTGTGAAGGTGTTAGAGAGCTTCTGGTACACCTAGAAGACCTGGGTGGCTGTAGAGGGGCCCAGCACACAAGGTGGTGGAGCGAGCTGCTGCTGATGGTTCCGTCGTATTTATTAATATGTTCATGAAAACAGTGGGATGCACAGCTCTTACATTTAATTCAGCTAAATAAATAAGAATTAATTGGCAGGTGAAGTCATCCCGCATAAAAATTAATTTCAGATTGAACATTTGAAATCGACTCTTAAGGATTGGAGGGGGGTTTAAATTTACATTTTACAGTCCACAAGGGACATTAGTACGACCTGCTACCATGGGTTGGAAAGGAATTGCTTTCTATGTAGGGAGTCAGGTAAGGACCATGAGATCCCTTTGGCTGTAGAAGCTGTGACATCTGATGTCGACTCTGGAGGCGTAGTTAGAGATAGTGTCCTTCCGGCGATGGTGCCTGTTCACTGCGGAACGAGTGGCCTAGTGGTCAAAATCCTGGAGAAGATTGGTTCAAGTCTGTTGCAGACTGTGAGACCAAGATCTGGACAACTTACCTCCTGAACCGATCTAAGCTTTTACTCAAGCTGGAGATATTACCGTCTGATCCCTACTTAGTCTTGCTCAGACTAGTGGTGCCCTCAGACTTATTCAGGCTGGAGGGCCAGCAAACTCTGCTGTGCCTGGAACTTACACCTCCTTATATAATAAAAATTCAGGCTTATATGCTGTCAGGGGGTTGCGAGCCTCATTCCAGAGGGGCAGTTTAAATCATGCTTATAGGCCGCACCACCCTTATCTTCACTGTTGGAAGCTGTTGACATATCTATCGTCTCTCCACCAAGCTCTGGCGGCTTGTGGCATCCTTGTAGGCTGGGTGCTGCCCTCCTGCAGCATCCCGTGGAACTAGCTTCTCTGATACAGGTGTGTCGTTGACTCGGCGAACAGTATAATTTCTCAGGCGGGGAATGGGTGACCGCATGGTGCCTTTGTGTGGCCAGAAATATTTCGAATGATCACTACGGGTCTGTAAATGCTCACTAGGCTTGGAGTGATCCTGTAGTCTACGTGATTAATTGAACTGCCTAGGTGTGACTTGGCCACATGAGTGTAGTGACTCGATGATGGGGCGAAGTTGTAATGTTGTGTGTGCAGGTCTAATGTGCAGAAATGTGCCATGCATCAATCGCCCACCCTCTGGAACGATGTAGACCCATCTTCGAGTGAAGAAAAATGTCATGCTCCAAGTGGTGTAGATTCTCTCTGGGTTAAGCCTCATGGCTATATGTTTGGTTTGAACTCTGGTGCAGGGTCTCTTCTGTTTTGCGCTATTGGGTCTGCATGCCAGGCTCATTTTCTCTCGGCCCGCTGGTGCACATGTTGTCTGGCTTGCAGCTCCAGGGTAACTTACTCCTCCCTCTCCCTTCCCCTCTGCTTGGTTCAAGGCTGCGGGTGCATTGACCCAAGTCAGCAGGCGGCTTTTTTATTTGCTTACAGTGGGGCGGAAAAAAACGAGGTAGGAAGGCAGGTTCGTCAAGTGCTTAATAAAAACTTTTCTTTCATTATATGTGTGCGACATATGCCTGCTTGTCCACGATTATCGTTATGGTTTTTCTGGTTATCAGAAGTTGGCTCCGCTGAGTCTGTTGCGTTGGGATCTGATTGGTGGTAACCGCGTCAAACGTTTGCATTAAACTTGTCTCTGTATTCTGGCCTCATTTCCGAGGATGCAGGATTTTGGCTTTTGTGAACTTGAGATGCAGAAGAGAGGGAACTCTCTTGCCGCGTGATTTCCCTTCTGGAATGCTGTTCCTGGGAAAAGCAGGTCTGACGAGCCGGAGCTAGGCATAATTGCCTAAGATTTATTTACCCTTTCTGGGACTGGATGTGTGGCTTTGTGCAAACCTCGGCTGAGGTGTTTCCTGGAGGGATCAGGAGCCTAGCATTATTTCTACGAGGCAGCACGCCTGACTGTGTAAGTAGAGAAGGAGTCCTGCTTTGCTCTTGCCGGGTAGGACAGTCCCTGTTCAAATGGCAGCCCAGGAAATACCAACAGCGCGGTAAGAGGGTGGCGAGGAGAGGATGTGGAGGGTTGCGCACAGCTGGCAGTCTGGGGGTAGGGGACTGACTTGTGACCTTGTGAGCACGTGCCGGGATGTCTAGCCGAGACTGTGCTCTGTTGTTTATCTCCAGTTCTCTTGCTCTTTCCATAATTCGTCAACCATTTGTGGTCAAGTGATTAGTAGAAGGTTACAAAGAGAGGGGAGGGTGCATGCAATGCATTGTACACATTGATGTTCATTTTCAGTAGGGCAAACCCGCGTGTGAATTTGCTCTTTTCGGCGGATAAAGATCTGAACCTCTTCATCTGCATTTTGGGTTCGAGTGTAGAAATCTGTTACTAGACTTGAGACCTCCTCATCCCCAGTAAAGTGTGCAGAAAATCGGGCTCGTAATTATCGCTATTCCATAATAAATTCCCCGTAATTGTCCCCCCACCGTTTGGCTTTATCCAACAGCTGGAGGCGGGCTCGACTTACCCATTGTTTCATGGGGACCTGTTGTTCTTTCAGCTCCTTTTCGCATTCATTTAAGAATGTTATGGGGTCATCATGAGGTCACCCAATAAATTCCCGAAGTTGGGCATCGCCTAAGTGGGGTAGGGTAGTGAGGCTTGACCTCGGTCCTGGGATTGATGTGTGGTAGGTAGGATTTTGTATACAAACATTGCATTGGTAGGCTTGAGCAGGATGAGCGATCCTCTCGTCTTGCCAGCTTATACATCGGTTATATTCTGTTGCACACATTATGCAATGTGTCGTGTCTCTGCATTGGCCGTCACATTCACGCCAATTGCATATCTTTACCTCCCTTTGTCGGCAGGCTTGGCAGTGGGATCCAAACCATCTGGAATCGGGGAATATATTCCCATCCCAGACATACGTAATGAAATTGTCTTTGGAAATGTGCACTCTGTATGGAATGTATGCCTGTGTCGGTGCAGTTAATTGCTGCACACATTGTGTCTATGTTGAGGAGGTCATTCGCATGTGCCTGTGCCTCGTGGGCTACCTGAGGGCTTTGCTCTGATCCAGACATCTTGGGTGGTGATATGTTGAGCGCCACGGGGTGCTACACATAGCACTCGGTCTATCAGTCGAGTGTGTGCTACGTGTAGTGAGGCCCTGGTTCGGACTCTACTTTATGTTAGTCAATTATTGCTAACACAAGTATGAGGTTGGGACATGACTGGCATGGTCTAAGCCATCAAGTATTAGCTATTTGAGGCTTAAGCCTCACGCTGGGCACCAATGAAGCAAGTCCCTCTTCAAATTTAGTAAATTAAATTTCTGAAGTTGGGATGCTGAATCCACTCCTGTGATTTAGTAAGCTACAGGTCACCTTTATAATTGCATGGGCATGGGACACATTTGCCTGGCTAGGTTGTGGAACTTCCCATGTTGTAATATGCAGAGATAGGCCTTTTTTAGCGGGTGACTTTGGTAGTGGGAAATGAATCAAACACCAGGGTGAGTTTAATGAAAAAGGTCTCCTGTCCCGGGAATTTGATCAGGCTCATTGTAGCGGCTGCCAAAAATGTGATGCCAGTGGTCATAGTATAAAGAAATGAAAATGTCCTAACCCTTATTCACAGTCCTGAGCACGATATTGTCGACGTCCCCTATAGGGAGCCGGCCTAGTAGGTTTCCGAGCTTGTACAAAATCTGGGGATATATATTTATACGGTTTGTTCCAGGTTGAGGAGGATGGATTGTAATCTATTTATCAGCTGCAGTGCATATCTGGCCCACGTAACTTGTACTGGGGATTGACTTATCCAGAAACCCATAGTGATCACATCCGGATCTGGAAGGATAGGCGCGAAATAGTCACTATCAACCAAATGTTGTGACCAATACATTCAGAGTATACTATCTCCATCCTGAGCTATCGCCTCTACTCCTGAGTGATCTGAGTTACCAATCTTTATGCATGGTCCAAATAGTGGTGAAGTCCTGACCTCAGTAACTGGTAGTGTATTTTCAACAGTAGTTGGTAAATTAGCAATTAACACATTTAATTCCCTCTGTAGGGCTCGGCAAACTAATATACTTAAATTACTCTATTGTCCCTTGGTGTTATAAGGCATTTAAAATATATAGCACAGGGTGCCCTCTTGGGTCACTAGGCGGTATTCAGTACTTCCTGTGTCCTGGCATTACTCAGGCTGGGACTGTAGCAAAGAATAAGAAATAGGCCTGTGTTCTAGTATTCCATTGAAGGTCCAATTGGCTTGGGGTATTTCTGTTTTTGTCCTGGTCTTACTCAGGCTGGGAATCTCAGGCTGGGAATAATCTATAAATCTCCGCTCCATACATCTGTCAGAGGGGGGTAATAATAGATATTCTAAAATGAAATATGATGAACACTATATGTGGTCCTTTGACAATAGGGAATCTCGCAAACACCTGACGGCTGCCAGTATCTCTTAAATCCATCCTTATTCAGGCCAAGATCGAAATGGTAGAGAAATGTATCTTAAGGTGTTTGAGTTGCCTTCCTGCTGCGGGTCTGGGTGATTGATAATGAACATTGGACGCCTTGGCCTTGTTCAGGATGGAGATAGTCTAAAGATCATTAGGTACATCCTAATTGTGCAACGAGAGGGACAAGTATTTTAATTCTGGAGCATATTTTAATGATTAACATTTTTACACACAAAATAATTTAGATTCAATGGTAAATAAGGTACGCACCACTAGTAATTCAAAATAGCGTATTTATTAATACGTCCATAAAAATGGTGGGATGCATAGCTCTTACATTTAATTCAGCTAAGTAATTAAGAATTAATTAGCAGGTGAAGGCATCCTGCATGAAAATTAATGTCAGACTAAATATGCCAGATCGACTCTTAAGTGGAGGGGGGATTTACGTTTTTTACATTCCAGAAGGGACGTCGGTACGACCTGCTACCATGGGTTTGGAAAGGAATTTCTTTCTATGTAAGGAATCAGGTAAGGACCATGAGATCCCTTTGGCTATAGAAGCTGAGAAGTCCGATGTTGACTCTGGAGGCGTTTTCAGAAACAATGTTCTTCCAACGATGGTGCCCTTTCACTGTGGCGCAAGTGGCTTAGTGGTCAGAATCCTGGAGAAGTTTGTTTCGAGTCTATTGCAGACTGTGAGACTCAAGATCTGGACCACTTATCCCCTGAGCTGATCTAAGATTTACTCAAGCTGGAGATGTTACCGTCTGATTCCTACTTAGTCTTGCTCAGGCTAGTGGCGCCCTCTTACTTATTCAGACTGGAGAGCTGGCGAACTCTTCTGTGCCTTGAACTTACACCTCCTTATATAATAAAAACTCTGGCTTGTAGGGTGTCAGAGAGGTGCAGGTGTTGCCTCACTCCACTGTAGTAGTTTTAATTGTGATTGTGCGCTACACCACCCTTTTCTTATCTTCCCTGTTGGAGGCTGTTGACATATCTATCACTTCTCTATGAGGCTCTGGCGGCTTATGGCGACATTGTAGGCTGGGTGCTGCTCTCCTGCAGCATCCCCTGGAACTAGCTTCTCTGGTATCGGTGTCTCTTTGACTCAGAGAACAGTACAATTTTTCGGGTGGGAAATGGATTGCATGGCGGCTTTGGGTGGACAGTACAATTTAAATAATCACCATGTGTCTGTAATTGCTCACTAAATTGGGAGCGATCCTGTAGGCATGTGATTAATTGAACTGCTTCGGTGTGACTTGGCCATATAAGTGTAGTGATCAATGATGAGGCAAAGTCGTAATGTAGTATACACAAATATAATGCACAGGAATGTGCCATGAATCAACATAATCAATCCAAATGTTTAACACTGAATTACTGTCCTGTTTACTGTACACACTAATCTTAAAACAACAGCATTGAACTGTAAAGATGATGGATCTAGTCCATACAATCAGTTTCATATACAAAATAAAATTATCATACTTTCTTGCACAGTCTGCTATAAACTAGACAGTAAAAAACCAGTATGTACTTATGTGAAAATAAATTTTTATAACAAGTATTAACATAAGTCAATAGTAAATGTAAATTAATACCATCCTTCAATACTACCAAACTTTTGAAAGTTAATGAACAATAATACAAAACAAGCAAAATATAAAAATGTAGCTTTCAAAGGAAACATTTCAATAACAGAAGGAATTCCCTTCTAAATGCCAAATGAGTAAAATATTTTAAACAATTTATTTCAGTAACTTATTATATGTCACAAATGGACAATACAACTATACAAGACGTGTGATGCTAGTGGTACTAAAAATTTTGAGGATTGTCATCAATTATACAGGAACATGACATAAGATGCAATTATCTACATAAAACTACTTTTTATATGCAATGGAAAAAAAATCCTGAAAATTTACAATTAAACTTGTCTATAGGAGTATGCAAAAATTGTTTTAAAATATCTACTACAAGTAAAAGGATAAATGAAAGTAACTACTTTTATTAATGTTTAAAATGTTAACAAACTTATCCAAAAAATACCAATTTCAAAACTGTAAAAAATTCTATTAGCAAACAGATCAAGACTTGGGTGTTTTTAAGTGATCTCAGAACAAATTTCTTCATAATATGTTCATAAATTAGTTTATTTTCATTCCAAACAATTTATAATAACAAACTTTTAAATCACACTAATGTAAAACAAATATTATATATATGTATTTGCAGAAATCAGACATATCAACAAGCAATATTGTTGAATATATAAAAGTCAATTTCTAGAGCACATTATTAAAAGCTGCAACATTTCAGTTTATTAGAACATAAACAAGTCACTACTTTATCACTGCTAACTGAATTTTTTGTTAAGAATGGTCAAAAAAATTAACTAAATACATTATATAGTCACTTGAAAAATTCGTTATTTTATGTCTGCAGGCTTAACTTCAATTTGCTGTATGCTCATTTGACTTGCCGTTGGTTGATAACATAACGAGTATGTTCCAAGGTCACTTTTAGCCAACAGTAAAGACCCTACAGCTAAGTAACCAATCTCTAGTAAAGCATCACACAGGTTAATAATGCTGTATAGATGCCAACTGCAAATGAAATCACCAATTGCACTAAAGTATAGGGCAGAGAAGTTTAGCATGTTACTAAATAATGATGTAAATTTTGCACATCTTCAGCAAACTTTTTCAGTCATAAGGGCACAAAACATCTGATTCCAATTATTACCAAAAACAGATATAAATATTACCTGTAATGTGTAAAAAGTGTAGGGCATAGTATACATTAATCAACATCATCATTTTACATTCTTACCAATTATTCTGCCACTGAGTTAGAGCAGCAGCACAAACAAATCTGCAATAGCGGAAATGGTAAACTACTGACACTGTGTTTATAAATATTCAGTTTATTTTTGAAGAATTCTGAGGTATGGAATACATGAAGTCCTGTCCCATGTTCTGATGCATTGTGCATTCCTGCGCATCTTACATGCGCAGTCTATGTTTTGACTCCACCCCACCTCAAGAGTTGTTATGCTCATGGGGAAGTCGTACTACGACAGGTCAATTAATGTTGTGCCTACAGGATCACTCCCAGCATGCAGCCCTCTGACAGCCCACAAGCTGAAGATTTGGGTATATAAGGTGTGAGATCCACACAAGGGAGTGTTCACCAGTCCTCCAGCCTGAATAAGGACAAGGGCACCAGCAAGTTTGAGCAAGGATAGATAGGGCATACAAGCCTGAGTATGGCTTAGCTAAGCTACAGTACAAGGCTGAGTAAAACCTCATCATAAGTTAGGGGTAAGTAGTGCAGATTCTGATTAGTACGCAATTATTTTTGTACTTGCGTACAATTTTATTTCGATAAACATTTTCTAGTTGAATATTCTACTACACATGTTGAGAAGTATTTTCAAAGAATTTCGAGGTAATCGCATGTTCCTAAAATACTGCTGCCTCTTTTGGACAGAGCTCACGCGGACTAAGAAAAGTGTCTTTTTGCTAAAAATTTCTAACTACGCTAATTGACTCCGTTGATTCCTCACGTACTTGCATTTTTTGGCATAAACTGGAAGAATTCTGCGAGGTGCCCACAACGATTGGCTGGCGAGGTTGTTGCCCGGACTGAGTGGCATAAGTCAGTTACCTCACAAAGCGATCTAGTGTATAAGCGCTGGCCAAGGTCTCCCAGCTGTTTGGCGGGAGGCTCATCAGCGCTCTGCTGGTAGCCGACATCCAGACACCCTGCTATTCGCCACACTACCGAGAGTTCAGCCGTGGTGGTGGGACAGATTTGCCGTTCATTGGAAGTGCACCCTAAATTCACCCCACCATGGAGATTCTGTGTGCTGCTGTCGCTGATTGGACACGCATGGAAGATACTTTTATTATTGGCCGAGCTCAGTGTATAAAATTCTGGTCATTCATTGCAAGCAGACGTCTCCACGTCACCAGTTAGAGGTATCTCTATGTACTCACCTGAATCCCTATCACAAAAGCATTTCCTTTTGTATCCACAGTAGCAGGTCGTGATGACGTCCCTTCTGGACTGCTAGGCATTTAGCTCTCCTGTCTAGTACTCAAAATTAGCTCACTTTGTTACACACACATTTTCATGCAGGAAGCCTTCACCTGCCAGATAATTAATTTCATTATTAATTACTGCAATATTCAGAGCTATGCACCTCAATGTTTTCCAAGAGTATTTATTAAATACGTGAATTATAAGAACTTGTGCATATCTTCCTTTACCTGGTACCCAGTGCCATTAATTTTTATAATGAATTAATTATCCAACGGTCCTAGGGCATTAACCATCTCGCTCGCTGAACTAGTGTGGATGAGCTCAATATCCTTCGATTTCCTTCAGTCTGCACAAGGCCAAGGGGTCCAAGGACTATAGAAATCGCCTGACCTATCAGGGAGTCGACCCTCCAAATTACCAGGCCATTATTTCAGCTACAATCTCGATCTCAGCCTGAATAAGGCCGGATCCAGGAGATACCAGCTGTTGCCTGAAATTGTGGGCTTTTTACTAGTTTTAAAAGGACCTTTTACTGTGTGAACGCTTTTACTGTGTGAACGCATCACCATTTATTTATCCTGAGAGGGAGGAATGGGATGGAGTTTGCTGGATAACCTCAGGCTGAATAAGGCTGGACTACTCCAGGAACACCCCAAAATGCCTATCCCTTCACCAGGATATAAAGCCAGAATCAAAGGCCAGTTCCACATCCATGGCTTCTGTCTCAGCTTGAACAAGGCCAGACCAGAGAAGGATACTGTCCAGTGAGTCCAGAGTGTACCTTGGACGCAGAAGTAATTTACGTACATTAGCTCACTAAGCCAGGCAAAGAGAGTTAGAGCTCATACAAGCCAACAACCTGTCAACTAGTGAAACCGCACCTTCTAGTTCTAATACAGTAAGTGAGTCTGAACCCTTATTCAGACCAAGGATTAATTTAGACAGCCTCACACCTTTTGGAAGCGATGCCATATTGCAAGGTGGGGACTCAATATTGAGTTTAGATTGGGCCTACCATACAAGAGTATTGGGATAATTGTAAAGCCAGACCCACCCATTGCAGAGTTGTTGTTACAGACCCTTCCATCTACACAGAACTTACGGCCTGTTCACCCTATGTGCCAGGTGTACACCGTAACAGGTAAGATTATTACTATCTGCATTCCCCAGTCGACAGCTAGCAGACACAACATAGCGACCCCCTCGGTCGACTTCGTGCTATGCAGCATCCCCACTAGACCGGCACCTTATAGAGGATGCCAAGCCCTCCGACTGCTTAACTCCCCCCCCCCCCCCCCCCCCTTTCCCATTTCATTCTGTGACAGCTGACATCACAAATATTTTGACAACCTTTACAGTGAGAATAATCAAACTCCAGGGACGGGAGACGTATTTGGTTAAACTCATCACCTTCCAACATGGGAGGATCTACACAACCCAGCCAGGCAAACCATTCTCTCATACATTTTCTTCGCAAGGGGAATCTTGAATAACCATATCCCAGGAGGGTATTCAGCCTCCCCACCTCTCAGAATTAATTCCCGTGTAGGGAGTTGCGTCGGTTCATATGGGAAAATTACTTTCAATCTCAGAATATGTACAATATAGGACAGTTGGCAACACTAAGAACTAGCCAAGAATTTAGTACGAAATTTGGGTTATAAGCTTTTTTTTGGACAAATTTTCATAAACGATTTAAGCAAGAAAATACTGTACTCAAGCAGTATTACACCCTATTATGCATACGTTACCTCAAATACACTTCAGAAATTTGGGTACTATATTTCAATACATGCTACATACTGCATACTTGAATTAAGCCTGACCACTAGCAATAATACTTCAACAACCAAAAACCACAGGCCAAAAGTTTTCACAAATGCACAAAAAAACAGCAGTTTGCTTCAGGAAATATAGCACTTTATTATGAACCCACAAAAACTGAAGTTAACTACAACCACCACGTACATTAAAATATTTTGAGATCTACTGGTAACAAACCACCATGAAATATCGAAATATTACAAGTGGTAACAGCTGGGTGAAAACTGTGTCACTAATAACAGAAAATTTCTGCATTAATAACATCAAAATAAATTAACATTTAACAATAATATAATTTAAAAATTACAAAGACAAATTTCCCTAAAAATCTTTGATTGAAGCATTTTAGATATAAAATCCAATTTTTTTTAAAATTTTTACTAAACAGTATTTATACGCAGCACAATTTTAATGCTTTTGCATCTCAAACGTAGCAATTCAAAAAGTAAAATTGTAAAAGTTGATATTACATATTGTTAACTAATTTTTTGTAAAGCTTAAAATGGTTAATTTTACAAAAATTCACAAGGAATTACAGTGCACACTGAAACAAATAACACACAAATGTATCTTTCATGTGTAATTATAAGGCAAAAAATTGTTTATCTACATGCTGGATAGTATGCAGCAGAAGTGTGTAAAATTGTTATTTTTTTATAAAAACACAAAGACACTTATGAAAAAAATGAAAATATTCAGTTATAGCTCAGATCATGTTGCACACATTTACAAAATAGGTACACTATCATTATTTTTATCACAAGATGCTTGCAGAAGGCTCCTTGAAAATGATATTGAACATAAATTTGAATTCTTGCCAAGTGTCCTTCACTCCCTAAGACTACTTCGAAAATGCATCAAAGTGGAGTTGATGTCTTGATTTTTAATTCAAGACTAGTTCTTGTACATCACAGGATAAATAGTCTCTCCAGTCAAATGCACTGACCTTATGACCTCTTCATGTCTAAAATTGCAATTTTGAATGATGTACTTTATACACTATCATCTGCTTCTAGTCACATTTCCATCTACAGGCTTGTTGCAACTATATAATTTGCTAAGTTATATAGTCTGTAAATGAAATAAAGTATTACTAAGCTGGAAAATTAAGATATTTTTTGTGTAGTTCTTTTCTATTTTTATGAAAACTATATACACAATTGTACAATAGTGGGTGGGTAACTGGGACATGTGCTGCCCCAAATGTGCTTTAAAAATGTTGGTAAGAATAATGTGTTAAAGTTTGTCTTCTTTCACGAGATTTAGGTTGCTTGGAAATTAAATTTTAACAAGACATTATTTCATTAGCAATCCTTGAATCATTTTTTAAGTTTACCCCAAAAATTTCAACTGGTTTGGTATAATAGTATGACTACTATATTGACCTCCACGTTGCTCTCCATTCCTCATTAAACAATACAATAATGAGTTAACAGCATTCCATAACGACCTTTCGAACATGCCTGTATGAGAATTTGTCCCATCTTATTATAAAGCTGTGATTTTTACTACATAGTATGCAATTGATCAGTGAGAGATCTTCATTAGTAACACAATACCTGGTGGGAAAGGGATAAAATGGTGCTTCATTCATGAGTGGGGAAGCTACTTGGATGCCACGCAAACATAGCCAAGATTAATCCATAAGCATTCTATGCTATGAAGAAACAATTTCTTACCAGGTAAGTTGAAAGACATTATTCTGTTACTAGCAGCCCGCCATCACTTTACTCAGGTTTCATAGAATACCAATGATTGCCCACGACTACATGTCAATACATGCGACTACCCATAACTATCTGCGACTACTTGCAAATTTATTATATTAAGATGCACTTGGTTTTACTCTAACCACTGGGCCACTGCAGTCCCACTTGAGATTGCTCTAGTCACTGGGCCAACATGGCCCCACTTGGGATTGCTCTAGCCACTGGGCCACTGCAGCCCCATTTGATATATCTCTATCCACTAAACCCCTGTGACTCCACTTGGAATCGCTATAACCACTGAGCCACTATGGTCCCACTTGTGATCGCCCTAGCTGCTGGACCACTGCGGCCCCACTTGATATATTTCTATCTACTGAGCCACTGCAACCCCACTTGGGATCGCTTTATCCACTGAGCCACTAAGGTCCCACTTGGGATCGCTTTATCCACTGAGCCACTAAGGTCCCACTTGGGATCGCTCTAGCTACTGGACCACTGCTGCCCCACTTTATATAGTTCTATCCACTAAGCCTCTACTGTCCCACTTGGAATAGCTCTAGCCACTGAGTCACTACTGCTCTTGGGAAGGAAAAAGGACAGCCCATTGACCAAAAAAAAGAAAGGAGCAATGACGGAAACCTTATTTTAACAATGCTTTTTTTATGCAGTAATTGTGTCGCAGCAGTTTTTGCCCAACTTGATTCACTAATACACCATTATCGCTCAGCTCCTGTAAGTGCTACAGCTAGATCTTAACAGATCATAACAGTAAAAACCGCATTAAAATCCATTCAGTGGTTCTCGAGATTAGCACAGTCAGATGCACGCCAGGAACTTCCTTTTATACAATAGTATGATAATACTTTCACAACAGTTCAACAGTTACTGCTAGTTGTTTAAGCCCTTGAGGAAATTTAAGAGTGGGTCAACAAATAAGCAATTTCAGGAGCATTTTTTTTTTTTTTTTTTTACTGAATACCACAAATTCTCCAATTTCTTGATACAATTTTCAACACTAGAAAAATTTTTAGCACACAGCTTGCCACCCAGTAAAACTCGAAAAACTGTAGAAACTGATCTGATAGGAAATAAAGAGTAAGTGCAGATGAAGTCAAAAATATTTGTAAGACGTTGGATATGTAGCTGAGAAAATAGGAGCCAAAATTAACTGTCCACATCTAGCCAAACATCAGATTAATAGATCTGTAGTGAAAGTGGAGATGTGGAAGACTATTTTAGATGTACAGGATTATTGCCTTTTATTAATTCATTGCTTTTTATAGAGAACAATTTTTACAGTAATATTTCTAGGTCTTGTACATACCACACATGAAAATCCTTGTGCACATCTGTGTAAAATACTTAATTTATACTCAATGGTTGAATGGTAAACAATTCTTGCATAGTCTGTCTCACCTAAAATTCTACTTCTTGACAGCCAATGTGGGATGTCATGAATAATACTGACAATGTACCATATACAAAATCCAGACTCAAATTACGTATGTGTTAACGAATCCAAGTAAATTACATTTTGGCTGTTTTGATAGCCCTGCCATCACACAACAGACAGAAATACATTGACCGGAAAGAAGTTTTGGACAAAACGTTTGTTTTAGTTTACACTGTAACAAAACAATAAGTGTAGAAACCTAAACTTAGAGTTAAAATAGTAATGCGTAAGTGTTCCAAATGAAATGCTACTAATAGTGTGTTTATTTCACCCATTTCTCCTATCCCCATACGCTTTAGCTAATGTCACTTTGCCTCATGTACGCTTCATATGAATTCAATAATGCCACAGAACTATAGCAGAGGTTTCCAAATATCTCTACATAAATGTTATGCAGTTATTTCAAACCTGAGTCATTTCGAGCGAATGTGAAGCGAAAAATTTACTTTTAAAACGTGATAACATTTTTCATATAGAGCAGCAGACTGTGCAATTTTCTGCCATCTGTTAGCCAGCATGTTCCAGTGTGCTTCCCATGCCACACCCTCCCATGAGGCGATTGATTCTGCACGTGTGAAATGCAAATATATGAACAAATACCCAGATTTTCAGTGAGCTCTGTATATGCTTGCTAATAATTTTTATTTGGCCTGTAATCAGCTGGCCTTTTCCATAATGGCTTACCATTTTGCGTTTTGTTTTCTCCTCCCATCCACTTCAACTGCTACTTGGCGAAAATAAATGTTATTTATTAATTACAAACCATGCATCTTTTGCACTGGAATAATTTTTAAGACAAATAATATTCATGTTATAGTGATACACTGTCATTCAAGCACATTTGGCGCTGCAGTTGTTTTATAACAGCCCTGTTGCTTGTGTTGAATTCGACCTTACCTTTGTAATGAGCAGACCACACTTTCAATCACAAAATACCTCATTATATAAGTTATAAAGTGAACTGTCTGATAATTTCTGTGAATTCCTAATATTTCGAAGCTTGATATATAAACTGTAAAATTCAATTTATTAGGTAAGGATCACAATTATAATTTTATTAAAGGTTTGAACACCTTGGCAACATGTTTTGACAGATGGGTGAAAAACCACATGGTGGCGGAAGGATACGTTTTCTGTAAACTGTGTAGTGTACTATTTCCGTACAATCTGCAAAAAAAGTAGGAACCTTACTACGAAAGATTGGCTATATGTGTACAACACTGCAAAATAAAAATATGTATACATGAATTAAAGGAAGCGCAACTATGAACAAAAACAAAAAACTTCACAGAATACATGCAAGGACCTGTGGCATTGATTCTGAACACAGCATATAACTAACAAAATATGTTTCAGCTAGCCATTAGTACAAAATGTTACTGGCAAGGAGTGTGTGCTTGTAAACCATACCTAAAATCTGCATTTTAAACATTTTACAAAAAGCACAAACAATAAATATCACTTAAGGTGACGAAGGCATCTCCATATTTACAGAGGTGCCACTAACTAAAGTGGCACGTTCTATAAGAAAAATCAATGAACAACGTTAAACTATTGACTATTGAGTTCTCAGTTTCTCCGTAGAGCTGTGCTAGTGTGATGAGAAAAAAAAAAGGGGCGCAGAAGTTATGATGGATTTACGGGGGAGGGGGGCAGAAGAGGGAAGGAGACAGAACACGCATCACTGACAGGCAGCAAAACAGGGATGCCATGTTTACGATAATAGAACCATGTTCAAGATGTCGGAGAGTAGTTTAAGCTGTAACATTGAGACAAAAGGAACAATTCAAAACAAACTGTGTCAGCCGAACACTAGACATATGTTTTGTGGTTTGTCGTCTAAATGTGAAATATGACTGAATAAAGCTAACTGAATTGTTTATATTTTAATTTTCCTTCCGACCATAACTAAGGCAAAGTCACAGAGGTTCTTGTCACTTGCTAGGAAATGTACATCAAAATCGCGCTTAATGCAGAAATTGAAACAGAAGAACAAAGAACAAAGAAACCCAATCACCGATGTAAAATGTAATGAGATAATCGCGACACCAGAAGATAGTGTATCAACTGACTCTGAAGAAACTCATCTTACAAGCACACGTATTACCACCTAAGTTACTGATACTGATAACATCCTTTACATACATTATATTATTTTTTTTTATTACTTAACTTGCAGCAGATTTTTTTATCGACTATATACATCTCCGAGTTCGCAGATCATCACATCACGTTGTAGAAACAATATATTTATTGCTGTGGCTCATGACTGAAAAAAATTTAGCTATGGGGTGCAAAATATTAAACAGTGTACACTTCCTTTAGTAATTTAAAATTGTTCAATGTATTATAGCTTAACCTGGGCATACATACGTCAAACCTTGTAAATATAACACGACTCATAACCAGAGTATTAGGTTTAACGGCTTCAAAAGAGACGCACTGCAATTCCATTTGGTGTAATCCATTCTTGATAAATTCAAACCTCCGAAAAATGTTCCAATTTAATATAACAAATACAAAATAAATTTTACCTTATGGAATTTAGCCATTATTATATGCCCTTCAGCCCCCTCCCCCCTTTCCATGTTTCAATAATGTTAATTAGAGATTGAAGGTGTTTTATTCTAGTAAATAAAGAAAAGTGTTCAATGTCTAAAAGTTTAGAAGTATATCATTAATTTGCAATAAAAACCCTCATCATTAATATTGAAATTCTTAAAAATTATAACACACTTGATTGAAGGATGTGCTCACATTGTTTGGATCAGAACGTAAAATGTTTTTTAAACATTCGGATGGCAGAAGTCACATGGTGATGTATTTGTTCACGTCTGGCGCAAGAGGATGTAGTGGCTAGCCCAAAATTAGAACTTAAGCATGATTAAAAAAAAAAGTTTAAAAGTGAATGGAGTATGCTGTGTGTAACACACAAAACAACTTCAGTCTTAACAATATGAAATAATGGTATGCACTTGCACACTTAGTTTGTCTTTTGTTTATTCAGTTATTTTTTATTATTTCTATAACCTATAACCTTACCAGCTTACAGCTGCCCAAACTCGTACAAGTTGTAATAAAAAATTGAAACAAGATATTACTTTCTGAATGCAATTTGTCCTATGCAATTTAAACAATGGTTATCTAATGATGTAGCTGCAACAAGCGCATATCTAACTTGGCAATGAATGTTCAGAAATTTTACACTGTACGCTAGCCGATTGAGAACAAAATTTTAGAAAGTTTATTATGCAGTATTACGAATTGACACCGCATTATACTGTAAAGTAGTAGTGACATTTGAAGAAACTACCGTAATTTTCATTGTACAGACTTTACTAAGCCAATGGTGACAAAGCGTAGCATAATATATCTCAGTGGTATTTTTTTGTTATTTTATAGTAACTGCGACCTAAAATTTCAGGTTTAGCGACTGCTCAATTATCAGTTACGTATGCAAGCTGAAAGTTAAAACATTAATATTCAAGCCTACTATGAAAAATATATAACAGCGGTATTCTTGGGAAAAAATTAATTTGTATTTGTCTCTGCATGACAGTGATTCTGTTATTTATATTCCCCTCGCTTTGTAGGTACTCTTGAGGACTCACAGGTACCAAACTGTGAGTGTGTTGCAGATGAACTGCTTACCAAAACGAGAACCAGTTTCAAAACTCCTAGCCGGCCATAAGAAAAAATACAGAAAAGCAACAAAAATACCAACACCGACTTGCTCATCACAAATTGCTGGTGTAGATGAAACGTGTTATTTTTTCTTTGTTAGAAACAGCATTACGTTGTAGTTTTACCCTGACATCTCACGTTTAAATTTGTATTTTTTTTAAGGGCAGAGTATCAACCAAATTTTCTCCTGAGTTATCCCATAGCCAAGCAGGGTGGTTACAAGACGAGGAAGTTCCTACAAGGAATGCAGAACAGCTAAAAATAGTTGACAACGGGCGGGTGGTGTGTGCACAATCTCATGTGACTGATAAATGTAAAATACAGTCAAACAACTACAGCCAATGCCCGTTCCATTGGATGATTCAGATGATAAGGAAACAAGGTAAGCAAGCTTACGGTTGATTTTGATCTCCATGATTGGAATGACAATATAGCTTAATTTAAAGGTACCTTATATCACTGTTGGGCTTTACTTTCAGTGACTCAGACCTTGAGGAACTAATCTTTGACCCAGATGACAGCATTAAAAATATGAAGTATGTTATAGAAGGTCGTCGCATTGTTGACTTGACTTTTTTGATGAACGAGATAAAAAAGTTTGCACTTCATCCTTTACGATGTACGGGAGGAGAATACATGTACTGGGCCTGGTGAGCATATCGTATTTCAAACGTGAAGTTTGTGGCAGGATAGAGATTTCAACAGATAATAGTAATAATCAATCTTGAATCAACACAGCCTTTGCATGGGGAGCTGTTTCTATAGGGATAGGGCAAAATCAAGCAGAAGAGTTTTTTTTCTCTCTTGGAAATTCCAGCCTTGACAGACAAGCATTTTAGGCAGTACGAGAACAAAGTTGAGCAGGTACTAATTTCCAAAATATAATGTGAATAGTTGTTAAATACATATGACGACGGTTGTTTGCAAATTAAAAGTTAGATTACCAGGGGGAATTTCTTGTGTGTTAAAACACTCACAGTGTGAACATAAAATTCATGTAGGCATTTTCTTAATGTATCCAACATGTAAACCTGAGGTCATTATTTTCATTTTTTTTCATACTGAAAAATACGCAAAACATACCAGTTTTTGTGCTTGGGTAGAAAATATATATCCTAGGCCTACTAGCAAAATTTTCTCCTGATGACTATTCAAGTGTCTTAGCAGCTCAACTACAGAATAGGACTTTTTTTTCAGCACTCTTTACATTTTGATGTAACATAGGGTATCTCTAACTCAACCAGACATGGATGTTAGCCTTTACCAATAGCAGTCGTTCATTCACAATCAGCAAGTAAAGTAATAATAAAATGAATATTTTAGATTTCCTAAATCACAATTTTAGTTCTTGCGCTCTGAAGTCTTCATTTCTTTAAAATTGTTCCTGACTATTTTTTCGTTAAATCTCCAAAAATGCTAAACAGGAGAAAAATTATTTCTGTAATAATTTGTTTTTGTTCTCTGTCTGCAGATATGGAAGGAAAAGCTTACCAAAAAAATGTCCGATGCTATCAAAGAAGAGAAGCATTTGGCTATCGAAAATGGTAATATAGATGAAGGATACCCGTTTATCACAGCTATATTGGACGGTGCTTGGTCAAAAAGATTGTATGGTCATAGATTTTCTTCCAACAGTGGTGTTGTAAGTTATATTAAAACATAACCAGGGACGAAGTGTCCATGGAAGCAATGGGAGCATTAATTTCGGTCTGTCAAATAATAATTACTCAGAAAATTTGCAGCCGAACATCTCTAGTTTTTTTTTTTTTTTGCAGAACTGGGCTGGTTCACCATCAAACACAAAATATTTTCTAATTGTAGTGCGGTAAACAGCGGTTCATGTCTCACGAGGTTCTCTGTGTGCCGTGGAAGCAATCCTCTTGGTTGCTTCTCGAATGCTATGAGCCTACGACTTGCTCTGTGGCCAGTGCAGCGATAAAACCAATGGTGCCATCTGTCATGGGGCGGGGGAATTAGGGAGCCGTAGAAGCAACGAAGCGACATGCGTATGACACGATGTTAGCCGAGTGGCAACCAAATTTCTACGAGCAGTCAAAATATCAACAGTTTTTGTCTGGTTTGTAGAACCAACTATGTGGTTTTTGCACGTGTATTGGATACTTATACGTAAAATGTGTTAACTAAGGCATGTCTGGTGAACGATTTGGGAATTCGTATTTTGATTTTGTTCCTTCTTAATCTAAAGCATAGCTTCTCAGCTTTCCTTTAACTGAAAATACCTGTGATACAACTGAACGTGTGTGTTTATTTACGGGAATATGCGTGACTGCAACATTAAACTACCAGCTGTTATTCGTTAAGAAGTTAAGAAAATGCCTTGGTTTATTTTAATTGGAACATATTTAAGGTAAGTGCAGAATGTGCTTGTATGTTAGTTAAATTTAAGTTTGTTACCGTACCACTCTCTTGGCTGCGTAAAAAGGGTCTCAAACAATCACTACTCCAAAATTACGCTAGATTCTCGGGATAAAACATAAAAACAAAATTTGAATCCTCAAACCCATGACATAGCAAAAATCGATTATTTTGAATTTTGTTAGGACATGTACCTTAAACTTGTTGTTTGTATTCTAAAATACTCTTCGAAACAGTTCGCTTTTGATAATCACGTCATCCACAATGTCAAAAAAAAAATATATATAGCCAGGCTGAGGCGGGGTATTTTTTTAATTAATGGATCATCAAATTAATTGTACTCTAATTATAATTTTACATAAGATAAGTGTTCACATCTATGAGCTGACTTTTTTTAAAAATTGAAAATAATACTAATCGTCTAATACTTTTGACTTATTTTTAGCAATGAAAGATTTCATAAACCTATAGTGCCAATGGCTTTCTTCTGTAGCCAATGACAGGAGCGGTTTGTTTGCATGTTCGCCTCTATCGGCAAGTCATGGAGTTAAACTGGCGTGGCTGTGAAAATTGACCAACATAAGTGCGTGATACATGAAATTATATTTTCTTTCTATTTTGTTTATAGTTTACTCAACAAAATGAACAGTTCAGACAATGTTCCGTCAAGTTCTGCAGAAGTGATTGATTGTAAGTGCGCTGTAGAAAATTTTTTACAAAACTCATTTAACTCTTTGCTACACCAAATTAAAAAAGACATAATTAGCAGTGGGAAACCAACTCCTGATCTCAACATACATACAAAAACAAAACAGCGTGTGCTACATTTTAATGCTAGTTTTTACGAGACAGCTTGGCTTACTGGGTGCAAGAAATTTCAGAAGTTATACTGTTGGCCATGTTTATAATTTTCCTCTGAAAAAAGTGTTTGGACGCAATCCAGGTTTAGTGATTTGAACAAATTTCATAAATCGGTTAAAAGACATGAACTTAGTAAATCACATTTAGTGTCGTGCATGTCACTGAAACAGTTTGGTAAAACTAGAATTGAGGTCTGATTAAGTGACCAGATCAGGTTGAATACTCAGAGACACAACGAAAATTTAAAAAAGAAGAGACATATTTTGGGTCGTTTAATTGATGTTACCTCTTTCTTAGCCAAGCTGACATTTGCTTTTAGGGGACATGACGAGTCTAAATAAAGGAAATTTTGTTGAACTTGTTTATGCTTTTGGAGAAATGGACAATAATTTGAAAAGCCATTTAGAAAACTACACAATTTTTTCTGGTCTGTCAAGTGACATACAAAATGATTTGATTCAGTCTGTTTGCGATGTAGTGTTACAAAGTATAAAGATGCAAATCGAGAAAACCTTGTTTGTAGGAATAATATTGGATGAAACAACAGACGTGAGTAAAAAATCTCAGCTAACCACTCTTTTGAGATACTTTAATTCAGAAGGGGCAGTTGAAGAACTTTTCTTGGTTTTAGTGATGTTAGTTGTGATCGGTCTGCTAGGGTCTTATCAGAGCACGTGTTTCGTGTTTCATGTTTTAAGTGGTTTCAAATGTTTTGACAAATTATTAACACAAACATATGATGGTGTTGTAGTCATGGCAGATTAAGTAAATGTACTTCAGTCGCTTGTAAGAGTGAAATGCAGTGAGGCCATTTTCGTACATTGTTATGTGCATAGACTAAATTTAGTTTTATCAGATTCAGTCAGCCACATTAACCAGTGCCGAAGATTTTTCATGACACTTGCAGGATTTGGAACTTCTTTTCTCTAAGTCAACAAAGAGAACATATACTTTAGATCAAGAAGTTAAGAAGCGATTTCCTAGTGCCTCTCCCGCATGTTGGAATTTCAACAGTAGGCTTGTTGAAACGGTCAGTAAAGCTAAAATAGAAAACATGTTGGAACTAATGATCGAAAATGCTGGAAAATGGGATAGTGAAACTCTGCTAAGAGCTCGCGGGATATTATTTAGGTTATGAGATTTTGATTTCATTTTCCTAGTGCATATTTTTTCTACTATTTTCCCGATGACAAATGTACTTTTTCAAGTTTTGCAAAAGAAAATGCTTGACATTAATTTTTGCATCTTGAAAATAAATGAGTTAGAGGACTATCTCTAAAAACATAAATCTGGCAAAAAAATTATCGAGCATAAAAGCGTAGCAGAGCCGGACCAAAACAAAAGATCGCGAATCAGACATATTTATGGGGAAGATAAAAAGGCATGAAGGATGTACTTTATTGACATATTATTGACATAATAATATCAAATTTAACGTCCAGATTTTGGGCAATAGAAAAACTCAGTTTTTTAGAACTGTTAAACCCTACAAGATTCAAAACATTTAAGAATGTTTTTCCTGAAGAATGCCTTAGTTGTCAGAAATAAATTTGTGGCCACCATTTCAATTTTCCCAGGTTGCAAAGTGAATTAATGGTTGTTTACGAAACTAATCAGTTTGCTGTTAAGAGCTTTGCAGAACTCCATCATTTTCTGAAGTCAGCTGATCTTGACGAGGTTTCTCCCCCAAGTCTATACCTTATTTAGTCTTATTTTCACCATTCCAGTTACATGTGCATCAGCAGAACAATCCTTCTCCACCTTGAAACGCATTAAAACTTTTTTGCGAAACTCACCAGGTGAAGGACAACTGTCTTCGCTATCCATACTGTGTCGAAAAACAACTTCTTAATAAGCTGTAAGCACAGGATAGATTTCATGATGACATAATTGAAGTATTTGTTTAAAAAAAAACAAGAGGAATAGATCTGAAGTATAAATAAATAATCTGCAAATAACATGTTCATCAACGGACTTGTTCAGTAAGTAATCTTATATTTTATTTTTTTGTGCTAATTTGTTTGTTTTGATATAGGCCTAAGTGTATCTAGTTGACTGGGAAACAGGAATGTTCAAAAACGTGTGTTATGTAGGCCTATGTGGTTTTAGTTTTAAATCAATGCATATTTGTAAACTTATGACATAGTCAGCATGTGTGCTTTACATGGGTTAGGCAGTGTCGCAGTTAAGATGTGAATGTTTTTAATATTACCCTGTTATTTGGTTGCGTGCTGTTCGCTAGCTTTTCCAAGATAAAAGTGTTTAACTCTAAATTAATTTTGGTTTTAAAATTTGATTGGGACCTTATTAAGTGTTGTTTTATTATTAATTTAAATGACAATACACCAACTTACTTGGTGTTGAATATCAGTCACATATAATGTTCGCAAGTAAAGACTGTTGACAATAAAGTGAGCACTCTTGAAATAAACCTGAGAAAAAAGTCATTGCCGCTACCTCAACATATTTTAACGGGTACACTGAGTGACACGCGCCCAGTAAAGATGGTAATGATGGATGGAAAGTAGTTCCATATCATAACCTCGAATAAATTGTGTGAGGTAACCATTTATAACTTAAATTATTTCTTTCACTTCCTGTTTTTTTTTAAAACATCGGAGTGTAAAACTGACCACATTTGTAACATATTTACTTTTCCAATAATTCCACAGTTTCACCTGACCAACGCATGAATAAAGTGATGAGGCTCATGATGTTAATTTTACATAAGGAGGAAACATACATAAAGTGTATACGAGTAGATTTCAAGCAGGGCTTTCAAAAGTGCTCATTTAACCATGAACAGCCTATAGTATACTGACTTAAGGAGAATATCATTAAACCAACCAGTTAAATTTGTCAATATTTAACTAAAGGTTATTACTTCCAGAATTTTCACAAAATGTACCTTTTCTGTTTTGCACAAATTGCTTCCCCTTCTTAAAATCTCACACCTCGCCACTGAACATAACATTTCTGAAATAATTTCGCTTGTGAATGTAATAACAGTTTATTCTTTCATCCCTTTGATCTGGGTTCGATCCCGGGCGAAATGTCCTTATGATGCCAGAAATGTGGTAGATATGGATCAAACTGAATGTCTTTCATCTCGACTCATTACACTTCACCGAAAGGGCACCTGGTGGAAAGAGAGGTAAATGGGGGGGGGGGGGGGGGGGGGGGGGGTCAGTCCCCTCATTAGAGGCTTATTATTGGGAGGATTCACCTTTGTGTTTTTCATAGCACATATAGCCTTTTCCTAGTATCATGGTTCCAGCCCAACTCCCAAAAGTTTTTCGGTACCCAGTTCAACTTTGGAGGTCCCATTGGCATTTAAACTTCATAAACTCCTCAAAAAATGTGTATCAATACTAACAAATTTTTCATAAAAGTGACTTTTGATACATTTTTAACAGAATGCATGCATGTGAAGTACATGTGATTGCCCGAGATAAACGTTTCTTCCAGATTTTCCCGTCTGATAACGTTTATCACAGAAATGAATTTGTCTGAAAAAATTATGACAATATGTTCACGTAGATGCATGCAACGTGTTCGGCACTGTTAATAATTAGGGAACCTCTCAGACTGTTTCCTCACAGGTTAAAATGCAATTCTTGAAATTCTGATAATAAATTATCATAACTTATAATGGTAGTGTTCATCATCTGTACATGGGATTACCAGAACTGATTTATACAAATTCTGACATAAACTTTGTAATATTTATTTCATTATATGCAGGCCATCATTTTTTCTTTAATGTGATCGTTATTTGTCTGTCTTATAAATATATATTAAATTGCAGACACGAACGAATTTTAACACATGAAATAGATAATATAAGCAAAATCTAAATTTAGATTATTTATCTTAATTTTCACTTTACTTTGATAGGTGTACTGAAACTTCCGGAAAGCTGCCTTCATATCTGAAATATTGTATGCTTTTACTTAATAGGTTTGATGGCAGTAACGGAAATTCTTAAGTAATTTAAGCATTAGGACATTATAACTATCAACCTGGTGTTCAAATTTCGAATTTGTAACCAAAATTGCATGCTTTTTAAAAGTCATTTGCAAAGTTTTGTACTAATACGTTTATTTTGTTCTATTTAATTATTTACAGTCCATAACATTATGATTAATTTAATTCCGAGCTTAATTGTTTTTCTGACAGATTAGCATAAAAAGTGTGATAAATTAAGCAATCGCCGTTTGGTGATACAGCAATAGTTACGTAGAAGTGGGGCTGTGTTGTTGTATAATTTTTTTACGTGAAAGTAATGTTAAAACTATTTTGGTTCTTTTTTTTCTTCAAGGCATGCATCATTGGTAAAAAGATAAACAATATCTTATACCTCGGAGTAAAGAATAAATTCTGCTTTCTGTGTACTGCTGCAAAGGAACCAACATCACAGCGAGAACACAAATGCAACATAAACTACACCAGACCTTCAACAGGAATGGCACAGGCGACTATCATAGAGGGACTTAACCATATTAAAAATACATGAGGTATGGGTGAAGTGTGTAATCGGTGATGGTGATTCGAGCGTGTACGCCCGTGTCCGAGAACGGGCACCTTTTGGGTGGAAGGTACCAAAACTAGAGTTTGCAAATTACATTGTTAGATGTTACACTTCAAAACTCCACAAGCTTGCTAACAATTCAAGTTTCGACTCTGTGGCTCGCAAAACACTAAAATAAAACATTCAGTGACTGACAGCTGCAGCGCATGGAGCTATTGACCAGTGTGAAGGAGATGCTAGACAGGTGTGCAATGACCTCAGAAATGGTCCTCAACATGTTTTTGGAAATCACAATGAATGTTGCCCTATGTATTGCAAGCGCAATGGAGATGCAAATTACGTTACACTGCTAAATAACAGTAATATCATGAAAGAAATATATTTGTACTTGGACTGCCTTTGAAGGAAAGGCAATAGTTTTGCACAAAATACAACGAATGCAGTGGATGATGTCAGTAGTGTCAAAATTTGTAGGTGGCAAACGGGTGGACTTTTCAAAAGGCTCATCATACCAGTGTCACTACTTAGGTGCTGCTCTTTCCAATACTGATGGATCTTCATATATGCTCAGCCCATCGAAGAGTTTCACTGGACGAAGTACCGGGAAAGTAAACAAAAAATTTTTGAAGAAAAGGGAGAAAAAACGTGCAGCAAAAAGACTTTGTTATGAACTGTGTAATAGCGAACCCAGAAATAAGCGAAGGAAGTAAACTTCTGGCCCAGATGTTGAATACGGACCAAACACTGCAGAGCCAGATTTGCCACAAGAGGAATTTGAGTTCCAGAAACAATCAGTTTTAAACAAATTGGAATCTGAAGTCCAGTCGAAAGAAGCCTGCGTGAAGCTTGAAAGGGTGACTGTAAAGCAGCATTAAAATCTTCTGTGGAATGGTTTTCTTTTTATGGCACATACACTGTATTACACCACCAACATCATACAACGAAGACATGTTATCTATGGATGAATTTTGGAAAAGGAAAAAATGTAATGACAAAACATAAACCGATTATTACGGCAAAACAAATTTATTACGGATTAAAATACAATTCAGCATGATCATGAATATGCATGTCACCAGTCGTACCACCCAGCTTACGATACAACCAAATCTGATCACCAAGCTCGAACTTCATTTTCTAACGATAAAACATGGAAGCGTTACCAAATACGCTAATAACAGCAGTATTATCGATCTTTCCTTCATGAACGGGTCGCAGTTTTTTATCACGTTGCCGCATGTGCTTTTATCTACGCGGGAGGTCTACGAGTTGCTTTTATCTATGTTTGCTTGTTTGTACTAGTGCGTCGCAGAGGAGTGGCATACAGACGGGTCTTTGCATGTCCACGCTTTCTTGTTACTGTGCTAGCGTCTGCCTTTGAGTTCGGCTGGAGATATTCTGCGCTCCTACTTTCACGCTGTGCATATAGTTTCTGTGCATAGTAAGAGACAAGTTTTGCATTACATTACAAAGGAAGATCGAGAACCACATTTACGGCATTATATTCGTGATTGCTATGATGAATTCCAACATTGTAAAAAGGGTCAAGGTCTGCGTATATGCAGTACTAATTATTTTGGTTGGTTTAGTTCTTGTGTTGAATGGCATAACTCGTGGGTACATTCTGGATGGCGTAACAAGAAAAAACAGTTGTATTTGTTTGGACCGTCTAGTGGCGGTAAGTCTTCAGCGTGTAACTGAATTTTAGGGGATTGTAAAATTTATTATCCTGATTGCGGAAAATTTGCGTTTGGAGATCTGGATACTTCTTATGACGTTATCGTGTTTGAAGAATTTAATGCTAACTTTCATTGCATGTCTCTAATTAAACGGTTGTTCCATGTAAAGAACAAAACATAAACCGATTATTACGGCAAAACAAATTTATTACGGATTAAAATACAATTCAGCATGACCATGAATATGCATGTCACCAGTCGTACCAACCAGCTTGCGATACAACCAAATCTGATCACCAAGCTCAAACTTCAGTTTCTTACGAGAAAACATGGTGGCGTTACCAAACACGCTAATAACAGCAGTATTATCAATCTTCCCTTCATGAACTGGAAAAGTCTTCCAACATATTATATCACGAGAGTCAATGTCACTAATTACCTTAGGCGCAGGATCCTTTTGAGTATGCGACTTCCTGAAGAAACACATTTCCAACAAACCACTACCTGCTTTAGCGGTTATTCCTTGAAGACCAAAACGGTACAAAGACGACAACAAAATGTAACTCTCTTCTATATCAACAATCTTAACAGTCCAAGACCTATCGTCCTTACTGACATCCTTACTGAACGACAAAATGTTACGGTACACCTTCTTAGGATAATACCTAGACGTGCGAGAATGCCGAGGAAGCATTATTGATGTGTCTTCTCTAATGACACGGAGCGATATGAAATGCACGAACAAACTGCAATCTTTATATACCACACGAACAAGTTACATCCAGCACATGACCATAGATAACATAAAAGATAAAGACACAGAGCATACAAAAATACCAAATGACCCGACGACATGCTATTTATAGGCCAGCTGTCCTTAACAGGCCAGTGCTTGGCAGCAGGCAGGCTATTTTTATCTTCCATCCTCACGCTCAAGGTCAAATCTACAGCCTAAAGGAGGTGAACGCACCAGCTCATAGTAACATTAGTGAGCTAGGTGCACGCTCAGGTTCGGAATTTTCTAAGTCCGTAACCTCGAAAACACAATTGCTCATAAAATCCGAACCACTGCACCCAATTAAGTCAAACAAACTGCAATGTCATCACAGTTAATCAAGCAACATAATTATGACAAATAATGCAAATATGAAGCATGATTAATAAAGTTACAGTGATCACAGACAACCAAATACAGATTTGATAAACTGTATATTGGATCAGAAATCAACTATCAAATTACAACAACAACACACCACAAGGGTTTATTCCCCCTAAGTTCACTGTCAACTGTCACTCACGTATATGTATTTATAGGTGCTGTTATAACTTCATATTTCTTGGTCATTTGGTGCAAGGGGCATGCTAGGGGTTATATGTTCTTTGATTATGGCACCATCAATATAAACTGTTAAACCACAACAATATGTACAGTTAAACCGCAAACATCATACTACGAATAAATGTTATCTATGGATTAATAAAAAAGGTAAAGAACAAAACATAAACCGATTATTACGGCAAAACAAATTTATTACGGGTTAAAATACAATTCAGCATGACCATTTTGAATTTTGAGAGGAATGTGCACACGTGAACCAGTTTATATAACTGATGCATAGGAAAAAGCTTCGTAGAAGAAAGAAGGAACCATTTGCAGAAAGATGTAGATTCAACCATGTCAGGTATCATAATGCACAAACACTAAATTATTTCACAAACTAAGGTTCTGCCTCTCATGTACAAAATCAATAGTTATGTAGGCTTATAATGTTTGTATAACTGTTCAGATTTGTAAACATTTTTGTTTACTTAATATTGGCAGTTGTAATATTCATCAATAATTATTTTAAAACAGAGTCAATTTGCCATGTCTTGTTACTTTGTGCAGTAATAGTGATTGGCAATATGAAGAGAGACTTAGCAATAATTATT